>CAWUFW010012084.1:0-457500 GCA_963921515.1 Calotriton arnoldi
CTAACTTTGATATAAAAAAATGATATTACTTACCTTAAAGTCGATATTCTGGTCAACGATATTCTTAACATCGATATTCTGTCCCTACGATATTGTTAACTCAATATAATTGTAGGTCGATATTACAACTTCGATAGTTTGACTGCTTAAAGTGCTGAATACGCATGGGACGATTTACTTCAATTTTTTCGAGAAGCAAATTCAAATATTAAAAACATTGAATTCAAGACAGCTGGAGAACTGTGTTTGTTGGATCCTGTAAATGTGTGCAGATATTTTAATCATAGGTTTTGCGCTATGATGTCTTTTATCTGCAATAAAAACAACCCACCTCTTGGAGAAGTTATTGATTTCTTTTGGAGAAAGGAGTACCAAGCTAGAGGTGCTCCTCTATACATATGCTTTTATGGATCAAGGATGAACCTATATTTGGAACTGATTCTAATGAGACTGTTTTATCATTCTTTGAAGACTATGTTACATGTGGGATTCCAAAAATAGGAGAAGAACCTTAAGAGAACAAGTTTACGGTTTCCAACTCATCGATGTGGAAAATATTGTCAACGAAAATACAAGTCAAAGGAAACTTTTTATACAAAATGTCGTTTTGGATTCCCACGTCCAGTAATTTCCAAAGGAAGAGTCAACAGTTTCATGTCAGCAGTGAGGCATACTATAACTCAAAAATCTCCAAAGAATACTTACAATATAAAAAGAAGTGAAGATTCAAAGTATATTAATGATTACAATCCAGTGATTTTGACGATGTGGAATGCAAATATGGATATCCAGTATGTTGTAGATAATTCGATTGCTTGTTGCTTGCTATGTTACGTCATACATAACAAAATCTGAAAAGACGAATTTGAAAGAAATGTGGGAAGAAATTTCACAAGAGAAGACTCTTAGGGGCTCATTACGATACCCGGCGTAAAAAAATCCGCCAGGCATGGAAGCGGCAAAAATCCGCCCGCACACACCGCCTGAACACCGACCACGCCATTATGAGTACACAAACCGAAAACCGCCATCGGCGGAAAAATCACACAAAATACCGCCCGCCATCGTCCGAGTCGGAGTCAAACCGCCCGCCACGGACGGAAACACGCACGACAACACAAAACCGCCCGCCCACACGGCCGACACACCGCACGTGAAATTACGATCGCACCGCCATGAGCGCGGAAAAACAACAAATATACCGCCCGCCAGCGCAAACAACGCCGATGAGAATCGACACGGCAGAAGCCATGGCGCCCACGTACCTGCACAGAAACCATCCGCACACAAAACCAATAGCACACAACATGGCCAACAAGTCCACACAGCAAGGCACACACAAATACACAAGCACAGTACACATCCCGAAAACACCCCCCGGACAAACAAAAAATACAAAGGCCAGAACCCCAGACACAACACACCTGAAAACAACAGACCATGAGGACACACCCACATAGGTGAGTACAAAAGCAGCACTCCCACAGACCACAACCCCTTGCTACATTGCAAACCAGAGAGGAGAGGAGAGGACACAGTGACACAGCAAGGACAGCAGCACACCACAGAAACGCACACATCACAACAACCACCACCACCACCAAACACCGGCACCACAAACCCCTGCACATTACACAACACACACCGCACCAGCACCACAAACACCATGGCACCACAAAGGATGCCCAAGTTCACGCCCATGGAGCTGACGGTCATGGTCGACGAGATCATCAAGGTGTACCCACAAATCTATGGGAACATGGTCCAGCACACACCACTAGCCACCAGAAACAGAATGTGGACCCGGATCGTAGACCAGGTCAATGCAGTCGGGACCCTGCCCAGGAACAGAACCGAGATAAACAAACGTTGGAATGACGTAAAGAGCCTGGTCAAGAAGAAGGAGGGCAAAAACAGAGAGCTGGCTGCCGTCACTGGCGGAGGGAATCCCGCGCTCTTTAAGACCTTCAAAGCGTGGGAGGAGAAGGTGCGAGTCGTAATACATCCGGAGACCCTCGCCGGATTAGCAGGGGGAGCGGAGGCTGGTAAGTACAAACTAATGTATACCAGCACACCGCTATGTACTCACATGCGCAACTACCATGCCACAGCTCCCAGGGACAAACACCCCCATGTCCAGCACACAATACACAACACATCACACACACATGCAACAGACACTACCACACACAGCCCAAACCGAACAACTGTAAGATGCGTGGGGACATGTGTACACTAAGCCAGCCACGTAACCACCAACAGGTCCCCAAATATGCCAGAAGCGCCACAACGAGCACCCACCACACCCATGTGTCCGCCACAGCTGCACTAACCGACAAGTAACAGGTAAGTGGCAGGAACACAAAGTGCAGTGGGTGGGACGGTGGACAGCCCAAGTACAACACACACCAGGCCCCAGTCCCACAGCACAGCAAGGAGGAGCATCCCCCACACCCCACAGCCACGTGTCAGCCACTGCAGTGCACAACGACAGCCGAAAGGCAGACATCACGGTCCACAGCAATCGGTGTCAGTGGGTGTACAGCCACCCCCACGACCCACTACACCCCCCACCCCCACAGACCTGCAACATGGAGCACCCCCGCTTAGAGCCATGTGGCATCCAGTACAGTGCACGCACGAACAACTTGCAGGTGGGAAACTGGACAGGGCTGGATTACTGGAGGCATGAGGACCATAACACCACCAACACATGGGACATGTCACGTAGCACACGAACACGCAGCACCGCCCACCGTCACGAACAAGTGAACAATGTGCACACGGACATGAACAGCAGACTCACACCCCACATGACCCATCACAGACATAGCAACACCCAAGGAGCCACGTCTGCATGCACAAGCCACACTGAATATAGTCCCACACGGCAGCCACTGTGCAACTCATCACACACAACCGAAACACCATTGAAGTCCTGTCCATGTAGCCCCCACTGCCTGTCAACCCCACACCCCACAACTACGCCTATGTAAGACAAACAACACTAGACGCAACAGAGCGGAACAACAGAAATGCACACGAACACCACTGAACCCATCAAACTCACAGACACACCATGCACATACAACATACCATCCATCCCATCCGTCAGCCCCAGGCACATGAAAGGCATGTCATCCGCACAGCTGCCACACATACAGCAGTCACGCTAAGACACATGCCCATGACCAACCATGTGCCAGAAGTCAATTAAGCGCACGACACACTGTGAGCAACAACACACAACATGGGCCACACCCCCCCGAGCACTGCAGTGATGCACATGGCACAGGGCAGCACGCACACCAAGGAGATGGGACAACTGCAATACGTTGGCTGGCACACAACTATCACTCACTCATAACGATGCGTCCAATGCCATGTCCAGTAACCACAACAGACAGCAAATATGCAGGGCATGTCAGGCATGCACACACCTCAGACCATGCACTGTCATGCTGCCACAACACATGTCACGTTCGGCACCCATGGCTCACAGCATGTACCCCAAAAGCATATCCCCTCCCAAATGAGAATCTGGGGCATGGCCCCCATGTTGCCATATGCGTTCCTAAGCGTTCCATTTGAACTCCAAAAGCATATTCCATCCCAAATGCGAATCTGGGGCATGGCCCCCATGTTGCCATATGCGTTCCTAAGCGTTCCATTTGAACCCCAAAAGCAAAGTACAACCCAGACCCAGGATGGGCCAGGAGCCCGCATACACCAGAGTCACAATGAGTAGGGGCAAAGCAACACACCCATCGGCATGGCCAATCCGTCCCATGCCACATGTGCACAGCACACAGTCCCATTGCCTAGCACACACAACTACAGATGCCACAGCCACACACTCGCCTCCGGGAAACCCATGTACGAGATTGCACGAACTGCCAATGTCAGACGACTAATACATACTTCGCCAGGTGCAACACAATAACAAATCTCATTCTCTCCACAGGTGACGAACTGCTGGACGCTGGGGATGGAGACAGCAGCCAGCACAGCCAGCCTACAAGCCCCCAACGAGGACACACGGATCTGGAGGATCTGTCCACCTCTTCGGACACGGACCACCAAGCTGGCCCATCTGGCGTGGCAGGGCCCAGCCGCTCCCCAGGACCCCTCCTACCCACCAACCCATCATCCAGGGATGCTGAACAGTCCCAGTCCCCTGCTGCCACTGTCGTTGCGGCCACACCCACGGTCATTGCGGCCACTACCACTGCCGCAACCGCCACCATCGCCGCACCGACCACCACCGCCTCCACCACCACCACGTCTTCGCTGGCACCAGCCCCAGCGCAGGTGGTGGCCCGGCCGACTGGATCCACCCTGGGAGCCACAGCGAGGACCGTGGTGAGCAATGTGGCTAGTGGGCAGGCCGGTGGCAGCAGGACTGGTAGGAGGAGCAGGGTCAGGGAAACGCCAGCCTCCCCTGGGAGCCATGCCCTGCCTCAAATGGCCAGAGTCCTTGGGGCCTATGAAGAGGCCCAAGGACAATGGGCCAGGTCTGCTACTGACACGCGGGAGGTGCTGGGGGTGCTGAGGTCCATGGACGCCCATATGGGCCAATTCGTGTCCCGTATGGACCAACTCGTGGACCTCATGGGCCAGCTGGTGGTGGCGGTGGGGTCACAGGCAAGGCCAGCAACACCACCTCCGCCACCACCTGCTAGGCGCAGGCTCGGGCAGCAGTGTCCACTTCCCCTGCGTCCACAGCCAGTGAGCACACCTCACCCACCACCAGCAGGTCGCCACCACACACCCCCCTCCCAAACGTGGAAGGGGCCGTCCGAAGAGGAAACAGATCTCCCGGGAGGACTTCGCACGCTCCAGTCGCAAGTGAGGCAGCCAGCCAGCCTTCCGCCAGCCTTCCTTGACCAGCCACTGCATTGACTTGCTCTACGATCCCACTCCACACAGCCAGCTGGATGGCATGTGTGTGTTGGACTATGGACATAGAACCAGTGGGTACACCCTGATCATCACGCAGCCATGACCGACAGCTCATTGTCACTGCACGCACCACTTTTGTCATCACCTTACACACAATCACATGTCACAGTTCGTAATAAATGCACCTTTTTCACTAACTGCTGTTTGTGCCCTGTGTTTTATTTGTACGGAATACAACGGCCACCTTGGGCGGAAGGGCACCTGATGCGTGGCATGGCAATGGAATCCGGAGGGCCTGTAGGGACCTAGGGGTGGGAGACAGAACAGGAGCACATTCAATGAGTGTGTCACACACCCATCACACAGTACATGTCAACAACTACAAGCAATGTACACACATCGCACAGAGCAATAGGGCACAATGCCACAGTCACCAACAGTGGCATACTACCCTGGCCATGGAGCGTTGACACACTGCACGCAGTGAACATACGGCCACCCTGACACAGCACACACACACCTGCATAGATACAGACACATCATCCGTCGTACATGGACACTCACCGTCAAGTGAAGTAGCGGGCGATGAGCTGCTGCCGCACATTCCCAGCTTCCTCCTCTCCGCTGTCCACCTCACTCGAGCTGTCCTGGTCTGCGGGCTGGGGCCCTGGTTGATCTCCGTCATCCACAATGAGGGGGATCTGCTTCCGAATGGCCAGATTGTGCAGCATGCAGCACGCCACCACTATCTGGCACACCTTCTGTGGGGAGTACGCCAGTGCACCCTCGGTGCGGTCCAGGCACCTGAACCTGGACTTGAGGAGGCCAAAGGTACGCTCGACCACACGTCTGGTCCTCCCATGTGCCTCATTGTAGCGATCGTCTGCTGGGGTGCGAGGATTCCTCAATGGACTGAGCAGCCATGCCCCATTCGGATACGCAGAGTCACCTGGGTGTGAGGGACACAGAGAACCGTAGCTATTCCAACTGGACAGGGGACAGCATCGCACAACCAGCACGCTACACCACTCCACATACTCACCGACAATACAGGCACGATCCTGTTGCAGATTGGCCATCAGTCGTGGCAAGATGCTGTTGCGCATTATGTGTGCGTCATGGGCCGAGCCTGGAAACTTGGCACACACGTGGGTGATCACCATGTCCGCAAGGCACACCACTTGCACATTCAGGGAGTGCGTGTGCTTCCTGTTGCGGTACAGGTGCTCAGTGGCCTGTGGTGGAACAAGGCCAACATGAGTGCAGTCAATGGCTCCCACGACGTGTGGGATTCTGCCAAGGGCATAGAATGCACCCTTCACTGCCGCCAATTCACGAGCCCTGGGGAAGCGGATGTACCTGTTCCGGTACAGCATCATGGCTGCCAGTACATCCCTCAGCACCTTGCTGAACATGGGCTGGGACATCCCTCCTCCACTGCCCACTGTGTGCTGGAATGACCCAGTGGCGAAGAAATGCATGGCGGCCATCACCTTAGCCGTGGGGGTGACAGCAGTCGGATACACCCTGCGGGGACGGAGATGGGGCTCTAACATGGCACACAGTCGATGCAGAGTTGGCCTGTCCAGCCGAAACTTCCTGATTACCTCTGTATCGTCCATGTCCGCCAGCAATTGGTATGGGCGGTCAATGTTCGGTCTCCGCCTGGGTTAAATGGCAGAGGACACATGTCAGAGCAACACGGCACATAGCAATTTCACATACACATCACTGACATGACTGAGCAAGCACATGAGCCACAGCCCAGCTGTCAAGCTGGGACGGCACGGCCACAATACACTTACACAGGTCTCCCAACAATGGCAATGGCAAGTGAGACATACCACTGCCATGTGCATGCACATGGGGATCTAGGCCCCAATGACTTGCGGGGCGTGCTGATGGGGACTGACTGCATATTCGTCAAGCGGCAACGCCACGGCAACATGAGTGTCTGCTGAGCATGGAACTGCTTCCGAGGCTGGATGAGTATGGCACACGACGACGACGATGTGGGCACGGGCTGAGTGGCCAATACAAGTGGGACCTGTGGCACGAGGGGATATGAGACAGTAGTAGGTGTCAGCACTGCACCCTATGTACAGCACTGTACGGATCACAGCTCCCGAAACATTGACTGGTGTCCACATTGACAGCCCCATGCCAAGACGGCTGTGTGCTTGCAGTCACACGTCACAGGTGAGAGGTTACATTGCACGTGCCAGGTGGCAGACGTACATAGTGGGAGCTGGCATGTGTGTGCATGTGTCTCCTGTTCAGGATCCACCAGATGGGCGCTGACTCTGTACTGACCATTGGACACAGCATGTTCCGTGGAAGGCTTGTGTGTGTGGGATGGTGGCACTGGATGTGCCTCCGTTGGGTGGGGGGCCATGCACAGGGCGGGTACGTCGATGATTGCGCATTGTTGGTCACGGTGGGTGCACCAACTAAGATGTGTTGCCCTGTGTTCAATTCCTATGTCCGCATGATGATGGACTGTGGATGTGGGCAGACTACACATTGGTCGATGTGCTGTCTATATGCATGTGCCTTCACACCAGGCACAGCTGCCCCTGCACATGTGACCCCTGCTGGACTCGCTGCTGGGTCTGTGGAGCTGATGCACCTTCTGCGCGTGGGGCGGACAGCTCTCCTCACTTCCCTCATTGCGCATGTCATGTCTTTGCCGCAGGTGACATGGATCATGGAGGGCCCACATGTACGCGTGGGTAGGCTACACATGATTGTTCACTGGTCGCCACCCCCAGTCAGTGTTTCGAATGGGAAGGTTGTCGTGCTGGTGGTATGTTCGATGTGGCGGATGGGCGGGCCTAGGTGCGGGCTTACATTCCGGACATGGGGGGTAGTTGGATTGGCGACTAGTTGCAGTACACACGGGACACGTCTCTTCCTTTCCACATCTGGGTCATCCCTTGTACTAACTGACAGTGATACAGTCATCTTCGCCCCAGCCCTCATGTCCTCCCCTCGCCCCCAATATGCATGCTCACCTGCGAGGCTAGCGCTTGCACAGGCAGCCCCAAGCTCGCACCAGAGAGGGCAAGGAGTGTATGTGTGGGTCCAGTTGCACGAGTGGGCTGTCTCAGGGTATGATGTGTGGCGGGACGCCGTCCACCTGCGTGGTGCCCCAAATGGAGACCCGGCCTGCATGGACTATGCATCACAGTCTTCGCCTTCCGGATCCGCCACCTGCGACACCCAGTGGCTGTGGCTGCCCTTGCGGCCAGGCCGCGTCCGTCTGTGGCTGATGGCCCACACATTCACTCTTTGGCCTCTCTGGGGAGGGCTCGGGGGTGGTGGCGCACGCGCTTGCACTTAGTCGCAATGGCATGTGTCGTGGTTGGTATGATGGGCAATGGATGGGATGGTGCGAGCCACCTCCCGTGACGTCAGTGCTGCTCGTGCTGTGGTGCGTCCCCTACACTTCCATTTGACTTGTGCCATGCTAGACGTTGAGGTTCTATTGCCTGCGTGATATGACCAGGAGGAGCGCGAGGAGACCTCTCACACACCATGCTCCACTGCCATCCCGTGCCCTGTATCGCCTGTGCGGATTGACTATGTTGGGGTTACACCTGGTCGACTGGGGCTGTGTGTGCCTTGTCAAGGGGCATGGCGGGCGCACAACAGGATCCAGCTTGTCCACAGAGGGTGGGCTGAGGTGCGCCTGGTACCGCTTTGTACGTGTGCCCGGCTGCTGTGCACACACGTGTTCACTCCCCCCGACAGGTGTCCTCTCACAATGCCCAGGGAAGCGGTGGTGTACTGTTCATGAGCCCTCCCAACACGGCGTGCTCCAACTTGGCATGTGCGCATCTACCCGTCACACCCACCCACCTGAGCACTGCGTCCATACGACTTCACACGACACATGTGTGTCTTCCACAGTAGTGCTACTCATTTGCGTTGACATCCAATACCAGTGGACTACATGGTCATGTCACGACTGCCGTGTACTTCACATACTCTCATCCTCTCTCATTCGTACTTGTGAAATGAGTCAGCGGAGACAGTTCTGGTTTCAAACATTATATTGAGTCTTCTGTCCTCTGTGATGCAGTATAGTGGACACTACTGGCAGCGGAATACATGTTGAGGATATACTGAGCATGATAACAAATGGGATAGGGTGTGGGGTTACATGTGATTGGCTGTTGCATGTGGGATGTGGGCTTCAGAGTTACATCTGCTTGGCCAAGGCTGTGCTAATGTACATTTACGTATAGCTGCGGAGCTGCGGACTTTGACACAGACGGTATACATGTAGCCTACCAGACCGCTCGGCATCATGGGCACAGTCTATCTCAGTTCCATGTGACAGGTTTGCTGCGGTTGTTCCTCATGCACGCGTGCATGTGAGATGACATCAGGGCATGTGCTTGCGTGCATGCAGCGGCGTGCCACTTGTTGTTGCACTGTGGTGGTTACTGGACATGTCACAGTCACTGGGGTCGTGTTGTTGTTGTATGCACTTGTCGTCCATGCAAAGGTCCTGGTATGGGATTCCCGGGGCGGGGGTGGGAGGGGTGCAGCACCCACAGACTCCAGGCGACCTATTCATGTCCACTGAGCGGTGTGTGTGTCCATGTGCGCTGGATCCATGTCGTGTCCTGGTTGTTCGTGCAGTTCCGTCCATGTGGGTGCGATGCACAGAGCCCATGCCACTGCCTCCCACGATGCATGCGGTGTTCCTGGATGTGATGGGGAACAGTGTGCATGTCCCGGTCATATCCGATGTCATGGCGATGTCGTTGATGGTGTGGTTACAGTTGCCGGTCGTTTGGTATGGCTGTTGTGGTGGTGACTGGCCAGTCCGTGCGGAAGCTGAGCATGGGTGCGGGGTTGGACTTCATAGGTCACTCGGGGAACCTGCGTTGTGGTCCGACGTATTTACAGGTTGTCAGGTATGCGATGCCGTCCAGCAGGGCTTCCATGTCATTGGTGGTGTACATGTTTGCCAGCCAATGAAGCGGATGGTGGCTGTCAAGGTGTTGTTCGTAGGTTGTCCCTTGGAGGACCATGATGGGGCATGCTGGGTGACATTCGATGTAGCTGTTCTCGATGATCCGTCGTGTGGAGGCACAGTGGTTCCATTTCAGTGCGCGTGCGATGTTGGCCACATACGCCATGCCCCCATAGGCAGAGCAGGCCCTGTCGTGTGCGTCCAGAGGGAGGAGTAGTGGTAGCAGGTCCGCCTTCAGACATGCCGGGTTGGAGAGGCATATCTCGACGGGATGCTGGTAGGGACACCTCCGACAGTAGAAGACGGGCATGACGCAGCTGAACAATGTGATGCGGTAAGTCAGTCGGTAACTTACGTTCAGCAGGGACAGGAGATCGCATCCCAATGTATGTATCGTGTTGGTTTGGTACAGCTTGAGCTCTTCGGCGTAGTTGGGTAGGTGTGTTGCGGTTGCCATTTCGCAGCGGTTCGTAGAGGTGGCGTGCTCCGGCTGTGTGTGCAGTCTGCAATGTGCACGCTCCGGGGTTGCTGTGAGCTCTGTGTAGTCGTGGGGAGACAGGACTTGTGTTCTGTTGGCTTGTTTGGAGGACACGGGCCCTTTTCCCACATGCTTCTCAGACAGTTCAAGGTCGGTGCTGTGTGACTCCTTCCAATTAACTTGCATGTGGCCGACATGGGGGAGTGTTTTCTTGTTTCTTCCCCGTCCGTTGTGTGCTTCTGTGATATGCGCTATCTGCCCTGTGGTCGGTCTCCTCGGCATGCCTGTGTTGGTCTATTCTTGGACAATGGCTGTATTCACCGGCTTCTGTCGTAGGGCTGTGGTTTCGGTGTTGGAATGGAAGGTCATTCAGTGCTGTCTGCTCTCCCTTGTGTGGGCGGCAGGCTGCCTTTCCGCTCTGCGTTGGGCCTTGTGTGTGGATGTAATTCTTGGGCCACCTGTTGTCGGTCCCCGGGCTCTTTGGTGTTCCGTTTCATGTGTCTTGTTCATATGTGCAGGGTGGTATGGGTTTTTCAGTGTGGTACTGGCGTTCCTCTTCCCGAAGGGGCCCTGCTTCTCCTAGTTGGTGTTGCCGCCGCTGTGTGCTTCGCCATGTTTGTTACACTGGGGTGTGTCCTGCTGTTGCGTGACTTCACTGACATGTGTGCGTCGGTTGTGTGGCGTTGGGTGTTGTCCGTGAATTGGGCGTTGGGGACATGTCTGTGGCCGGCCTGTCACGTGTCATGTGTGTTCGGGGTGGGGCTGATGTGTGTGCTGCTTGGTTGTGTCCCTGTGTCTGTGTGCGACGCATGCATGGCGCTGCGGTTGGCCTCTGCGTTGTGCGCATGTGTGGCGGCGTCATCGGCGCTTTGGGGCCGTGACGGGGTGGTTGGTTCCTAGTCCCAGGTGGTGTGTACACATGTGTTCTGCGATGTTAGGATTTGGCCTGTGTGTCATATGTGGATGCAATGGTGGATGTGTAGTGTGCACGCGCTGGTGGGGGTTGTCCGCTTTTCCGCCCTTGCACTGTGTGCGCTGTTTGCGTGCACTTGTTGTGTGTGTGCCTACCTGCGTCTCCGCGGTACGTTGCGTCCTTGGTGGTGCATCAGCAGAAGCATGGGAAGGGCCTGCAGTGCTGGATTCATGCCCGGGGTGCCGCTTCTTCGTTGTCCGTGCTCTGCGTCCGTGTTTCCGCCTCTCTTTCACGTGCGGTGTCTCTTGGCCGTGGGAGCCGTTTGTTTGCGGCATCGTAATTTATGCGCCGGGCGGGACGTGTTTCGTCGGACGGTGTGTGTCAGTTGGGCTGCGCCGCTACGTGTGCGGGCGCACTTTGATGGCGGACGGTGTTGCTGGCTTGCCGGCGGTGTTTGGCCTGCTTTTTGCATCGTAATTGTGCGGGCGTGTGGACTGCTGCGTGCCGGCGGTAACTGGTGGTTTTTGCATCCGCCAGCACGGCGGTTGTGCTTCCGCCCGCCATCGTAATGGGCCCCTTAGTAACAAATTGTACAGCTTTAGTTTGAAGATGCTTTCCCATCGAGAGATTGGATCCTACAAATGTTCGGATCGGTTGACATCTGCAATTTTATATTCAAAGTCAAGAGGAATCATTTGGGTAAGTCTAGGTCTTGCTGCAACATGAAATCGAGTATTGAAATCTGTACAAGAAATTGAATACATAGGGCCCGATTCTGATGCGGGTTGGAAAAGCTTCCCGACCGAATCGGTTGGGAATTGGTTTCCGACCCACTCGGTTCGGGAAAGTCCGACCGGCGGAGTAGGATGCATCCGGATGCTTCCAGATACGATTTGGTTGAACTCCCATTGACTTCAATGGGAACATTTGTTTCTCACCGCATTAGAATTGGGCCCTCGGTCGGGAAGACACGTTCCCGATCCGATTTGGAAGGAGCAAATGCCATTAGGAGGCCTTCCTAACCGCATCAGAATCAGGCCCTCGGTCGGGAAGCTTTTCCAACCCGCATCAGAATCGGGCCCTAAGCATTAAATGAACCGGAAAGTATTTGTTAAAACATACATGTTGGATACGTACGATCCTAAAAGAAGTCCTCATCTTGAAAACATATGTCTCTATGAAGTACTGCAATATTACAGCTTTAAGAGAAATATTACAGAAAATATAAATGAAGAAAAATATGCAGTCATTGGATATGATGGATGTTTGGTGAAACATACCAAAGGAAATCTCATTAATCACATGAAACTCAGTTGTGATACTGCAGATAAAGGGAATTTTTCTATTTAGCACTTTTGCAACACTTTAAGCCTTGGCGTACTGAAATGGAATTACTTGGAGATTTTCAGGGCTATGAAAATGCTTTTAATGCATGTAAAGATAGCATTGAATGTACAGTTTTTCCAAATTATCTACAAATGTTGAAAGAGATTGAATAAGAAACTACTATTGCAGCTGAAATTGCTAGAGACAGTTCTCAAGATAGTCAAAGTTCTGCTCCACTGAGTCAAGATCCACTAGGAGAACCAATTCTTGAAAATGAAGCAGCGATAGCCATGAGTGAAGTAGAAGCAGCCATGCAACAAGCTCAACAGGATATTATGGAGTCTGAAACTTGGAAGAACAACTAAATATTGAACAGAAAGAAATATATCCACAAGTTACACAACAAATAGACCTTGGTACACTTCATGAAAAAAAAGAATGCAACTGCACATTATTTAAATCTATTCGAATGTATATCAGTGGTCAAGCTGGTACAGGAAAAAGTTTCTTAATTAAAGTTTTGACCAGTTATCTACAAAAACCACTGAATCACATTTATCTTGTGTTGTAACCGCTCCAACTGGGTTAGCAGCACACAACATTAAAGGAATTACGTTACATCGTTTACTGATGCTACCAGTTGAACATGAAAACAAGTTGGAATATCACAAGCTATCTGGAGAAGCTTGTTATGAAGTTTCAAGAGTACTAAAGAAAATTAAACTTCTGATAATTGATGAGGTGAGCATGGTCTCAAACTTAATGATTGCCTTTGTACATTTAAGAATGCAGCAGATTTTAAAAACAGATTATGATGTCTTATTTGGAGGAAAACATGTGATTGTATTCGGGGACCTACTGCAGCTTACTCCTGTAAAAGGGCAACCAGTTTTTAAAACACTTGTGCATGAAGTCACCAGGAAATCTTTGGGAAGTATTGGAAATGTCAACATTTGGTTTCATTTTTAATATAAAGAACTTATTAAGACTATGCGACAAGCAAGTGATGAACATTACGGAAGCATTCTTCAAGATATAAGAATTGGTGTATTGACAAAGCATGGTAAAGAAGCTTTGCAAAGTCGGCTACTTACAAACTTGTTTCCAAATGAAAATGTTGCTCCGGAAATAATATACAAAAAAGTTGGAGAAAAGAAATCTATAATTTGCTTAATGCCAACACTGCAAGAGTGTTCTATATTCAACCAAGAACTTTTGAAGTTGGGACAACAACAAATAATGAAAATGGAAGCCATTGATAAAATAGAACACAAAGGAATTACTATTATTTTGTCAGAAAAATTAAAATCAAAATTAGATTCTTTGGAAAAATCTATATCTAAGACTGCTGGTTTAGAAAATAATTTATATGTATGTGAAAACTGTCGGGTAATTTTACGGCATAATTTGGATGTAGAAAAGGTTTAGTAAATGGAGCAATGGGGAAAGTTGTTGATTTTGTTAATTATCCAAATAGAGATGGAATTGATTTCTTCGAAGGTTAAATTTGATCAGATTGAAGAAGTAAAACAGATTGGACGTTGTGCTGTTCGTTTTTTGCTTGTTAAAGACTTGTATGTTCATAGAAAACAGTTTCCTCTCTCTTTAGCATATGCAGTGACCATTCATAAATCTCAAGGTTTAAGTGTAGACTGTGCTTTGGTAAACATTGGAAGTACAGTGTTTAAAGAGGGCATGGCATATGTTGCATTATCTCGAGTAAGACCATTATCTGGATTGTGTATGATTGATTTTGATGAGAGAAAGATTAGTGCAGATGCAAATTGTGTAAGAGAGTATAATCGGTTAAGAAGACTGTATGCTCCCAACTTAGGTGAATATCCCGTATATGAAAAGCGTGTAGTATGTCCAAAACACACATATGAGAAACAGTGTAGTGAGGTTGGAAAGAAGAAAAAAATCAAGAGAATGTTGAGGCTCCAGAGAAAATGAAAATGGACACTGTTGATGATACTGTAGGATACCAGTTAGAAAATAGTTCAGGTATCAACTGCTATGCTAATGTAATTCTGAACGTCATGTTTTTTCTTGAAAATCTTCATCATCAAATTATGGAGAATCGAGAAAAAAGATTTTGTTCTTTGTTGTATTATATTTTTGAAAAATTGACAACTGATAAAACTAAAATCCAAACTGCTTCTGGTATTTGGCATCTTTTGGATATATGTTCTGGTTCTTTACAATTTACACTTAGGGGCCGATTCCGATTCGGGCCGGAAATCTCCCCGACCGAGCCGGATCCGGAGAGATTTCCGACCGATCCGGACTCCCGCAGTCCGACCGAGCGAGTACGATGCGGCCGCATGCTGCCCGACTCGATTCGGTCGGACTCCCATTGAAGTCAATGGGAGCCGGTCGTACAACGCGTACACGGGCTCCCATTGACTGAATGGGTACGTCGCGAACAGGGGGCCCCCTACAGTGGGTACACATCGGTGCGACTCGCACCATACATGCATGTTTAGGGGACCCTTGTGTCCCCCTGTGTGCTACTCATGCGGCTACGCGTGCAGGGGGGTCCGACACGGACCCCCAAAGTCCGGCTCTGACAGCTCTTTGGAGCCGGATGCTACAAGTCGGTCAGGCTGTTCGAAGCGCGCATCGTACTTGCTCAGTCGGGAAATGTTTCCATTGTGTGGTACGAGCCCTGTCCGTGCGAGTCAGTCGGAGCGGTTCGGACCCGGGAACGAGTCGGTCGGCAATTTCACGTGCGCTCGCATCGTACTTGCTCGCTGGGGCGACTGTACGAATCGGTCGGGAAAAAGGCCTCCGAATCGGATCTGGTAAAGCCGAATCCGATTCGGAGCCCTACCGGCCGAGATCGGAATCGGCCCCTTAATGTACAGCAAGATGCTCAAGAATTTCTTATGCTTATGCTTACAGTATTGGAAGGTGAAGGAATACAAATTGAAAATCTGTTTGGAGTACGTTACAGATGGGATCATAAATGTGAAGACTGTTCATTTTCTTCAACCACTGAAATAAACACTGAACGATTCATATATTTGACAATACCAGATTGAAAAACAGTGTCTTTTAACAAATTAGTCAAATCAGCTAATCAAAATATGGAATGTACTCAGTGCAAATCTGAAATGTCAACATTATTTATAGAAAGATTTGGACAATATATCATTTTAATGCTACAACGTTGTAGAGCAGATGGAAAAAAATTGGAAACCAAAATTAAAAATGTTGTGGCAAGTCAACTGTCAATTTCAGGAAGAACTTTTAAAGCAGTAGCTATTATTTTCCAAGATGAACCTTCTACAACATCTGGACACTATACTGTGTATTTAAAGTGCAATAAAGGATGGACACATTGTAATGATGCCCATTTGGAATTCAAATGTCGGTTGTCTAATGAATTACCGAATTCATATCTGATATTTTTGGTGGCAAAGTTTTGAAAACATCATTCGGCGTATTGGGAAGGTGTCAACATGAATTAATGAGTTTATTTTTAACCCTGGGCGGTGAACTATGCTACGCTCACGGAGTTTGCGGAGTTTCGGCAACTTCACGATTCGCGCAGAGTACGAAGTTGCCAAGCACTCCGCAATTTGCGGCGTAGCGTAGCTGTTTTTCTTCTTTGCGCGCTCAATATGCATTCTCGCGCTCGCGGTAACGACCTACCGTGATTCTGCGTTCGCCGACACGATTTCTTATCCGTTAGCGAGTGCCACAACATTTGGAATCCGGCCGCACGATCCTGCGAGAGTACGCGAACACAAACACGTCATTCGGATGCGCGATCTGACTTCCGGCGGCAGTGTTGGTAAGATCGCGATCCTGAACACGAAGAAACTACAATCTGGCGAAGAATATCTCTCGAGCATCATAAAACCTTCTCGAAAATGATGATTTTGCTCCAAAAAACTCCTCAGATTGTGATTTGGATGTAGTTTTTTGTGCAAGGAGTCCTTTTTCTTTTTTTACTTTTTTTTCCAAGAGGAAGGAAGTGCCCCTGATACTCAAACTTCCTGTTCCTGTCCAGCAGGCTCCTCCAGGTGCTTTGTCCATGTGCTGTTCACTTTCATTTGGATTTGGAGCTGGAAGGATCACTTTTTGTGTCTGTCTGTTGCATCATATCATTGGATTGGATTTGAGGACTTTTGGATTTGAGATTTTACAAGTAAGTTGGAGAATTGGTGTACTTGTTTGTTTGATTGGGGCTTGTTTGTACCTACATTTTTTTGGGATTTTCATTGTTTTTAAAATGTATTGTTGTGGCCTGTAGTTTCAGTAGGGGCCTGGTTGTTTTTCTTTGATTGGAATTTTAGCCAGTAGGCCCAGAGCCAGAGGTACCCATGCGTGCATGTTTCTGTGGTGTCTGTTGAATTTAAACATCATGTAGGGCATGCATGGATGACATTGGATTGAATTGGTAAATGTGGTTTTTGGGGTGTATTTCACTTTTTGGGTGTAATATATACCTTTGTTGGATGTGTGTGTGTGCTTGTTGTGTAACTTTCCAACCTTTCGTAGCCCTGTGGATTTTCGTTTTTGCATTTTTGTATTAAAGCTGTGTTGTTTAGCAGGCCTCTTTTGTCTGGTCATATTATAGGCCTGCTTGAGTTCATTGTTTTCCATGGCCTGTTGTGACTGTGAGTGACCACGTGGCTTGGGGCCATATTGTGGTGGTAGTTTAGTAGTGTGCTGCTTTTTCCATATAGGCCTGCATGTCTTTTCTTTGTTCCCCTTGGCTTATACTTGTTGTTGTGGGTGGCCTGGCCATGTGGTGGTGGCCATTTTGTGGGACCAGCCACTGTGCTTTTGCCATAGGCCTCCAAGCTTGCGGCCTAGTCTGCCAGTAGGCCCAGAGGTAGTCATCATGGGTGCATAACAACTGTTTCTGTGTTGTCTGTTGAATTTTAACATCATTTAGGCCACAGATGGCATTGGATTGAATTGCAAAATGTGGGTTTTGGGGTGGCATTTCAGTTTTTTGCTGTGTGTTAAATAAATAGGCCTTTTTAGCCAGTAGGTAACCCTGGGCGTTCAGCTCGCGGACTTTGGGCAACTCCGCACTGCGCAACAACGCAGACTTACACTTTTTATCTTCTTCGCGCGTTCAATGTACGTTTTCGTGCGCGCGATAACGACTTTTTGTGACGATCGCTATGCTGAACACGCAGAATTTACAATCTGGCGAAGAATATCTCTCGAGCAGCATAAAACTTTCTCGAAAATGATGATTTAGTTCATTTTGCTCAAAAAACTCCTCAGGTTGTCATTTAGATGTAGTTTTGAGAGCAAGGAGTCACTTTTTTTTTTTTACAATTTTTTTCAAGAGGAAGGAAGTTGTTGTGGATGGCCTGGCCATGTGGTGGTGGCCATTTTGTGGGACCAGCCACTGTGCTTTTGCCATAGGCCTCCAAGCTTGCGGCCTAGTCTGCCAGTATGCCCAGAGGTAGTCATCATGGGTGCATAAAAACTGTTTCTGTGTTGTCTGTGGAATTTTAACATCATTTAGGCCATGGATGTGTTAAATAAATGCCTTTTTGCGTATATATGTGTTGTTGTTGTGGTTGTTGTCTAACTTTCCAAACTGTTTTTAGCCATGTGGATTTTAGTTTTTGCATTAAAGCTGTGTGTGCTTTATCTGGCATCCTTTGTCTGGCCATATATAGGCCTGCTTGAGTTCATTGTTTGCCGTGCCTTGTGCCTGTGAGTCACCATGTTGCTGGGGACCATTTTGTGGTGGTAGTTAGTAGTGTGCTGTTTTTGCCACATAGGCCTGCGTGTCTTTCCATTGTTCCTCTTGTCTTACTGCTTCCAAATCCATCCCCATTGCCAGCTGTAGCTCCCTGATGCTGCATCCATCCCACGTGATGCACAAATTTAGGCCAAACATGCTCCACTACATTTTAGTTTTTGTTCTTTGCTATTCTTATTCTTCCTGAGTGTACACACTACACAGTACACCAGGAAAGCCCTGGCCTTGTTGTCAAAGTCTCATAAATGGCTACACTGTTGTTGTTCACTGAGTTTCTAAAATTTAATAATTGAGACAACCACACACTAAGTTATATATTATATTAGTTTGATTTGTGCTATCATTTGACTGATGTTCTTCTGGCTTTTTTGCTTTTAGGTGCACAAAAGACTGAGGAGGAGGTGTTTCATCATTGCCCGTTGCACTGCCAGATAGACATCCTGCTGCTGTACACAACGTGACGTGTGACCTGACCAGACATCTCTGCAACTGAGTGCTGCTGACATCTGAAGAAGATGGGCCCAAAGAAAGCAGGTACCAGGTCCTCCAGTACCAAGAAAGTTGCTATTGAGAAGAAGGAACAGAAGAAGGAAGTGACACTTAAGTCTGGTGTGCCTCCCAATACCTTTTTTGGGAAAAAAAATTACACCTGCAGCAGCGGTGTCCGGGGGGCAAGCTGGGGGCAGCACCTCCGCATCAGTGGGCCCAACCCAGGCCCAAGCACATGAGTGTGGAAGAGGTAGCCAGCCTAATGGTAGAAAGCAGTGATGCTGAGCCTGAGATAAACTTATCGCTATCTCAAAGTAGTACCCAATCAACGCAGGAGGAAACACAGCAGATAAGTGATCAACAACAACAACAGCCGCAACCACCGCCCGCAATAGTAGTTGTTGTTCCTCCCGAAGTAGGGGCAGTTCAGGAAATTGAGCCTTATGCAGAGGTAGAAGAAGAAGCCACTCATTCAGAAGATCCATTGTCTTCCAAATCTCCAGCAAGGAAAAGGAGGGGTAGTCCATCAAGTTCTTCGCCAAGCCCCCCTTCTGATGATCTAGATGCCACTTGGAAGCCACAAAGTGAGTCTGAGAGGGAGACACATCCCAAGACCAAGCTAGGGAAAAGGAAGGTTCCAGAAAGCCTTACACTTATGTAGGTCGATGTAGAGCAGCAGGATGATGATGATGATGATGAGCCAGTCATCACGAACATCACTCCCGGCCCCGAGGAGATGGAGACCAACATTATTACCCTATCCAAAATCGCTGCGAGGGATGTAGCACGCATACCTCCACAGGTAACACCAACACGACCTACAGCTTCCATATTTGCATTAGCAAAGGCCCAGCAGCGACCTACATCCAGCACAACCACCACCTCAGTAGAAGTAGGTAGTGGTACAGCACAGAGTCAAATTCAACACACACCCTCCAGTTCATCCGGCATTGGAAGTGACACCTCCAGCAGGAGGCAAAAGTTAAGCTCCCCAGTTTGGGACTTCTTTACGGTTAGCGAAAAGGAGGAGAACATTGCTATATGCTCCATTTGTAATACCTCTCTTAGTCGTGGTAAGCTTGGTACAAACTATGGTACCGGAGGTCAAATAACCCATCTGAAAAAAACACCACTTGATCAGCTGGGAGGACCACCTTCACGACATAAAAACTGCAACCATTGGTGTTGGTGGGGATAAAGGAGTAGAAGATCCGATCACGGTTGAAGAGAAAGGACAGGGAGACATTCTCTCTGGTAGTGGTACACAAAGTCTCCCTGTCCCCAGCAGTGCAGTGTTAACGTCACCCACATCTTCAGCAACATCTCAGTGGCACAAGAGTAAGAGTCAGCCTGAGACACCAAGGAGTACCGCAATGAAAAAAAGTGCGTTGTTGAGCCTAAGAGAAAGGAAAAACATGCAGCCTACCATTATCAGCATGTTTGGGGGGGGAGGGGCAGTACGAACGCAACCACCCAATAACACGTTTGTACAATGCGAAGCTGGCTAAAATGTTAGCACTGGACCTTCTCCCTTTTTCTTTTGTTGAAGGGGTGGGTTTTCTGGAATTTGTGACAACCATCTGCCCAAAATGGCATGTTCCCAGCCGCTACTATTTTGCCAGAGTTGCTGTTCCAGCATTACATCACGACGTGCTGGAATTGCTTGGAAAAGCCTTGAAGCAGAGTGCTGTTCACAGTATCCACCTGACAACAGACATGTGGACCAGTTGCCAAGCCACAGATAACATGTGCATCACTGCACACTGGATCTCTTTTGCTGGGGTTAGAGAACAGATATCTGCTGGTGTTGACGCTGCTGAGATTTTTCATGCCACTCGCAAACATGCAACTGTAGCCATGTTTGCCATGGAGAAATCTCATACTGCTGCAAACATTTTGGAAGAGTTTAACACCAAGGTCTTTGAGTGGCTGTGCCCAAGAGGGCTTAAGATTGGTTTTGTTGCCACGGAAAATGGCAGTAATGTAGTTAAGGCCATGGGCGATGGTGGCTATTTCAGGGTCCTGTGTTTGGCACACTGCATTAACATTGTTGTTCAAGACTTTTTGAAAAATAAATCCAAAGTCAGCAACTTACTGGCCACCTGCAGAAGAATATGTACACATTTCAGCCATTCTTTTAAAGCCCGGAAGCAGCTGAGGGTCATTCAACGTGAGCATAAAATGCCAGTCAAAGCACTCATCTAGGAGGTGCCAACACGTTGGAGCTCAACTTATTACATGCTTGATCATCTGTTTGACCTGTACATACCACTCAATGCTTATGTCATGCAAAGATTAGGGGAACCTACTGTGAGAGGCATGACTGTTGAGATGGGTCAATGGGACCTCATTAAATGCCTGACTGAGATGCTACTTCCTTTTGAGATCTTCACACGTGAAGTCAGCAGGGAGGACTGTACTATGGGCCAAGCTATCCCATTGTTGCACATGCTAGAGCAACAGCTGAAAGAGGTGTCTGAAACGTACGCAGGTGTGGATGACAAACAAGACGCATATCATTTGGCGGAGTCCTTAGCCGCTCGTGTATCTGTAAATACAAGGATTAAAAATAACATTGTGTCACAACAACATTACATTAGTGCCACAATTTTGGATCCACGGTACAAAGTATTTCTGAACAGTAAGGCAGTAATTCCTTTTTCGGAAGTGGATGTTGCCAACTACAAAAATTTGATAGCTGAGGAAGCCACTAACTTCGAAAACGAATGGCTGGTAATTACAGGCCCCCCACCCCAGGCCATAACAAGTACTACAGGGCATCCAGAGTCAAGTTCTACTTCGGAACCTGAGGGCAGTGCTTTTGCCTCCCAGCAGTCACCGACACCAACACTACCAATAACATCAACAACAGCAAGAACAGGATCATCCACAGTATAATCGGTAACTGATTGGTTTCTACTGCAGGGGTATGGTAAGTCCAGTGCTGATGCAAAGGCAAAACAGGCCGAGCACATCGGAGCACCCCTGAACATTGAGCAGACGGTCCAGGCCTATCTGCGTGACCCAACAGAGGTCTTCATGGATCGAAATCCATTGGTGTATTGGTATGGGAAAAGAAGCTAATGGACAGTGCTCAGCAGGCTGGCGATAAAGTATCTGGCTTCCCCTGTCACAAGTGTCTCTTCTGAGCGTGTTTTCAGTGCTGCTGGAGCCATTGTAACTTTGAAAAAAACCAGTCTCTCGCCCAAAAGCGTGGAGAGGTTAACCATGATCAAAATTAATCAGCACTTTATACCACCAGATTACAAAATACATGAATCACAGCAGGAAGAGGAGAGCGACTTGGATGACGTAAGTAGTGGGTTACAGGACCTACTTCCTTCCGAACCACCAGAGTTTGAGGACGAGCTCCTCTTCCCTGACAACTAGGCTTTCAAATTGTTACTTTCTTCCTTCCTTTATTTGTCTGTGTATCTATCTTTCTGGTTCAAATCAAATCACAACAAATCCATCGCCACCGTCTTCTCTTTTTATTTCCCTATTGGAGTTGCACGTCTGTGCATTTAACTGTCCACTCTTCAGAGTCCTGCTTCATCTTCCTGTCTCACCCTAATTACATTTCCATCAAGCCAGACATTGGAGTACAAGAAATGTTGCCTTTAACAGTCCCTCCATAAGAAGTGAAACGTGACTATAGCTATCCTCCGTTTTGTTTCCAAGCAAAATCTCATCAGTGTCCAAAGGCTACTGCCTCTGCAGGCATCCACAACTCTTCACTGTCAGAACTTGGGTAGGCATCCAAAAGTAAACTCATCACTGTCCGAAGGCTACAGCCTCAGCAGGCATTTACAAGCTCATCACTGTCAGGACAGAAGGTACTTGGCAGAGAAAGACAAGACTCTTCGAAGAAACTTGCTGACATTTGTGCAAACTCAATTGACCAGCAATGACCACTACCCAGGCCGCGGCCCATCATCACAGTGCTGACCATGTGAAGCAACTTAAACTGTGACAAAGTGCCACAGATGAATAAGACAAAAACCGAAACAGCGACTAACACTCAAAATGAATGTGGAGTAATGAGGCCACTGCCCCATTAAAAAAAAAACACACACCTGTCAGAACTAGGCATCTGATGATCTGACAGCCAAAGAGAAGAAAAAGACAGGTAATAATGGCATGCATTGGATGCTTGCTGACTCTGAGCGATTGCTGTTGTTTGTTGTGTTGATGTTGTGCATGAAGTCGAACTCTACTCTACTAGGTAATCTACAAAGTGAAAGTGACTCAAGTGACAGTCAATGTTTCCCTTCTTGTTGTTTAATGACCAAATTGTACTCCTACTACTGCAGGTGCAGGCCAATATCTGTTGCAATTTTTTAATATGGAATATGGACTTAATCAGAGTCACTACAGACTGAGTTGGAGTTGGACAACACGTACCACACCATGATGATGACCATACTATCTTTGCACGCAGTCAGTCAGTTGGATCGGAGATGATTGAAGGAATAACTGCATTTCATGAAGTGGCATAAAAGGTAAACATAAACACAACAATTCAACAAGAAAGTAAACACAGCAGACCTATATGTCCATGTAGTGGTGGAGTCGAGTGTAGTCATATGACTGACAGCGGCGGATTGATTTTGTCACTTAATTTTGAAAATGCTAGGTTGCTGTACATGCCTTTTGTCTGGCTCTGTCAAAATTTAAGGTAAATGGAGTTTGGGTCACGGGCTTGTGCTGTGGTGGGCCTGTTCTGTCCTGTTGTTGTAGCTTAATGCTGTAAACAGAATATACACAATATATCCAAGCCGCCTCAGTCTGAAAGTGTTCTCTCTTCTCTTCTTGGACTCCACCGTAATTGATGCTTTTTTATTAATTGATTTTTCAATACCCCTTTTGCTTTTCTATCTACACTTACAGGCCGGCCTTTACCCTGTGCTATACTGGGAGACACAACTCACACTTAACTTACCAATCCGCATCAGGCAGGCAGTGGCACCCAAGATTGATGTGCGGAGCATCCATGGAAGATAGGACCAAGAGGAAGGACGAGATTCAACCCCACAATTTGACCAGGATAATACAGTAACTTTAGTATCATTCATCATTCGTCTTTTAATTAATTTGAATCCTTTTTCTCTTCAATCATTATGACTGTGTGTTGTGTTGTTGTTTGTTTGCTAATTGATCCCTACAACTATTTTTTAATTTTCTTTGCTATCTTTAAAAGTAAGCCCAGTACAACATGGAATTTGGGTCTCTGAGGGCATATTACAGTCAAGGCAAATTGCATAGAATATACTGCTGTCCTGTACTGTCTAAATGTCTAGTAGTAGTTAGTAAGTACTACTCATTAGCCATCAAGTTATCTTCATCATCATGCATGCATTTCCTTTTTCTCCCTTTATAGATTTATTGGATAAGATCATGGTCGTCTGCCAAGATTGCACTTTGCTTTTGTTGTGTCCATGCGTACTGTTTTCTTTGTCAAACCTTTCCCCAAACCCCCCTTCCCATCCATTCATCAAACCCTAACCTTCTTCCCCCGGGCTGTGATTTATATTGAGGTGTGATGTGACTACATTAAATGTACACCAATTGATCACACGCTTGCTGGGGCAGATGTGGTGAAAGCAACACTAATTCAATTTCAAGGCAGGGCGAGGATTTTCTTCTGCTTGCCCACCCATGCTCAGTCTATGTGCAAGCCAATTTTTTTTCCAAAGGGACCATCACCTAATACATCATAATTAATTGCCGACATTGATTGGATTCATCATCAACATCCTATCACACAGCAGTAAAGGTTACGAATTACGATTGTGTTAAGTTAAGGGACTCACTCGACACAACTACAGTTTGTAACTTCTTGTACTAGGCTGTCCCAGCCACCATTATGTTTTATTTTACTTTAGCAGTTGCAATATTGTTTGTTTGGCAGTCTTCTTCTGTACTGTACTTTACTTTGTTCTAAAACTCCTCTCACAGTCGCTCTCAGGCAAGTGACTGTCTCTTTTTTATTTTTTTTGCAAATGCTGCTGCCAGTGTCTACTACTACAACCACAAACATGGCATCTTCTCCATTCTCTTGGGAAACCATGCAGCCATCACTGTGCCGAACTTAATCATCATCAATCACAGGTAAGATAAGTTTGGTGGGAGGTATAATGGACTAGGAGGAGAGACTGACAGTACTAGTAGGACAAATACCTCAGTGAGGGGTAATTCA
This sequence comes from Calotriton arnoldi, assembly GCA_963921515.1. Lineage (NCBI taxonomy): Eukaryota > Metazoa > Chordata > Amphibia > Caudata > Salamandridae > Calotriton > Calotriton arnoldi. Next base: position 25,035 of record CAWUFW010012084.1, read on the forward strand.
TCTATCTGTTTGTGTTACATCATTGTCAGATTAGTTAAATCAAACACTGGCTGCGGCAGCAAGGAAACCATGTGACGTAAATTTGTAAAACAGTAACCCCCCACAAAACATTAACATTGTATGTTTAAGTATAAATATAATTTATTACCCTAACAAAAATAAACTATCCCACACCTGACCCACCCCTCTCCCTAACCCCAACCAATGTCCAAAACGAAAAAGTCCAAAGAATGTCCAGAAACCCCAACGCCCAATTCCCACCCACCAACAAAAGGAATAAAAAGGGGCAATCCAACAGGGTCCTATAGTTCTTTTTATATTCGGCGGGCTTTTAGGTGTTTGTCCACCAGTATCTTGACACGCTCCTCTAGTTGCTCCTCTAGGCGTGAAATCCGGAGGAGCATCTGGCGGCGAAATGCCCTGCAGTGGCATCCAGGGTGGGGGACAGCAGTGCTGGCTGATAGAGAATTGCGGCGGCGGGCGGCTGCCAGACCGCAGCGCCGTACTACTGGAGGTGGGGCCTGGCTGGGGCCCGGGGCATTGGAGGAGGCTGCAGCTGCTGCCGCCTCCTCCTCCTCCTCCGCCTGAGCCACCAGCTGCCGGTACTCCTCACAGATGCCCTCCAGTTTCCGGCGCCGGGCCATGGCTGCCAACTCCTTCCGGGATGGTTTTTCTTGGGAAGGAGTATCTATATCAAGAAAGAAAAAGAATTTTGTTGTAACCAATACTCTTAGCAAAACAGTAACACAAAATTAATTCAACACATAGTGGCACAGTAGCACTAGCAAGAAGCACAGTACATAACATTTGTGGTAATAATCTATCTATCCTCCCACTTCCTCGGCCTCTAACATTTGTGGGAGTTTCAGGCATTATACTAGCACTATGGACTCCAGTACACAGTACACCAGTCTTCTTCTTATCTCTAGTTTAGCAAAATTACATAACCTGGTTGTAGCCGGCATGCCAGCTCAGTCAACTATGCTTGCACCCAAGACAAACATACGAGTCATGATGCAGACTCACGTTAGTTTTATTTACTACTATCTGCAGGTGGGAAGCTCGTATTTTTCTATTACGGATGGCACTGGCCATACTCTCTCTGTTACATGAAGGGCAATTGCTCAATTTCACTTTCACAGTGCCCTGGCTACTACAAAAAAGCAGATTATATATCTGATCCAATGATCATTGCTTATATATGGGACGACGACATAAGGTCAGTAGCGGTCGGTGGTGGGAGTGCTGCCGGGCGGTGACGTGGGGAGGGGCAGGGTAGGGGGTAGTAAACTATGGATTACGGCCAATTACAGGTAAGTAAACATATAAATAAATTAAACTAATTTTGTTGCGTGCATTGCATTGCATTTGGCGGTGCAGCGCGCACAATGAAATTTGCTTTATTTATTTTTATGTTTACAGTAAAGTTACCTGTATTTGGCTGTGTAATCCATTGTTTACTACCCCCACCCTGCCCCTCCCCACATCAGTGCCCGGCAGCACTCCCACCACCGACCGCTACTGCATTAGGTACTTTGTTTTGATTGACTGTGTAACCAAAAGATAGGCCACCCTTTGCAGGCTGGCTGACACATTCGAAAATAAATTAACATAGGTAGGGAGTGGTCCTCGGAGTCGAAGGAAGGTGCTTGATAACTAACTATACACAATATATATGATGTGCTTGCAAACTATTGTGAGTCAACTGTATTCTGAAAATACAACTTGTATTCCCCTCGGCTTTGCTACTCTGGCGCGGTTTCTTTTACATTCCCTTAAAACTAAGACTCTGCATCCCGTGACAGTCTCCACCTATGCTGTCTATGATGAATACATACAGGCATCCATCCATTCTAAGTAAATGTCTATCATTCTTCTTAATCTCTCCACAAACCTTACTTTGTTTCACCAACAACAACCCATGCGTCCACTCCTTCCTTGCTTGCCTTGGCTTTGAGTTTCATCCAAACACTGCTGATGATTCTTGCTATCCACAGTATCCACCCATACTGTGTCGCCCACCCAGGCAGGCATCCATTCTTCTTTCACCTTCCACCCATCCTTCAACAATACATGCATCTGATTCCTATCAGCCACCTATCCATGCTTCCAACGTATCCTTCTCTGCCAGTCATATTAAATCTCACCCGTCCTTCCTCCTTCCACCCTTCTTTCCCTTTTTGTTCAACACATCCATCAAGGTCATCTGATCTGACTTTTAGTCTTCTCCATAAAACTTTCACAGCTGAGTTGGAGTCAGATGGAAGAGGCCATTGGTTAATCAACTCACGCTGCTAATGCTATTGCTAATGCTAATGCATTGCTAATGCTAAGTAAAGGGTGTCTTCTTCAACCATTGTATAATGTTCACTACAACTTCATACCTAATAAGTCTCAACAACAGTACAGTGAGTGAAGTGAACACCCTTCCAGCTAGTGCAATGTCAATAAGTAATGAATATAACTTACCACCGCCTGCCACTGCTGCTGGCTCACCCCCTGTAGCTCCTGCAGGTGCTGCATCTCCTGCCCCATCCGGAATGGTCACATCGCCACTGGCCCCACCGGCACTGGTGGTCACTAGTATGCCTAGAAAAAAACATGACACATTTTTAGATGCCTGTACACCTCCCCCTATTTATTCGTTTTCACTAGCAAGATTGAAAAAAAAGTTAATACATACATATACAACATACATCACTAGTCCAAATCAGGTACTAGAGTAGAGTCAGTAGGCACTAGTAGTGTTATGGTCCATAGGGTAATTATTATAGTATACTCTACTCTTTGCAAAGTTAGCCTGAGCCATGCAACCATTTTTTGCTTCATGTCTTTTGCGCATGTTACCTCGCAGCTTGTTGTGCAGTAACAGTAAGACGCCTTTTTGAGCCCACATGAGCTCATACAGCTACTGTCTGAGCGTTGCGTACAAGAGGTCAAAAAACAAGCCACTTTGTTATGGAGTTCGGTTAGTCCGTATTGCTTAGCCATAAGTAACATGTTACACTTTTTTGGCATGACTGAGAAATGCTTGCATTATACTATCTAATGTGCACCATTTTTCTCATAACAGGCAGAAGATTCCCTTCTACGAACCAGAGATTTGCAGAGCTTATGAATGATGCATGTAACCAGTACTTCTACGTTCTACGGTGAGGGGTCTCCCAGAATTCGCACAGATCTTTTGTCTTCTATCATGCACTTGTAACAATGTTTATTGTTTTAATCTTATGCATTTTGCCGTTGGAGCTGGTTGTAGTACACTGAATTTTATAGAACAGCATACAGAGCTTGTTAGTTGAAAATAAACCTTTTGAACTTACACATAGACTCTGTGGTATTTGGTGTGGTGATGGTGGTGGACTTACACGAGTGAGTGAGCGAAAGGGTGTTATCTGTTCTGGGTTGTGTAATCATTGGGTATCTTCGGGTGGGGGTTCAGGGACCTAATGAGACACTATAGCTAGTCGTTCAGGGGATTGTGGGTTCACTTCTGACTGAGGTGTGAGGAAGGTCCAACCTCCCATCACCAACATCCTATTTTCTTGTGCATAGTTCTGTATGTGGCTGTGCAGAATCCCCACATCAGTAGTAGTATGTACTATATCCTATCAAAAATAGTCAAATATCTGGTTGGGCATTTTGTTTGTGGTAATTGTCAAAGCGTCAAGATTAAGAATACTAGAAGAGGACAACCCAAAGGACTGGACTCAGTGGCTAGAGCTATTGGTCAATATGAGTTTTATTCAAAACCGTAAAATAAAGAGTGGCAAACTGGGCAAGCTTAGCGACAGACTAATAGTAGTAGTACAGACAGTCATAGCATAGGCAGTTAGAACTTAGAGGCAGGGATAACCAGAATTTAGAAACAGATAGTCAAGTCAAGATCAAAGAAGCTTTTGTAAAAAATAGAATTAGGAAGTTGAACCAGAATTAATAGTTCGGAAAAAATAAGGTGCAGTAAAAGTTAGGGCAATATAATTGTTAATATTAACCACTGGTAGACTTACTGGGGCCAGCAGCAGGGCCCTCGGTAGAGGAGCGGTCCTCTGGTGGTTGTCCCGTTGACTCGGACCCCGTCTTCTTGCCCCTGGGTGCTGCAGATCAGTGATCATGTAAGATATAATAAAGAAAGAGACAAACATTAATGATTGCTGTGAAACAAATAAATTATCTAAAAAAACGCTCAAAAAACGTTTTAAGAAACAAAAATTGCAATAAAATTGACCTATCTAATCAGATCGACTACTGGCTTGCGGGATTCACGGACCGTCTACTTATTTATGAACACTAATCCAGTGTTCCATTCTGATTGATTCGAATCCAGAACACTAACTAAGCCTAAGTACCACCTGACCTAGCCCACCTATTCCAGACGGGCCAATTGTTCACTAAGTCTGCATTTCCATTTTTTTTAGCCCTCAAAAATGCATAGATGAGAAGGAGGACACATGCATACATTTGTGCATACACCAAATTGTTGGTTGGCTGCGTCTGATATTCTGCTACTGACTGACACTGCTAAGCCTACCACTCACTAAACAAACTACAAAAGGTTCTACTAAGGACTGGGGTAAGCAGCACTGTGTGACAGAGGATGCGTCACGCAGACTGCTAAAAAATTATCAACTAATAGTAACTAAACCTAGTAACAATCCATCCACCACTATTTTACAGGAGGACAAAGGAAGGACTAGAGTCTCTCTAGCAATAACATTACCTAACTTAAGTTCTCTAAAGTAAACTCTTACATAATAATAAGGACAAGCGAGTGCAAAGTTGCAAACAAGTAAGAGTAGCGCCGAGCACCTGTGTCCTACAATCACAGAAGATTTTGAAACGTAATTTACCTGCAATGTAAGCAGCAGTATTCTTGTTATTCGTAAAAAAATTATACATAATACTTATACTACTATATATATTAGCTACTCACCAAGCCCCACAACCTCAACACCTAGCAGGTCCAACAGGTCCTGCTCCCGGTCCAGGATGTCTGACCACTGGTGTGCTAGCTGGTTATGGGTGCGCCGGACCCCTGAGCAGCGAAACACTGCCCGGTGCACCTTCGCCCACCGGCGGTGACGCTCCTGGGTAGGGTACCCGGAGCCTGGCCTGCCGCCTGCTCCCAAGGTCAAGGGGAGGTGGCACTGCACAAAAAAAACAAGGGCGGCCACCTCCGCCTCACTAAAAAGCTGCCGGGCTTGCACCCCTGCAGGGCGCAGTCTGCCGCAAGGCAGGCGGCTCTTGGGCACATGCGCCTTGCCCTTGGAGCCGTTATTGGTGCTGCTACCCTTCACCATGGTTCTGGGGTGTGTGGGAGGAGGCGAAAAAGAAAAGTTAGAAGGGAAAAATAAAGTTAGGGGAAGAAGTAGGAGCTTAAAGAAGAAAGTAATATAAAACAGTAGAAAAGTAAAAAAACACAGTAAAAAGTAGAAATAAATGCAAAATATAGACTTAGGCACAGAGAGAGATAGATAAGAAATAAAAAAAATTGAAAAACAGTGTAAAAAACTAAGGATTGCAAAGATTGAGGGAGGATAGAAAAGCAGGCCCAGAACCATAGCATAGAGTGAAAAACAAGATGGCCGCGCACATCGCGACTGCGTGGGTAAGTTTGCGCGATATTTCTCCCCGAGCACGCAAAAAGCGTCGCGAACATGTACGACACATTCCCGAACATGAAATGTGCATCACGAGCACACTATACGTGACCCGGAACAGGAAATAAGGCATCGCGACCCGGCGGGACAAATGAAAAACAAGATGGCCGCGCCCATAGGCGACCGCATGGGTAAGCTTGCGAGATACTATCCCCCAAGCACACAAACAGCGTCCCGAACATGCACAACGCGTTCCCGAAGAAGAAAAACGCATCGCGAACGGGCGCAACAAGCAACTACGGACACTCGCGTAGCTACGCATAGCGCTTTAACGTCTTCGCGTAGCTTCACATACCGCAACTACGCCCAGGGTTATTTATTTTGGATATTTTCAGTGCAAATGATTTCAGAAACATCATTCGGCCTATTGGTAAGATGTCAAAAATTTCTGTTTGAATTATCGGTTCTGATTATTGATATTGCATTTAGAAAATTGTTTTTGAAAGAAGCAATTCATATATTTGATCTTTGTATTATATGCAATGTTATTGAGGGTGTTTATTTTTGAAAATGTAAACAGATAGTTGAGTTTGTTGTAAATATTTTGAACACAGATTTGTTTGTTTTTTAACAATCTTATTGATTGTATTTTTTTGCCCGCTGTAACATGATGATCAACATTGAAATCACCGTGTATGGTGAAAATCAATAGAATCTGAAAACAGCAAAAAAGGCAAACTGAATATTTTATGTAATTCTAAAATTATGTTGTGTTCTTAAAACTATAATATTATATGCAATAACAGTATTTTTCTTATCTTTTACAGAAACTAATTCTAAAGTTTGAAAATATTTTAAATTTAGATTATAATAAAACAACTGAAAAAATTGTTTGAATGAGTTTCATATCTACTTCAAAAAAGAAGGTAAGATAAAGTAATGTAATAAGCATAATGTTATAAAATAATATTTACAGTCACTTTTATTGCAGGCATTCATTTTGTAAAACTGAATTATCTCACTCATCAAATTACTTTACCAGAACGCATGCTCCTCTTCAATCTCTGAATTATAACCTCTGCACTTAGAAAATCACCTATTCATTACTAATATACAGCTTTGTTCACTGTGGTAGTACCCAGACAGCTCTGTAATCACCCAAGGAATACCTGTGCACTTACAAAATTACTCAGGCACAACCCATCTACTACTGCAATGACACAGTCACTAGTTATCCACTCATGCAATAACTCAGGCATTACCCATGCACTGCTCCAATCATCTATCAACTACCCATGCAGTTCTGTAATCATCTAGACACTAATCCCCCAACAATTAGCCATGGACTTATCCAATCACTATGCGAATACCCATGCACTTATAAAATCACTATGCACTATCCTTGCAGTCTTCTAATCATCCAGGCAGTACCCATGTACTCATGCAATGACCCAGGCACTAACCATGTATTCAACCAATCATCCAGACATTACCTATAAACTCATGTAATTACCCAAGCATTAGGCATGCACTTGTAAAATCAATCAAGCAATACCCATGCACTTACAAAATCATCAAGGCACTACACATGTACTCCTGTATCAACCAGGCACTGCTCATGTACTCTTCTAATCCCCCAAACACTAGCCATGGACTTATCCAATCACTCCGCCAATACCCAAGCACTTATAAAATCACCATGCACTAGCCTTGCATTCCTCTAATCATCCAGCAGTACCCATGTACTCATGCAATGACCCAGGCACTAATCATGTATTCAACCAATCATCCAGACATTACCTATAAAGCCATGTAATTACCCAGGCATTAAGCATGCACTTGTAAAATCAACCAAGCAATACCCATGCACTTAGGAAAGCATACAGGCACTACACATGTACTCCTGCTATCACCCAGGCACTACTCATGCACTTACGCAATAACCCAATCACTACCCATGCACTGCTACAATCATTTGTGCACTACCCATGCAGTCCTCTAATCACCTAGACACTACTCATTCATTCCTTCAATTACCCAGGCACTACCCATGCACTCCAGCAATCACCCTGTCACTACCCAATTACTCCTCCAATCACCCAGCAAGTACCATGTACTTACCCAATTACTCCGCCAATACCCAAGCACTTATGAAATCACCATGCGGTATCCCTGCACTCCTCCAATCATCCAGGCAGTACCCATGTACTCATGCAATGACCCAGACACTAAGCATGTATTCAAGCAATCATACAGACATTACCTATAAACTCATGCAATTGCCCAGTCATTAAGCATACACTTGTAAAATCAACCAAGCAATACCCATGCACTTAGAAAATCATGCAGGCACTACACATGTACTCCTGCTATCACCCAGGCACTACTCATGCACTTATGCAATAACCCAAGCACTACCCATGCACTGCTACAATCACCTGTGCACTACCCATGCACTCCACTAATCACCTAGCCACTACGCATTCACTCCTTCAATTACCCATGTACTACCCATGCACTGCTCCAATCAACCATGCACTACCCAATGCACTCCTACAATCACCCAGACACTACCATGTACATACCCAATCACTCCGCCAATACCCAAGCACTTATAAATTCACCATGCGCTATTGTTGCATTCCTCTAATCATCCAGTCAGTACCCATGTACTCATGCAATGACCCAGGCACTAACCATGTATTCAAACAATCATCCAGACATTGCCTATAAACTCATGTAATTACTCAGGCATTAAGCATGCACTTGTAAAATCAACCAAGCAATACCCATGCACTTAGAAAATCATGCAGGCACTACACAAGTACTCCTGCTATCTGCACCTCTCTTGCCTCTTTCTTCACCTCTCTTGCCTCTCTCTGCACATCACTTGCCTCTTTCTGCACTTCTATTGCATCTTTCTGAACTTCTCTTGCTACTTTCTGTACCATTCTCCCTCTCATGCACCTTTTCTCCTCTTTCTGCAGTCCTCTTGCTTCTTTCTGCACTTCTCTTTCAACTTTATGCACCTGTCTTGCTTCTTTCTGCACTTCTATGCCCTCTTTCTGTACTTCTCTTGCCTCTTTCTGTACGTTTCTTCCTCTTTCTGCAGTTCTCCTCCTTATTTCTGCACCTCTCTTGCTTCTTTCTGTGCTCCTTTTGCTTCTTTCAGCGCCTCTCTTATAACTTTCTGTACCTCTCTGGTCTCTTTTTATATATGTCTTCCTCTTTCTGTGCCTCTCTTGCCTCTTATTGTACCTCTCTTGCCTCTTTTTATACATTTCTTCTCTTTCTATGCCTTCCTTCCTCTTTCTGCACCTCTCTTGCTACTTTCTATACCTCTGTTGCCTCATTCTGTCCCTCTCTTGCCTCTTTCTGCACTCTTCTTGCTTCTTTCTGTACTTCCCTTGCTTCTTTCTGTACCTTTCTTCCTCTTTCAGCACCTTTCTTGCCAATTTCTGCACATTCCTTGCTTCTTCTTGATCTCACTTGCCTCTTTCTGCACCTCTCTTGCCCCTTTCTGTACCTCACTTGCCTCTTCCTGTACCTCTCTTTCCTCTTTCTGCACTTCTCTTGCTCTTTTCTATACTTCCCTTTCTTCTTTCTGCACCTTTGTTCCTCTTTCTGTACCTTTCTTGCCTCTTTCTGTACCTCTCTTGCCTCTTCTTGACCTCACTTGCCTCTTTCTGCATTTCTCTTGCCTCTTTCTGTACCTCGCTTTCCTCTTTCTGTGAGTCTCTTGCATCTTTCTGCACCTCTCTTGCCTCTTTCTGCATATCACTTGCCTCTTTCTGAACTTCTCTTGCTTCTTTATGTACTTCTCTTGCTTCTTTCTGCACTGTTCTTCCTCTTTCTGCACCTTTCTTCCTCTTTCTGCAGTTCTCTTGATTCTTTCTGTACTTTTCTTGCCTCTTTCTGCACCTCTCTTGCTTCTTTCTGCACTTCTCTTCCTTCTTTCTGAACATTCCTTGCCTCTTTCTGCACCTCTCTTGTCTCTTTCTGTACCTTTCTTTCTCTTTCTGCAGTTCTCTTGCTTCTTTCTGCACCTCTCTTGCCTCTTTCTGCAACTCTCTTGCTTCTTTCTGCACTCCTAGCTTCTTTCTGTACCTCTCTTGCTTTTTTCTGTACCTTTCTTCCTCATTCTGCACCTCTCTTGCAACTTTCTGCACCTCTCTTTCCCCTTTCTGTATATGTCTTCCTCTTTCTGTGCCTTTCTTCCTCATTCTGCTCCTCTCTTGCCTCTTTTTGCACCTCTCTTGCCCCTTTCTGTACCTCACTTGCCTCTTCCTGCACCTCTCTTGCCTCTTTCTGCACTTCTCTTGCTCTTTTCTATACTTCCCTCTCTTCTTTCTGCACCTTTGTTCCTCTTTCTGCAACTTTTTTGCCTCTTTCTGTACCTCTCTTGCCTCTTCTTGACCTCACTTGCCTCTTTCTGCATTTCTCTTGCCTCTTTCTGTACCTCGCTTTCTTCTTTCTATGAGTCTCTTGCATCTTTCTGCACCTCTCTTGCCTCTTTCTGCATATCACTTGCCTCTTTCTGAACTTCTCTTGCTTCTTTTTGTACTTCTCTTGCTTCTTTCTGCACTGTTCTTCCTCTTTCTGCACCTTTCTTACTCTTTCTGCAGTTCTCTTGATTCTTTCTGTACTTTTCTTGCCTCTTTCTACACCTCTCTTGCTTCTTTCTGCACTTCTCTTCCTTCTTTCTGAACATTACTTGCCTCTTTCTGCACCTCTCTTGTCTCTTTCTGTACCTTTCTTTCTCTTTCTGCAGTTCTCTTGCTTCTTTCTGCACCTCTCTTGCCTCTTTCTGCAACTCTCTTGCTTCTTTCTGCACTCCTAGCTTCTTTCTGTACCTCTCTTGCTTTTTTCTGTACCTTTCTTCCTCATTCTGCACCTCTCTTGCAACTTTCTGCACCTCTCTTTCCCCTTTCTGTATATTCCTTCCTCTTTCTGTGCCTTTCTTCCTCATTCTGCTCCTCTCTTGCCTCTTTTTGCACCTCTCTTGCCTCTTTCTGTACCTCACTTGCCTCTTCCTGCACCTCTCTTGCCTCTTTCTGCACTTCTCTTGCTCTTTTCTATACTTCCCTTTCTTCTTTCTGCACCTTTGTTCCTCTTTCTGCATCTTTTTTGCCTCTTTCTGTACCTCTCTTGCCTCTTCTTGACCTCACTTGCCTCTTTCTGCATTTCTCTTGCCTCTTTCTGTACCTCGCTTTCCTCTTTCTGCGAGTCTCTTGCATCTTTCTGCACCTCTCTTGCCTCTTTCTGCATATCACTTGCCTCTTTCTGAACTTCTCTTGCTTCTTTATGTACTTCTCTTGCTTCTTTCTGTACTGTTCTTCCTCTTTCTGCACCTTTCTTCCTCTTTCTGCAGTTCTCTTGATTCTTTCTGTACTTTTCTTGCCTCTTTCTACACCTCTCTTGCTTCTTTCTGCACTTCTCTTCCTTCTTTCTGAACATTCCTTGCCTCTTTCTGCACCTCTCTTGTCTCTTTCTGTACCTTTCTTTCTCTTTCTGCAGTTCTCTTGCTTCTTTCTGCACCTCTCTTGCCTCTTTCTGCAACTCTCTTGCTTCTTTCTGCACTCCTAGCTTCTTTCTGTACCTCTCTTGCTTTTTTCTGTACCTTTCTTCCTCATTCTGCACCTCTCTTGCTCTTTCTGCACCTCTCTTGCAACTTTCTGCACCTCTCTTCCCCTTTCTGTATATTTCTTCCTCTTTCTGTGCCTTTCTTCCTCATTCTGCTCCTCTCTTGCCTCTTTTTGCACCTCTCTTGCCCCTTTCTGTACCTCACTTGCCTCTTCCTGCACCTCTCTTGCCTCTTTCTGCACTTATCTTGCTCTTTTCTATACTTCCCTTTCTTCTTTCTGCACCTTTGTTCCTCTTTCTGCACCTTTTTTGCTTCTTTCTGTACCTCTCTTGCCTCTTCTTGACCTCACTTGCCTCATTCTGCACATCTCTTGCCTCTTTCTGTACCTCTCTTTCCTCTTTCTGTGAGGCTCTTGCCTCTTTCTGTGAATTTCTTGCTCATTCTGGACTTCTCTTGCCTCTTTCTGTACCTATCTTGCCCCTTTCTGCACCTCACTTGCCTATTCCTACACATCTCTTGCCTCTTTCTGCACTTCTATTGCTTCTTTCTATACTTCCCTTGCTTCTTGCTATACTTCCCTTGCTTCTTTCTGTACCTTTCTTCCTCTTTCTGTGCCTTTCTTGCCTCTTATTGACCTTACTTGCCTCTTTCTGCACTTCTCTTGCTTCTTTCTATACTTCCCTTGCTTCTTTCTATACTTCCCTTGCCTCTTTCCGTACCTCTCTTGCCTCTTTCTGCACCTCTCTTGCCTCTTTATGTGCCTTTCTTAATCATTCTGCAGCTCACTTGCCTCGTTCTGTACCTCTTGTGCCTCTTTCTGCACCTCTCTTGCCTTTTTCTGCATCTTTCTTTTTCTTTCTGCATGTTTCATCCACTTTCTGAAATGTTCTTCCTCTTTCTGCACCTCTATTGTCCCTTTCTGCATATCCCTGGCCTCTTTTTGTACCTCTCTTGCCTCTTTCTGCACCTCTCTTGCCTCTTTCAACACATCATTTGCATCTTTCTGTACTTCTCTTGCTTCTTTCTGCACTGTTCTTCCTCTTTCTGTACCTTTCTTTCTCTTTCTGAAGTTCTCTTGGTTCTTTCTGTACTTCTCTTGACTCTTTCTGCACCTCTCTCGCTTCTTTCTGCACTTCTCTTCCCTCTTTCCGAACCTTTCTTGCCTCTTTCTGCACCTCTCTTATCTCTTTCTGTACCTTTATTTCTCGTTCTGCAGTTCTCTTGCTTCTTTATGCACCTCTCTTGCTTCTTTCAGCACTTCTGTTGAGTCTTTCTCCATTTCTCTTGATTCTTTCAGTGCCATTCTTCAGCTTTCTGCACATTTCTTCCTCTTTCTGCAATTCTCTTGCTTCTCTCTTCACCTTTCTTTCTATTTATGCATGTTTCTTTTTCTTTCTGCAACTTTCTTCCTCTTTCTGCACCTCTCTTGCCTCTTTCTATGCCTCTTTTGCCTTTTTCTATACCTTTCTTTCTATTTCTGTATTTTTCCTTTTCTTTCTGCAACTTTCTTCCTCTTTCTGCACCTCTCTTGCCTCTTTCTGCACCTCACTTGCCTCTCTCTGCACATCACTTGCCTCTTGCTGCACTTCTATTGCATCTTTCTGTACTTCTCTTGCTACTTTCTGTACTGTTCTCCCTCTCTATGCACATTTTCTCCTCTTTCTGCAGTCCTCTTGCTTCTTTCTGCACTTCTCTTTCAACTTTATGCACCAGTCTTGCTTCTTTCTGCACATCTATTTGCTCTTTCTGCACTTTTCTTGCCTCTTTATGCACCTCTCTTGTCTCTTTCTGTACCTTTCTTTTTCTTTCTGCAGTTCTCCTCCTTATTTCTGCACCTCTCTTGCTTCTTTCTGCACTTCTCTTCCCTATTTCTGAACCTTTCTTGCCTCTTTCTGCACCTCTCTTGCCTCTCTCTGCACATCACTTGCCTCTTGGTGCACTTCTATTGCATCTTTCTGTACTTCTCTTGCTACTTTCTGTACCGTTCTCCCTCTCTATGCACCTTTTCTCCTCTTTCTGAAGTCCTCTTGCTTCTTTCTGCATTTCTCTTTCAACTTTATGCACCTGTCTTGCTTCTTTCTGCACTTCTATTCCCTCTTTCTGTACTTTTCTTGCCTCTTTATGCACCTCTCTTGCCTCTTTCTGTACCTTTCTTCCTCTTTCTGCAGTTCCCTCCTTATTTCTGCACCTATCTTGCTTCTTTCTGTGCTCCTTATACTTCTTTCTGCACCTCTCTTAGAACTTTGTGCACCTCTCTTGTCTCTTTTTATATATTTCTTCCTCTTTCCGTGCCTCTCTTGCCTCTTACTGCACCTCTCATGCCTCATTCTATACATTTCTACTCTATCTATGCCTTCCTTCCTATTTCTGCACCTCTCTTGCTACTTTCTATAACTCTCTTGCCTCTTTATGCACCTCTCTTGCCCCTTTCTGCACCTCACTTGCCTATTCCTACACATCTCTTGCCTCTTTCTGCACTTCTATTGCTTCTTTCTATACTTCCCTTGCTTCTTGCTATACTTCCCTTGCTTCTTTCTGTACCTTTCTTCCTCTTTCTGTGCCTTTCTTGCCTCTTATTGACCTTACTTGCCTCTTTCTGCACTTCTCTTGCTTCTTTCTATACTTCCCTTGCTTCTTTCTATACTTCCCTTGCCTCTTTCCGTACCTCTCTTGCCTCTTTCTGCACCTCTCTTGCCTCTTTATGTGCCTTTCTTAATCATTCTGCAGCTCACTTGCCTCGTTCTGTACCTCTTGTGCCTCTTTCTGCACCTCTCTTGCCTTTTTCTGCATCTTTCTTTTTCTTTCTGCATGTTTCATCCACTTTCTGAAATGTTCTTCCTCTTTCTGCACCTCTATTGTCCCTTTCTGCATATCCCTGGCCTCTTTTTGTACCTCTCTTGCCTCTTTCTGCACCTCTCTTGCCTCTTTCAACACATCATTTGCATCTTTCTGTACTTCTCTTGCTTCTTTCTGCACTGTTCTTCCTCTTTCTGTACCTTTCTTTCTCTTTCTGAAGTTCTCTTGGTTCTTTCTGTACTTCTCTTGACTCTTTCTGCACCTCTCTCGCTTCTTTCTGCACTTCTCTTCCCTCTTTCCGAACCTTTCTTGCCTCTTTCTGCACCTCTCTTATCTCTTTCTGTACCTTTATTTCTCGTTCTGCAGTTCTCTTGCTTCTTTATGCACCTCTCTTGCTTCTTTCAGCACTTCTGTTGAGTCTTTCTCCATTTCTCTTGATTCTTTCAGTGCCATTCTTCAGCTTTCTGCACCTTTCTTCCTCTTTCTGCAATTCTCTTGCTTCTCTCTGCACCTTTCTTTCTATTTATGCATGTTTCTTTTTCTTTCTGCAACTTTCTTCCTCTTTCTGCACCTCTCTTGCCTCTTTCTATGCCTCTTTTGCCTTTTTCTATACCTTTCTTTCTATTTCTGTATTTTTCCTTTTCTTTCTGCAACTTTCTTCCTCTTTCTGCACCTCTCTTGCCTCTTTCTGCACCTCACTTGCCTCTCTCTGCACATCACTTGCCTCTTGCTGCACTTCTATTGCATCTTTCTGTACTTCTCTTGCTACTTTCTGTACTGTTCTCCCTCTCTATGCACATTTTCTCCTCTTTCTGCAGTCCTCTTGCTTCTTTCTGCACTTCTCTTTCAACTTTATGCACCAGTCTTGCTTCTTTCTGCACATCTATTCGCTCTTTCTGCACTTTTCTTGCCTCTTTATGCACCTCTCTTGCCTCTTTCTGTACCTTTCTTTTTCTTTCTGTGCACATCACTTGCCTCTTGCTGCACTTCTATTGCATCTTTCTGTACTTCTCTTGCTACTTTCTGTACCGTTCTCCCTCTCTATGCACCTTTTCTCCTCTTTCTGAAGTCCTCTTGCTTCTTTCTGCATTTCTCTTTCAACTTTATGCACCTGTCTTGCTTCTTTCTGCACTTCTATTCCCTCTTTCTGTACTTTTCTTGCCTCTTTATGCACCTCTCTTGCCTCTTTCTGTACCTTTCTTCCTCTTTCTGCAGTTCCCCTCCTTATTTCTGCACCTATCTTGCTTCTTTCTGTGCTCCTTATACTTCTTTCTGCACCTCTCTTAGAACTTTGTGCACCTCTCTTGTCTCTTTTTATATATTTCTTCCTCTTTCCGTGCCTCTCTTGCCTCTTACTGCACCTCTCTTGCCTCTTTCTATACATTTCTTCTCTTTCTATGCCTTCCTTCCTCTTTCTGCACCTCTCTTGCTACTTTCTATAACTCTCTTGCCTCTTTATGCACCTCTCTTGCCTCTTCCTGTACCTTTCTTCTTCTTTCTGCAGTTCTCCTCCTTATTTCTGCACCTCTCTTGCTTCTTTCTGTGCTACTTTAGCTTCTTTATGCACCTCTTTTACAACTTTCTGCACCTCTCTTGTCTCTTTTTGTATATTTCTTCTCTTTCTATGCCTTCCTTCCTCTTTCTGCACCTCTCTTGCTACTTTCTATACCTCTCTTGCCTCTTTCTGTACATCTCTTGCCTCTTTCCGCACTCTTCTTCCTTCTTTCTGTACTTCCCTTGCTTCTTTCTGCACCTTTCTTCCTCTTTCAGCACCTTTCTTGCCTCTTTCTGCACATCTCTTGCTTCTTCTTGACCTCACTTGCCTCTTTCTGCACCTCTCTTGCCTCTTCCTGTACCTCTATTTCCTCTTTCTGTACCACTCTTGCCTCTTTCTGTGCATTCCTTCCTCATTCTGCACCTCACTTTCCCCTTTCTGTACCTCACTTGCCTCTTCCTGTACCTCTCTTGCCTCTTTCTGCACATCTCTTGCCTCTTTCTGTACCTCTCTTTCCTCTTTCTGTGAGTCTCTTGCCTCTTTCTGTACCTCACTTGCCTCTTTCTGCACATCACTTGCCTCTTTCTGAACTTTTCTTGCTTCTTTCTGTACTTCTCTTGCTTCTTTCTGCACTGTTCTTCCTCTTTCTGCACCCTTCTTCCTCTTTCTGCAGTTCTCTTGCTTCTTTCTGTACTTTTCTTGCCTCTTTCTGCACCTCTGATGCTTCTTTCTGCACTTCTCCTCCATCTTTCTGAATGTTTCTTGCCTCTTTTTGCACCTCTCTTGTCTCTTTCCGTACCTTTCTTTCTCTTTCTGCAGTTCTCTTGCTTCTTTCTGCACCTCTCTTGCCTATTTCTGCACCTCTCTTGCTTCTTTCTGCACTCCTCTAGCTTCTTTCTATACCTCTCTTGCTTCTTTCTGTACCTTTCTTCCTCATTCTGCACCTCTCTTGCTCTTTCTGCACCTCTCTTGCAACTTTCTGCACCTCTCTTTCCTCTTTCTGTACATTTCTTCTTCTTTCTGTACCTTTCTTCCTCATTCTGCACCTCCCTTGCTTCATTCAGCACCCATCTTGCCTTTTTCTGCACCTCTCTTGCCCCTTTCTGCACCTCATTTGCCTCTTCCTATAATCTCTCTTGCCTCTTTCTACTCTTCTCTTGCATCTTTCTATACTTCCCTTGCTTCATTCTGTGCCTATCTTCCTCTTTCTGTACCTTTCTGGCCTCTTTCTGCACCTCTCTTGCCTCTTCTTGACCACTCCTTCCTCTTTCTGTACCTCTCTTGCCTCTCTTAGCCCCTCTCTTGCCTCTTTCTGCTTATCACTTGTCTCTTTCTGCACTTCTGTTGCTACTTTCTGTAATTCTCTTGCTTCTTTCTGCACCATTCTTCCTCTTTCTGCACCTTTCTACCTCTTGCTGTAGTTCTCTTGCTACTTTCTGCACTCCCCTTACCATTTTCTACACCTCTCTTGCCTCTTTTTGTACTCTTTTGCCTTTTCCCACACTTTTTATCCACATTTTGCACGTTTCTTTCTCTTTCTGCACCTTTCATCCTCTTTTTGCACCTCTTTTGCCTCTTTCAGCACCTCTCTTGCCACCTTTTGCTTCTTTCTTACTCTTTCTGCACCTCTCTTGTCTCTTTCTGCACCTCTCTTGCTTCTGTCTGTACCTCACTTGCCTCTTTATGCTCTATTCTAACTCTTTTGCACCTCAATTTCTTCTTTCTGCACCTCTCTTGCCTCTTTCTATACCTCTCTTTCCTCTTTCTTCACCTATCTTGCTTCTTATTATACTTCTCTTGCTTATTTCTGTACCTTTCTACCTCCTTCTGCATATTTCTTCCTCTTTTTGCAGTGCTTTTGCTTCTCTCTGCACTTCTCTTGCCTCTTTCTAATACTCTCTTGCCTCTTTCCGCAACTCTCTTGCCTCTTTCAGCACATCACTTGCATCTTTCTGCACCTCTTGTGCTTCTTTCTGCACCTCTCTTGCCTTTTTCTGCACCTTTCTTTCTATTTCTGCATGTTTCTTTTTCTTTCTGTAATTTTCTTCCTCTTTCTGCACCACTCTTGCCTTTATCTGCATGTCACTTGCCTCTTTCTGCACTGCTCTTGCATCTTTATGTACTTCTCTTGCTACTTTCTGTACCGTTCTTCGTCTTCATGCACATTTCATCTGCTTTCTGCAGTTCTCTTGCTTCTTTCTGCACTTCTCTTGCAATTGTATGCACCTGTCTTGCTTCTTTCTGCACTTCTATTCCCTCATTCTGCACCTTTCTTGACTCTTTCTGCACCTCTCTTGCCCCTTTCTGTACCTTTATTTCTCTTTCTGCAGTTCTCCTGATTATTTCTGCACCTCTCTTACTTCTTTCTGTGCTCCTCTTGCTTCTTTCTGCACCTCTCTTACAACTTTCTGCACCTCTCTCGCCTCTTTCTATACATTTCTTCCTCTTTCTGCCTCACTTGCCTCTTTCTGTACCTCTCTTGCCTCTTTCTATACATTTCTTCTCTTTCTATGCCTTCCTTCCTCTTTCTGCCCATCTCTTGCCTCTTTCTATTCATCTCTTGCCTCCTTCTGTGCCTTTCTTTATCATTCTGTACCTAACTTGCCTCTTTCTCTACCTCTTGTGCCTCTTTCTGTATTTCTCTTGCCTCTTTCTGCACCTTTCTTTTTTTCTGTATGTCTCTTCAACTTTCTGAAATTTTCTTCCTCTTCCTGCACCTCTCTTGCTTCTTTCTGCACATCCCTGGCCTCTTTCTGCACCTCTCTTGCCTCTTTCTGCACCTGTATTGCCACTTTCTACACATCACTTTCCTCTTTCTGAGCTTCTCTAGCTTTTTTAGTACTTCTCTTGCTTCTTTCTGCACTGTTCTTCCTATTTCTGTACCTTTCTTCCTCTTACTGCAGTTCTCTTCCTTCTTTCTGTACCTTCATTTGCCTCTTTCTGCACCTCTATTGCTTCTTTCTGCACTTCTCTTCCCTATTTCTGAACATTTCTTGCCTCTTTCTGCACCTCTCTTGTCTCTTTCTATACCTTTCTTTCTCTTTTAGCAGTTCTCTTGCTTCTTTCTGCACCATTCTTGCCTCTTTCTGCACCTCTCTTGCTTCTTTCTGCACATCTCTTCCAACTTTTTGCAGCTATATTGCCTCTTTCTGTACATTTCTTCCACTTTATGTGCCTCTCTTCCTCTTTCTGCACCTCTCTTGCCTATTTCTGTACCTCTCTTGCCTCTTTTTGTACCTCTCTTGCTTCTTTCTGCACCTTTCTTACCTCTTTCTGCACCTCTATTGCCTCTTCTTGACCTCACTTGCCTCTTTCTTCAACTCTCTTGCTTTATCTGTACCTCTCTTGCCTCTTTCTGTACCTCTCTTACCTCTTTCTGCACCTCTCTTGCCTCTTTCTGCACCTCACTTGCCTCTTTCTGCACCTCTCTTGCTTCTCTCTGCACCTCTCTTGCTTCTTTCTGCACTTCTCTTGCTTCTTTCTGCATCTCTCTTGCCTCTTTCTGCACCTCTCTTGCCTCTTTCTGCAGCTCACTCTCTTCTTTCTGCTCCTCTCTTGCTTCTTTCTGACACTCTCTTGCATATTTCTGCACTTCTGTTGCGTCTTTCTTCAGATCTCTTGCTATTTTCCGTGCCATTCTTCGGCTTTCTGTGCCTTTCTTCCTCTTTCTGCAGTTCTCTTGCTTTTTTCTCCACTCCCTTTGACTCTTTCTGTACTTCTCTTGCCTCTTTCTACACTTTACTTACCTCTTTCTCCACTCCCATTGACTCTTTCTGCACCTTTCTTGCCTCTTTCTACACTTTACTTACCTCTTTCTCTACCTCTCTTGCTTCTCCCTGCACCTCTCTTGCTTCTTTCTGCACTTTTCTAGCTTCTTTCTGCACCTCACTAGCCTTTTTCTGCACCTCTTATGCCACTTTCTGTACCTCTCTTCCCTTTTTCTACACCGTTCCTCCTCTTTCCGTACCTTTCGTCCTCTTTCTGCAGTTCTCTTGCTTCTTTCTACACTTCATTTGCCACTTTCTGCATTTCTCTTGCTTCTTTCTGCACTTCTATCCCCTCTTTCTACACCTTTGTTGCCTCTTTCTTTATCTCTCTTGCATCTTTCTGTACCTTTCTTCCTCTTTCTGCAGTTCTCTTGCTTCTTTCTGCACCTCTTGCCATTTTCTGCACCTCTTTTGCTTCTTTCTGCACTACTTTTGCTTCTTTCTGCACATCTCTTGCAACTTTTTGTACATCTCTTGCATCTTTCTATACAAGTCTTCCTCTTTCTGTGCCTTTCTTCCTCTTTCTGCATCTCTTGTGCCTCTTCCTGTACCTCTCTTGCCTCTTCCTGCACCTCTCTTGCCTCTTTCTATACATTTCTTCCTCTTTCTGTGCCTTCCTTCTTTCTTCTGCATCTCTCTTGCCTCTTTCTGTACCTCTCTTGCCTCTTTCTGCACTTATCTTGCTTCTTTCTGTACTTCCATTGCTTCTTCCTGTACCTTTCTTCTTCTTTCTGTACCTTTCTGCCTCTTTCTGTACCTCTCTTGCCTCTTCTTGACCTCACTTGCCTCTTTCTGCACCTCTCTTGTCTCTTTCTGTACCTCTCTTTCCTATTTCTGTGCCTCTCTTGCCTCTTTCTGTGCCTTTCTTCCTCATTCTGCACCTCTCTTGCCGCTTTCTGCATCTCTCTTGCCCCTTTCTGCACCTCACTTGTCTCTTCCTGCTCCTCTATTGCATCTTTCTTCTCTTCTCTTGCTTCTTCCAATCCTTCCCTTGCTTCTTTCTGAACCTTTCATACTCTTTCTGCACCTTTCTCCACTCTTTCTGCACCTCTCTTGCCTCTTCTTGACCTCACTTGCCTCTTTCTGCACATCTCTTGCCCCTTTCCTCTTTTTGAGCCTCTCTTGCCTCTTTCTGTGCCTCTCTTGCTTCTTTCTGCACCTCTCGTGTCTCTTTCTGCACCTTTCATTCTCTTTCAGCAGTTCTCTTGCCTCTTTCTGCACCTCTCTTGCCTCTTTCTGCACCTTTCTTGCTTCTTTCTGCACTCCTCTTGCTTCTTTCTGCACATCTCTTGCAACTTTTTGCACCTATATTGCCTCTTTCTGTACATTTCTTCCTCATTCTGTGCCTTTATTCCTCTTTCTGCACCTCTCTTGCCTCTTTCTGTACCTCTCTTGCTTCTTTCTGCACCTCTCTTGCCTCTTTCTGTACCTCTCTTGCCTCTTTCTGTACCTCTTTTGCTTCTTTCTGCACCTTTCTTACCTCTTTCTGCACCTCTCTTGCCTCTTCTTGACCTCACTTGCCTCTTTCTTAAAGTCTCTTGCTTCTTTCTTGCACCTCTCTTGCCTCTTTCTGTATATCTCTTACCTCTTTCTGCACCTCTCTTGCCTCTTTCTCCACCTCACTTGCCTCTTTCTGCACCTCTATTGCTTCTCTCTGTACCTCTCTTGCTTCTTTCTGCACTTCTCTTGCTTCTTTCTGCATCTCTCTTGCCTCTTTCTGCACCTCTCTTGCCTCTTTCTGCAGCTCACTCTTTTCTTTCTGCTCCTCTCTTGCTTCTTTCTGACCCTCAATTGCATCTTTCTGCACTTCTGTTGCGTCTTTCTCCACATCTCTTGCTTCTTTCCGTGCCATTCTTCCGCTTTCTGTGCCTTTCTTCCTCTTTCTTCAATTCTCTTGTTTTTTTCTCCACTTCCTTTGACTCTTTCTGTACCTCTCTTGCCTCTTTCTACACTTTACTTACTTCTTTCTCCACGTCTCTTGTTTCTCTCTGCACCTCTCTTGCTTCTTTCTGCAATTCTCTTGCTTCTTTCTGCACCTCTCTTGCCTCTTTCTGTACCTCACAAGCCTCTTTCTGCACCTCTTGTGCCTCTTTCTGCACCTTTCTTGCCTTTTTCTACACCGTTCTTCCTCTTTCCGCACCTTTCTTCCTCTTTCTGCAGTTCTCTTGCTACTTTCTACACTTCTCTTGCCCCTTTGTGTACCTCTCTTGCTTCTTTCTGCACTTCTATCCCTTCTTTCTGCACCTTTCTTGCCTCTTTCTGTACCTCTCTTGCATCTTTCTGTACCTTCCTTCCTCTTTATACAGTTCTCTTGCTTCTTTCTGCACCGCTCACCAATTTCTGCACCTCTCTTGCTTCTTTCTGCACTACTTTTGCTTCTTTCTGCACCTTTCTTGCAACTTTCTGTACATCTCTTGTATCTTTCTGTACAAGTCTTCCACTTTCTGTGCCTTTTTTCCTCTTTCTGCACCTCTCTTGCCTCTTTCTGAACCTCTCTTGCCTCTTCCTGCCCCTCTCTTGCCTCTTTCTATACATGTATTCCTCTTTCTGTGCCTTCCTTCTTTCTACTGCATCTCTCTTGCCTCTTTCTGTACCTCTCTTGCCTCTTTCTGTACTTCTCTTGCCTCTTTCTGCACTTATCTTGCTTCTTTCTGTACTTCTATTGCTTCTTTCTGTACCTTTCTTCCTCTTTCTGTACCTTTCTTGCCTCTTTCTGTATCTCTCTTGCCTCTTCTTGACCTCACTTGCCTCTTTTTGCACCTCTCTTGTCTCTTTCTGTACCTCTCTTTCCTCTTTCTGTGACACTCTTGCCTCTTTCTGTGCTTTTCTTCCTCATTATTCACCTCTCTAGCCACTTTCTGCATCTCTCTTGCCCTTTTCTGCACCTCACTTGCCTCTTCCTGTACCTTTATTGCTTCTTTCTTCTCTTCTCCTGCTTCTTCCAATACTTCCCTTGCTTCTTTCTGCACCTTTCTTCCTCTTTCTGCACCTTTCTCCCCTCTTTCTGCACCTCTCTGGCCTCTTCTTGACCTCACTTGCCTCTTTCTGCATATCTCTTGCCTCCTTATGTACCTCCCTTTCCTCTTTCTGAGCCTCTCTTTCCTCTTTCTGTGCCTTTCTTCCTCATTCTGCAATTCTCTTACCTCTTTCTGCACCTCTCTTGCCCCTTTCTGCACCTCAATTGCCCCTTCCTGCACCTCTCTTGACTCTTTCAGCCCCTCTCTTGCCCCTTTCTACACATCACTTGCCTCTTTCTGCACTTCTCTTGCTTATTTCTGTATTACTCTTACTACTTTCTACACGTACCTTTCTTCCTCTTTCTGCAGTTCTTTTGCTTCTTTCTGCACTTCCCTTACCATTTTCTAGACCTCTCTTGCTACTTTCTCCACTTCTCTTGCCTCTTTCTACACCTCTTGTGCCTCTTTGTGCACCTCTTTTGCCTTATTTTCTGCATCTTTCTTCCAACCTCTGCACTTTTCTTTCTCTTTCTGCAACTTCCATCCTCTTTCTGCATCTCTCTTGACTCTTTCTGTAACTCTAGCTTCGTTTTGCAACTTTATTAATCTTTCTGCACCTCTCTTGCCATTTTCTGCACCTCTCTTGCTTCTTTTTGTACCTCACTTGCCTCTTTCTGCTCCTTTCTTACTCTTTCTGCATCTCAATGTCCTCTTTCTGTACCTCTCTTAGCTCTTTCTACACCTCTCTTTCCTCTTCTCTTGCTTATTTCTGTGCTTTTATAGCTCCTTCTGCATATGTCTTCCTCTTTCTGCAGTTCTCTTGCTTCTCTATGCACTTTTTGTCTATTTCTGAACCTCTCTTGCCTCTCTCTGCAACTCTCTTTCCTCTTTCAGCACCTCACTTGCCTCTTTCTGCACCTCTTGTGCCTCTTTCTGTACCTCTCTTGCCTTTTTCTGTACCTTTCTTTCTATTTCTGCATGTTTCTTCCTCTTTCGGCAACTTTCTTGCCTCTTTCTGGACCTCTCTTGCTTCTTTCTGCACCTTTCTTGCCTCTTTCTTCACCTCGCTTTCCTTTTTATGCATATCACTTGCCTCTTTATGAACTTCTCTTGCTTCTTTCTGTACTTCTCTTGCTACTTTACACACCATTCTTCCTCTTTCTGCAGCTTTCTTCCTCTTTCTGCAGTTCTCTTGCTTCCTTCTGCACCTCTCTTGCAACTTTCTGCACCTCTATTGCCCCTTTCTATACATTCCTTCCTCTTTCTGTGCATTTCTTCCTCTTTATCACCTCTCTTGCCTCTTTCTGTACCTCTCTTGCCTCTTTCTATACATTTCTTCCTCTTTCTATGACTTCCTTCCCTTTATGCACCTCTCTTGCATCTTTCTCTAACTCAAAATGCCTCTTTCTGTACCTCTCTAGCCTCTTCATGCCCTTCTCTTTCTTCTTTCTGTACTTCCCTTGCTTCTTTCTGCACCTTTCTTCCTCTTTCTGCACCTTTCTTGCCTCTTTCTGTACCCCTCTTGCCTCTTCTTGACCTCACTTGCCTCTTTCTGCATCTCTCTTGCCTCTCTCTGTACCTCTCTTTCCTCTTTCTGCACCTCTCTTGTCTCTTTCTGTGACTTTCTTCCTCATTCTGTACCTATCTTGCCTCTATCTGCACCTCTCTTGCCTCATCTTAACGTCACTTACCTTTTTCTGCACATCTCGTGCCTCTTTTTGTATCTCTCTTTCCTCTTTCTGTGCCTCATTTGCTTTTTTTCTGTGCCTTTTTTGCTCATTCTGCACCTCTCTTACCTCTTTCTTCACCTCTCTTGCCCCTTTCTGCATGTCACTTGCCTCTTCCTGCACCTCACTTGCCTCTTTCTTCACTTCTCTTGCTTCTTTCTAAACTCCCCTTGCTTCTTTCTATGCCTTTCTTCCTCTTTCTGCACCTTTGTTGGCTCTTTCTGTACCTCTCTTGCGTCTTCTTGACCTCACTTGCCTCTTTCTGCACATCTCTTGACTCTTTCTGCACCTCACTTGCATCTTTCTGCCCCTTTGTTTTTCTTTCTGCATGTTTATTCCTCTTTCTGGAACTTTCTTCCACTTTCTGCATCTCTTTTGCCTCTTTCTGCACCTCCCTTGCCTCTTTCTGCACCTCTCTTGCCTCTTTATGTACCTCTCTTGCCTCTTTTTGCACATCACTTGCCTCTTTCTGTTCTTCTTTTGCTTCTTTCTGCAGTTTTCTTTCCTCTTTCTGTACCTCTCTTGTATCTTTCTGTACTTATCTTCCCTCTTGCTGCACCTTTCTTACCTCTTTCTGCACCTCTCAGGCCTCTTTCTGTACCTTTTTTCCTCTTTCTGCAGTGCTCTTGCTTCTTTATGCACCTCTCTTGCCTCTTTATGCACCTCTCTCGCCTCTTTCAATACATTTCTTCCTCTTATTGTGCCTTTTTTCCTCTTTCTGTACCTGTCTTGCCTATTTCTGTACCTCTCTTGCCTCTTTTTGACCTCACCTGCCTCTTTCTGCACCTCTCTTTCCTCTTTCTGTACCTCTCTTCCCTCTTTCTACACCTCTTTTGCCTCTTTATGTGCCTTTCATCCTCGTTCTGTACCTCTCTTGCCTCTTTCTGAACCTATCTTCCCTCTTTCTTCACCTCACTTGCCTCTTTCTGTACCTCTCTTGCCTCTTTCTGTACTACTTTTGGTTCTTTCTGTACTTCCCTTGCTTCTTTTTGTACCTTTCTTCCTCTTTCTGCACCTGTCTTGCCTCTTTCTGTACCTCTCTTGCCTCTTTTTGACCTCACTTTCCTCTTTCTGCACCTCTCTTTCCTCTTTCTGCACCTCTTTTGCCTCTTTCTGTGCCTTTCTTCCTCATTCTGTACCTCTCTTCCCTCTTTCTGAACCTATCTTATATCTTTCTGCACCTCACTTGCCTCTTCCTTCCTGCATGTCTCTTGCCTCATTCTGCACTTCTCTTCTTTCTTTCTATTCTTCCCTTGCTTCTTTCTGTGAATTTATTCCTCTTTATGCACATTTCTTGCCTCTTTTTGCACCTCTGTTGTCCCTTCTTGACGTCAATTGCCTCTTTCTGTACATCTCTTGCCTCTTTCTGTACCTCTTTTGCCTCTTTCTGCACCTCTCTTGCCTCTTTCTGTGCTTTTCTTTGTCCTTCTGTACCTTTCTTCCTCTTTCTGCAGTTCTCTTGCTTCTTTCTGCACTTCTCTTGCCTCTTTCTGTGTCTCTCTTGCCTATTTCTGCACCTCTCTTGCCTTTTTCAGCATCTCACTCGACTCTTTCTGCACCTCTTGAGCCTCTTTCTCCACCTCTCTAGCCTTTTTCCACACCTGTCTTTCTCTTTCTCCATTTTCTTCCTTTTCCTGCACCTTTCATCCTCTTTCTGTACCTCTCTTGCCTCTTTGTGCACCTCTATTGCCTCTTTCTGCACCTCTCTTACTTCTTCCTGCACCTTACTTGCCTCTTTATGCATATCTCTTGCTTCTTTCTGCACCTCTCTTGCCCTTCTCTACACTTTTCTTGCTTCTTTCTGCACTTCTCATGCTTCTTTCTGTACATTTCTTCCTCCTTCTGCACCTTTCTTCCTCTTTCTGCAGTAATCTACCTTCTTTCTGCACTTCTCTTGCCTCTTTTTAAACCTCTCTTGCCTCTATCTAAACCTCTCTTGCAATTGACTGCACCTCTCTTGCTTCATTATGTACTTCTCTTGCTTCTTTCTGCAGCTTTCTTCCTCCTTCTGTACTTTTCTTCCTCTTTCTGCAGTTCACTTCCTACTTTCTGCACTTCCTTTGACTCTTTCTCCACCTCTCTTGCCTCTTTCTGCAACTCTCTTGCTACTTTATGTACCTTTCTTCCTCTTTGCCCACCTCTCTTGCCTCTTTCTGCACCTATCTTGCTTCTCTCTGTACCTCACTTGCCTCTTTCTGCTCCTTTCTTACTCTTTCTACACCTCTCCATCCTCTTTCTGCAACTCTCTTGCCTCTTTCTATATCTTTCTTGCCTATTTCTGCACCTCTCTTGCTACTTATTGCACTTGTCTTGCTTCTTTCTGTTTCTTTCTTCCTCCATTTGCACCTTTCTTCCTCTTTCTGCAGTTCTCTTGCTTCTTTCTGTACTCCTCTTGCCTCTTTCTGTATCTCTCTTGCCTCTTGCTGTACCTCTCTTGCCTCTTTCAGCACCTCACTTGACTCTTTCTGCACCTCTTGTTCCTCTTTCTGCACCTCTCTTGCCTTTTTCCGTAACTTTCTTTCTCTTTTTCCATTTTCTTCCTTTTTCTACACCTTTCTTCCTCTTTCTGAACCTCTCTTGCCTCTTTGTGCACCTCTCTTGCCTCATTTTTGCACCTTCCTTCCTCTTTCTGCACCTCTCTTACCTCTTTCTGCACCTCCCTTACTTCTTTCAGCACCTTATTTGCCTCTTCCTGTGCTTTTCTTCCTCTATCACCACCTCTCTTGCCTCTTTCTGCACCTCTCTTGCCTCTTTTTGAATATCTATTGTCTCTTTCTGAACCTCTCTTGCCTCTCTCTGCACTTTTCTTGTTTCTTTCTGCACTTCTCTTGCTTTTTTCTGCACATTTATTCCTCCGTCTGTACCTTTCTTCCTCTTTCTGTAGTTCTCCTTCTTTCTGCCATGTTTTTCCTGTTTTCTAGTCCTCTCTTACCTCTTTCTAAACCTCTGTTGCCTGTTTCTGCATATCACTTGCCTCTTTCTGCACCTCTCTTGCTTCTATCTGAACTTTTCTTCCTTCTTTCTGCATCTTTCTTCCTCTTTGCACCTTTATCCTATTTTTCTGGAGATCTCTTGCTTCTTTCTGCACTTCTCTTGCCTCTTTCTATACATCTCTTGCTTCTTTCTGCACTTCTCTTCACTCTTTCTGCACCTTTATTTCCTGTTTCTGAAACTCTCTTGCCTATTTCTGCACCTTTATTCCTCTTTTTGCAGTTCTGTTGCTTCTTTCTGCACCTCTCTTACCACTTCCTGCACTCCTCTTTAATTCTTTCTGCACCTCTTGCGTAACTTTTGTTGCCTCTCTTGCCTCTTTCTACACATATCTTCCTCTTTCAACACCTTTCTTCCCCTTTCTGCACCTCTTTTGCCTCTTTGTGTACCTATTTTGCCTCTTTCTGCCCCTTTCTTCCTCTTTATGCACCTCTCTTGCCTCTTTCTGTACCTCTCTTACTTCATTCTGCATCACACTTGCCTCTTTCTGTGCTTTTCTTCCTCTTTCAGCACCTCTCATGCTTCTTTCTGCATATATCTGGCCTCTTTCTGCACCTCTCTTGCCTCTCTCTGCAGTTCTCTTGCTTCTTTCTGTACTTCTCTTGCTTCTTTCTGTACCTTTCTTCCTCCTTCCGCATCTTTCTTCCTCTTTCTGCAGTTCTCTTTCTTCTTTCTGTCATGCTCTTCAATATTTCTAGACCTCTCTTGCCTCTTTCTACACCTCTGTTGCCTCTTTCTGTACCTCTGTTGCCTCTTTCTGCAAACTCTTGCTTCTTATTGCACTTCTATTGCTTCTTTCTGTGCCTTTCTTCCTCCTTCTGCACCTTTCTTCTTCTTACAGCAGTTCACTTCCTTCTTTCTGCACTTCCCTTGACTCTTTTACAACCTCTCTTGCCTCTTCCTATACTTCCCTCTTTCTGCACATGTGTTGCCTTTTTCTGCACCTTTCTTCCTCCTTCTGAACGTTTCTTTCTCTTTCTGTACCTATCTTCTTCTTTCTACTCCTCTCTTGCCTCTTTCTGCATCTCTCTTGCCCATTTCTGTACCTTGCTTCTTCTGTCTGCACCTCTCTTGACTCCTTTTGCACCTCTCTTGTTACTTTATGTACCTCACTTGCCTCTTTCTGCACCTCTCTATCCTCTTTCTGTACCTCTCGTGCCTCTTTCTACATCTCTCTTGTCTCTTTCTGCACCTCTCCTGCTTCCTATTGCACTTGTCTTTCTATTTGCTGTTCCTTTCCTCCTCCTTCTGCACCTTTCTTCCTCTTTCTGCAGTTCTCTTGATTCTTTCTGCACTTCTCTTGCCTCTTTCTGCACCTTTAATCCTCTTTCTGCATCTCTCTTGCCTCTTTATGTAGATCACGTGCCTCTTTCTGTGCCTTTCTTCCTCTTTCACCACCTCACTTGCCTCTTACTGTGCCTTTCTTGCCTCTTTCACCACCTCTCTTGTCTCTTTCTGTACCTTTTTTGCCTCTCTGCACTTCTCGTGTCTCTTTCTGTATTTGTCTTGCTTCTTTCTGTACCCTTCTTCCTCCTTCTGCACCTTTCTTCCTCTTTCTGCAGTTCTCTACCTTCTTTCTTCCCTTCCCTTCACTCTTTCTGCACCTCTCTACCCTCTTTCTATACTTTACTTGCCTCTTTCTACAACTCTCTTTCCTCTTTCTGCACCTGTTTTGACTTTTTCCGCACGTTTCTTTCTCCTTCTGCACATTTTTTTCTCTTTCTGCACCTTTCTTCCTCTTTCTGCACCTCTCTTTTGCCTCTTTCAGCCCCTTACTTGACTCATACTGCGCCTCTCATGCCTCTTTCTGTACCTCTCTTGCCTTTTTCCGCACCTTTCCTTCTCTTTCTCCATTATCTTACTCTCTCTGCACCTTTCATCCTCTTTCTGCACCTCTATTGCCTCTTTGTGCACCTCTCTTGCCTCTTTCTGTACCTTTTTTCCTCTTTCTGCATCTCTCTTGCATCTTTCTGCACTTCTCTTGCTTAATTTTGTACTTCTCTTGCTTCTTTTTGTGCCTTTCCTTCTCCTTCTGCGCCTTTCTTCCTTTTTCTGCAGTTCTCTTGATTCTATCTGCACTTCTCTTGCCTATTTCTTTATCTCCCTTGCCTCTTTCTGCTTTTCTCTTGCCTCTTTCTGCACCTCTCTTGCTTCCTCTTTCTGCACTTCTCTTCACTCTTTCTGCACCTTTATTTCCTCTTTCTGAAACTCTCTTGCCTCTTTCTGCATCTTTCTGTGAGATGTTGGCCTGGTATATGCTGTCCACTAATTATAGTGGGCACCTTGCACCAGTCCAAACAACCCCTTATTGGAGATAGGTTAAAGACAACCTTTATTGAAAGCTATCCTAGTGGTAGCTATGGAGAGCAGCCTTCAGGATAAGTCTTGAAGGAATGTAAAGCAGCTTGTTTTACTAGTCTATAATCTCCTGAGTGACCAAATGAAAGAGGACCACACAAGGTATATATATAAAATATATGTATTTAGTCGTAAACACACCCCTCTGGTCTCTTAATGAGGCTAGAGTTTGAAGTACATAAGTTACAAGTCAGTTATCAACAGTAATAGCACAAATACACGTTTGAGCCCTAGGGGCGTACCAAACCATATACCAACAAAGTGGTATAAGAACCACGACTGAGCTAGACACAAGGCCTAGAGCCTGTAGAAATGCTTGGACTACAAGGAACCACCCAAGGTAGTGACACAGGGGACCCACAGGGGTCACATGCAGTGTGAGAACACAGCCGCGAGCCGCCGTTGACTTCTATGGGGAATGTCGCGGTTGGAGTTTTAAAGAAAAAGGACACTTAGAGGAGGACTTGGAGCAAACCCCTTTAGAACTAGGTGGTTCTAGAGTCTATACCCACTGGAGCACCTGAGTACTCGAGTTACCTCACCCAGGGGAGCCGGTGCATAGGTGTCTTTCGGGGTCGGGTTTCGTCGTCGTTTTCAATGGTGATCTGCTGCAAAGTGCTGCTGGTGACCAAGTCAAAAGTGTTCGGGTGGATCCAAAGGTGGATCAAAGATGTGAGGAACCTGAAAGCAGAGGGGACAGAGTCTGGGTCACTAGCCAGTGACCAGGAAGGTGATGAGCAGATGCCCACCGATGTCGGGTGCTTCAGGTAGGTTGACGGTCGTCTTGACTCTTCAGCCACGTGGTCCAGGAGGCGTCGACGACAACCAGCAGCTGGATTCGATCTGTACCACAATGTCTGTCGATTGCTGCAGTGTTAGCGACCAGATTGGACCCAACAAGCCTGGGCAACGGCAAGTCTTGAAGAAACAAAGAAAGGACGATGTTGCAGACCAGAAAGGTCTGGGGGACTCACCCAGCAACGGTAAGTCAGGGCACCTCTGGAGCAATCAGGAAAGCCCAAACAGAAAAAGAGTTGCCTTCGGGTGGGCCCACTAGCCAACGGACTAGCAGAGGCGGGGGCTACTTGGAGCCCAAAGCTCAACTTAGAGGGACACCAGGAAGAGGATGCTCTTGCAAATGTGCTTCATGTCCAGGGGTCACGGTTCCACGTTACCCATGAAAGCTACGGGCCTCAGCTTTGCTGGGGACTCAGGGCAGCATCAGGGAAGTGTGGAAATCCACCTCTGGTGATGCAAAGACTTTGGCGTCCGGCGGGAGCTTCAGCGATGCAGACCGGATAAATGCTTCTTAGGTGGCTGCCAAGCAGGGGAGTCACTCCTTGACCCCAAGGGAGATTCTTCAGTCCTCTAATCTTAAAGTAGAGCGTCGAAGGTCCAGGATTCGGTGTCAGAGTTTCGTCCAGGTTAATCTAAAGTCCTAAGGACTGGGGACCCATACTTATACCAAGTTAGGGGGTTGGACATACTCTGGGGACCCACCTATGGGAGGGTCAGTGAAGAGGGGTGGTTACACCCATTCCCTTTGTCCAGTTTCATGCCAGAGCAGGGGCAGGTAGCCCCTGCAACCGGTTTGAACTGGCATATGCACAGGGACACCAAATGTGTCCCCAGTGCAGGACTTCAAAGCACCAGAGAGTGCTCCCACCCAGCCCCAATACACACTATCCTGTCTAGGAAGGTGGTTACACCTCCCTGTGACAGGAAACCTATTGTCCAGGCCTCCCCTGCCAGAGTTTCAGTCAGCAGCAGGAGGCCAGACCCATGTCTGTGGCAGCAGCATCCATTTTGGGATGCCAGGGCTCTGGAAGAAGTTACCGGGTAGCCCGGTTTGTACATGTCTCTCCCTCTAGAAGGGTGGAATGCTACCCCCGCTGCCAGAATTGGTGGGGGTAGTATTCCAAGATGTTTGATACCAAACATGACATGTTTCTGTGCAGCCATCCCAAAGTTAGCATTTACCGCGAGGATATAATGCACTTAAGAGTATATGGTCAGGCTACACCACAAACAGCATCAGAGGATTGACTCCGAATGCTGCAGAGGGTCCCTGCTCATGCAGGGGCACCCTCTCATATAAAAACCAAGCACTCTGCCTTCAGGATTGTAAAGGCCTGCTGTAGGAGTGACTTATAGGTTTATATGTGTGTGTGCAATTGTAGTGATATAGGTAGCCTATATCACAGTAAGGGGTGCATGTACCACCTTACCCAGGCTGCAGTAGCAGACCTGTGGTGTCATTTTGGATGGCCTTCCAGGGGTGGCACAATACATGCTGCAGCCCCTGGTAGGCCTCTGAGGTACCTATGCCCTGGGTACATAGTATACCATATACTAGGGACTTTTAAGGGCACTCCGGATTCCAATCAGAGATGCACCTAAGGCACATGGAAACCATTTTATAGAGGAAGCAGCTAGGCTGGGGTTCTGATTAGCAGGGCCCCAGCCAGACTAAAGTAAAAAAACAGTGAAGCATCAGCAAAAAGTGGGGGTACCCATGTGAAGCAGATCCTACTCTCCTACACAACCCCCCCAAATGCAGGGACATTAAACTAACCTTGACCAGTTGAGTCTTCATGTTCTAAGTGGAAGTACCTAGAGAGTCCATCTGCATTGGCATGGTTACTCCCAGGTCTATGTTCCACTGTAAAGTCCATCCCCTGTGGGGAAATGGACCACCTAAGCAGTTTGGGGTTTTCACCCTTCATTTGTTTTAGCCATAGGAGGGGCTTGTGGTCTGTTTGAACAAGGAAGTGAGTACCAAACAAGTATGGCCTCAGCTTCTTCAGAGCCCAAACCACAGCAAAGGCCTCCCTTTCTATGGCTGACCAACGTTTCTCTCTAGGGGTCAGCCTTCTGCTAATAAAAGCTACTGGCTGATCCTGACCTTCATCATTCAATTGTGACAGTACAGCCCCTACCCCCAATTCAGATGCATCTGTTTGGATAATGAACTTCTTGGAGTAATCAGGACTCTGGAGAATGGGAGCAGTGCACATGGCCTGCTTCAGGTCATAAAATGCCTTTTGACAGCTAGCTGTCCACTGAAGCTTTTTGGGCATTTTCTTGGAAGCTAAGTCATTCAGGGGTGTCACTATTTATCCATACTCCTTGACAAATCTCCTATAGTACCCAGTCAGGCCTAAGAAGGCTCTCACCTGAGTCTGGGTGGTTGGAGCAACCCAGTCCATGATGTTCTGGATTTTGCTCTGCAGTGGTTGAACCTGGCCTCCACCCACAAGGTGGCCCAAGTACACAACCTGACTCTGCCCTTTCTGGCACTTGGTGGCCTTGATAGTGAGGCCTGCCTTTTGCAGGGCCTCCAAAACATTTCTGAGGTGGACCAGGTGATCCTCCCAGGTGGAGCTAAAGACAGCAATATCATCTAGATATGCTGCACTATAGGCCTCCGGACCTGTAAGGACTGTGTTCACCAACCTCTGAAAAGTGGCAGGTGCATTCTTCAGACCAAAGGGCATTACCACAAACTGATAGTGCCCACTAGGGGTTGAGAATGCTATCTTTGGCTTTGCATCATCAGCTAGTCTGATCTGCCAGTAGCCAGCTGTTAGGTCAAATGTGCTGAGATACTTGGCTGAGGCCAAAGTGTCTATTAGCTCATCTGCCCTGGGTATTGGATGGGCATCGGTCCTAGTGACTGCATTGAGACCCCTGTAGTCCACACAAAACCTCATCTCTCTTTTCCCACCACTGGTGTGAGGTTTTGGCACAAGGACCGCTGGACTAGCCCAAGGGCTATCTGAGGGTGCAATAACTTCCAAATCCAACATTTTCTGGACTTCTGTCCTGATACAGTCTGTGACATGGTCAGGTTGCCTATAAATCTTATTTTTAATAGGCAGACTGTCCCCAGTGTCCACTTCATGAGTGCACCAGGTGGTCTGACTTGGGGTCAGAGAGAACATATGTCTGTACTGATTGAGCACTTGTCTGCAATCAGTTTTCTGCTGGGCAGTGAGGCTGCCTGCCAAGGCTACATCATCCACTGACCCATCATCAGGGTTCTGTGAGAGCAGGTCAGGGAATGGGTCACTCTCTTCCTCCTGTCCCTCATCAGTAGCCATGAGCAAGCCCATGTCTGCCCTGTCCACATATGGCTTCAGTCTGTTGACATGGAGAACCCTGTGGGGACTCCTGGGTGTTCCTAGGTCTACTAAATAGGTAACCTCACCCTTCTGTTCAACAATGGTATGGGGTCCACTCCATTTGTCTTGGAGAGCTGCTGGGGCCACTGGCTCCAGCACCCACACCTTCTGCCCTGGCTGGTAAACAGTCAGTACAGCCTTTTGGTCATGCCAGGCTTTTTGGAGTTCCTGGCTAGCCTCAAGGTTTTTAGTTGCCTTTTTCATGTATTCAGCCATCCTGGAGCGGAGACCAAGTACATAGTCCACTATGTCTTGCTTTGGGGGCTTGAGAGGTAACTCCCATCCTTCCTTCACCAAGCACAATGGACCCCTGACAGGGTGACCAAACAAAAGTTCAAAAGGGCTGTAGCCAACCCCTTTTGAGGCACCTCCCTGTATGCAAACAAAAGGCAGGGCAAGAGTATGTCCCATCTTCGCCTAAGCTTTTCTGGGAGCCCTTTAATCATGCCCTTTAAGGTTTTGTTGAATCTCTCAACTAAACCATTGCATTGTGGGTGATAGGGTGTGGTGAACTTGAAAGTCACTCCACACTCCTTCCACATTGCCTTCAAGTATCCAGACATAAAGTTTGCATCCCTGTCTGATACAACCTCCTTAGGGAAGCCCACTCTTGAGAAAATTCCCAGGAGGACCCTTGCCACCACAGGTGCTGTAGTGGTCCTAAGGGGAATAGCCTCTGGGTACCTAGTGGCATGGTCCACCACCACTAGGATAAACCTGTGCCCAGATGCTGTTTGGGGATCCATGGGACCAACAATATCAATCCCCACTCTTTCAAAGGGAACCCCCACCACAGGTAGTGGTATCAGGGGGGCCTTTGTGGTGCCACCTGCCTTCCCACTGGCTTGGCAGGTTACACAGGAGCGACAAAACTCCTTGGTGTCTTCAGACATGTGGGGCCAGTGAAAGTGAGGGACAATTCTGTCCCAAGTCTTGTTCTGGCCCAGGTGACCTGCTAGAGGAATGTCATGGGATAGAGTCAATAGGAAGCCCCTGAACTTCAGAGGTATTACCAACCTCCTGGTGGCACCAGGCTTGGGGTCTCTACACTCTGAGTACAAGAGTCCATCATCCCAATACACTTTATGGGGACCACTAGCATTCCCAGCAGCCTCAGCAGCACCTTGCTGTCTGAGGTGTTCAAGAGAGGGGCAGCTCTGCTGCTCCTGACTCAGATCTGCCCTGGAAGGGCCCCCTGTCCCCAAGAACTCAACCTGGTCAGGTTCAAGTTCCTCTGGGACAGTTCCTTCCTCAGGACTGAGATCATCCCTCTCAAGAGACTGATCTTCCTTCTGAGCCAAGGGGGGAGGCACTGCCTTAACCCTACTACTCCTCCTCTTGGAGGGCACTTGGTCCATTGTTCCAGGATCCAAGGCCTGTTCAGTGTTAGACATTTTGCTCTGTGACCTGGTCACAGCAAACACATATGCAGGGATCCCCAGCATTTCTGCATGGGTCCTGAGCTCCACTTCTGCCCAAGCTGAAGTTTCAAGATCATTGCCAAGCAAGCATTCAACTGGTAGGTCTGCACTCACCACAACCTTCTTAAGGCCAGTTACCCCTCCCCAGGAGAAGTTAACAACTGCCAGAGTATGGTCTGTTCTGACATTGCTAGCATTGGTCACTTGGTACATCTCACCAAGTATAATCTGCCCAGGGTCCACAAGGTCTTGTGTCACCATGGTGACACTCGCCCCTGTATCCCTAAATGCCAAAGCCTCTTTTCCATTGACTAATGGCTGTTGCCTGTACTTGCCCAGATTACTGGGACTCACAGAGGAGGTCACATCCATGCCTCCATCACAGAGTAGGACAGCCTGAGTGAGTTCTCTGACTAGGCCAGAGCTCATCTCATTACCCAGGGTCAACCCTACTAAACCCTTGGCCTGTGTACTCCCACCACCAATTGTAACTGCACTAGGGGAACAGGTTCCTTAGGGGCATTGGTGGGGGCTGGAATTGGGTCTTTGGACTTGGTGCAATCACTGGTCCAGTGTGTCTTGTGCCTACAGACTTTGCACCATGGTTTCTTTTGGCCTTTTCCCTTGTTAGACTGTGAATCCCCACCTGAAGAAGATTTTTGGGGGCCTTGTGAAGACTTCTGGTCTTCACCCTTCTCCCCACCCTTATCAGAGTTTTTAGAATCTTGCTTCTTAGGGTCACCACCTTGGTTCTGTACCTTCTGCCTCACCCTGGTTCTGACCCATTTGTCTGCCTTCTTTCCCAATTCTTGGGGAGAGGTCAGATCAGAGTCCACCAGGTACTGATGCAACAGCTGATTTTGACAGTTATTAAGAATCTGCTCCCTCATGATAAGATTGTACAATCCTGTGAAGTCACACACCTTACTGCCCATCAACCAACCTTCCAGAGCCTTAGCAGAACAGTCAACAAAGTCCACCCAGTCTTGAGTCTGTGCTTTTTGGGTATCTCTGAACTTTAACCAGTATTGTTCAGTTGTTAGGCCAAACCCATCAATCAGAGCACTCTTCAAGACTTTGTAATTGTCAGCCTCCTCTTCTCTAACAGTGAGGAGCTTATCTCTACCTTTGTCTGCAAAGGAGAGCCACAAGATTGTTGCCCACTGCTCCTGAGGGACCCTCTGTACTTTACAGGCCCTCGCTAGAGCAGTTATCCATTTGTGGATGTCATCCCCACTCTGGTAGGGAGGGACAACCTTGCTCAGGTTTCTATGGTCATAAGACCTTTCCCTATCTCTTGGGAAATTGCTGCCACCATGGGACTCTAGTCCCACCTTTTTTCTCTGTCTATAGAGATCTAGGGACTCCCTATCTATAGCCAACTGCTGTTTTCTGAGCTCAAGCTGGGCTTGTTCATACTGAAGCAGTCTCTTTCTCCTCTCATGAGAGGATTCCTTCCTATGAGAGGAGACAGAGGTCCCTACTGAGGTGTCAGAGTGGTTAGAGTCCTGAGAAGGAGATCTAGATATTCTGGGCACTCACAACTCTTCCTGGGGGGACAAAGGGAGGTCATTCTGAGCCTCCTCCTCATCCTCAGGAGTAGCTGCACTCTCCAGGTCAGGATCATTGTCATCCCCCTGGCTACTTTCAGAGGTCAGGTCCTGGGAATTTTCATCCCTGGCCCCTCCCTCATCTTCTGCCCCACCCTCTCTGCCCTCCTTTTCAGACCTTATAGGTCATCAAGCAGAAGCATCTCCAAGAGACGCAGGGTGTTGGCACTTTTACCTGTCTTCAACTTCCTAACTTTGCACAACTCTCTTAATTCCAAGAATGAGAGGTTGTCATATCTGGATGGCAGGAGCTCACTGGTTCCTGTCAGTGAAGACATTACTAGTGTGGTGTGGTGTATGCACTACCTACTCTAGTGTGGCCTACTAAACTCTCTTGAGTTGTAGAAAGGGTGTGGTATCCCTTAACACCCACTAAGTTCAGTAGAACTTACTGTATCCTAAGCTTGAATTATATGTTAACTCCTCTCTCTCTTGACATTCAAGGATAGTGGTGACCAGTCTGTGTTAACCACCTTCGTTTGTTTTCTCTCCCTCCGCTGCACTGTTTATCTATTTTTCATGTTGTATTTTTTATCTCTGTTTTTGCTTCCCTACTGCCTTCCTACTAAGTAATGCAATTTCCTTTGGTTTTGTACAGTGCGTATGTAAAGCGCTCTGATACCCACGGGTCTAGCTAGCGCTATATAAAACTTTTAAAATAAAAATAAATAAAATAAAAATAAAATAAATATGCACCTAAGGTACTCTTAGTGGTTTTCAGTTGATCAATTCCATTGAGATTATCTGGTAAAACAATAGCAAGCTGGAATCCCACACGCTGCCACCAATGTGAGAAGTTGGCCTGGTATATTCGAGCATACTGTATTGACAGCAAAATGGCGGCTCCCTTTCCGCTCGGCCGCGGAGACATTCTCCGGAGTGGTGAGTGCAGCGGTGGTTCCCGCAAACAATGAGCGGAGCTGGGTCTGTGGAGATCTCACACGCCTAAATCCAGGGGGCTGAGGACACTAGTGGATTGACAGCGCTCGGCTCTACCGACACCGTCCACGAGGGAAGCTAAGCGCTATCACCGGCGAACCTAAAGATCGGAGTGTGGGTCCCCTGGAGAGTGCTGGTGTTTATGAATCCAGTAGAACCCAGCAGAGGGGGAGCAGTAGCTGCGGTGAGGAGCGGGGGTGTTCCTAAGGCGATAATTGAAAGAAAGTACGGACCATGGTCATGGAGGTACATGTAGTGTGTGTGGGTCGGGTGCGGGGACTATATGCTTTTCCAGGATTAAGTCTTTGAAAGTGGCACAAAGCTCTTCCACACTGCTGCCCCGTGTTGGAAGTGGGGGGGCTGCCATGACCCAGCCTGGCAGCTCCGTGCTCCGGACGACTCTTCCCGTAATTTCTCACGGGCTCCCCGGGGGGCGAGGGCATCTCTAATTGGTTTCTCAATGAAAGCTAATCGGCACGCAGAAGTGAAAGAAAACGGAGAAGCGGCCAGATCCTACCGTGCCGGAGACCCCTCCCGATTTTGGCAATCTGCGCGACAGCATACTGGGAGTGAACCGGTGTGCAGATCTCCACGAAGAATCGGACTGCGGTTGCGGATGATGACCCGGTGAGAGGTCTGCTCTGCTCCGAAACTCGACGGGGAAGCTACCGGGTCTGGCCAAAGCCACAACGGGACCTGGATGAACTATACCAGAGCGGAGACTAGCGGCGCCACTGAGCGCGATCTGGAGGCAGGGAGGCACAGAGCGCAAACTGAGGAGGAAAGCGGTCCTCTCACTGTAAGCGGGCCTGAAGAGTACAAGGTCTGCTGAACGCAGGGGCCAATTTGTGCAGGGTGCCACCATCACAAGAGTCTCCCATGTGCACACACGAGGATAGTGGTGCTGAGAGTGGGGGAATTAGTAGGGTGCCTCGTGGAGTAAGGGCCAGACAGTGAGCCATAGAGACACTGCCTAACCACAGAGTCAGATTGTGGTGAGTACACGGATTCTCTTGCCTGATGTAAAGCGAGGGGCAGTACTGAAGCAGGCCCCATGACCTCGTAAGGGACTTTGCTGCTTTGGAGTATAACACCACTCAGCAGCCAACCGTAGAAGCTTGAAGCTTCCTGTCCCAGACATGTGCGGCGCAGGCCAGCTGTTCTAGTGGGATCCGGGATAAGGGGGGTCTCCCACGGCCCTTCTCCCCATGGCGTGTGCATATCCGGATGTACAGTGAAGGCTGCCGAGCCCCCTCGCGACACCGCCATTCAGTGCCAGGGGGGGATCTTGGCGCTGGAATCTGCATGGAAAGACGTGTGAGATGGTAAATAAGGCTTCTCTTTCTATCCCCTGCAAAAATGTGACATTGAAACTATGGCAGAAAAGTGAAAATATCAACTGATCAAATATCTTTTGCATTGCAAAATGGCCACCGAGTAGGAGCCTCCCGGAGGAGCTCCAGGTTTGGGGATTACCTATTCTGGTTTTTATCCCCGTATAAACCGCAGGGCGTCTCTCATGAGACTTCTTTGACTCGGGTCCCGGCTTGCCTTCTTACGACGTGTGTGAGTGTCTAGGTCTGTCTTTTGGGGTGTGGACTACCCAGACTGCCTTTACTTTGCATACGGAGAGCGACACGCATGACATATCTCCCAAGACTTTTGGCCAGAACCTTTTGCGGATGCTTTGAATCTAATGGGGTTGAGGTCTGTGTGCTGGCTCAGCCATTTTAAAACCACATAGGATGTAAATGTAAATAAACAAAAATGGAAAATGTCCTCACATGTCCCTACTCATAGAAAGGGAAAGAGGACTGTTCGAAGCTTTCACAACAATAGAAAGAGGACTGAGCTAGAAGCCTTCCATAATAATAGGTCTTTTGCAGGGGCTGTCTTGGCATGGGCATACGATTAACAGCCCTCTCAACTGTCTCTACTGAAAGTAACCTGGTAACCCCCACCGATCAGTGGATAGACCGATTAGATCCTCCAACCGATTCTTTAGATCCAGAATCTCTTAGTCATTAACTATGCCTCCGCCATATACCACAAGGAACTCTAAACTCGCTCGCCACGGACCAAGCTCATGGTGCATTAATTACCCAGAAAACATGACCAGTAATGCTAAAAAGAACTTAAAGCATAGAACCCTAAAACAGCACCCAGAAACACTTATTGTTGACAACTACCACACTGCTACTAATGGCGAGACGAAAACTAACTTCATCTTTTACACAAACCGCCCAACTAAGTGGAAAAACACCTTCCTTCTTCATTTTCTAGTCACCAAATCGGTTAATATTCCCTATGGAGAAAAAATCTCCACAACTGTCTCCCCTACCTTTAAAGGAGAACTGACAATTTCCATCTTCAAAACAGGAAACATTCTCATTCAGGCCTCGGACCCGCACCTCACCACTTTTGATCGGCACTTCCCAACGCTACTCTCCTCTATAACTCATCAGTGCCTTCAAACCCAATCTTCCTTACCGCCCCTCACCCGGACAAAAAACCCTAAACCAACCCAATCTCCCTCACCAGATGACCCACGTTACAACTCATGGACATCCACCATCACCAACTATAATCTCACTACCCCTATCATCACACTCCGCCGGCAAACACCCACTACAATGACGGCAACCGATACCACCAGGTCCAACAAACTCACAACCAGGAATCTCCACAAGGCTGATCCCGTGTCACTTACCCCTCCTGACCACACCCTCTCTACAGCCAACGGCATCAATGATCCATTGGACACTGACCCCCCTCAAACCGCGGAACACTCAACCCTCCCTGTCCCTCCACCTCAGGCTCAAACCACCCCCACTTACAATCCTACTGCCAATCCCCTGGACACAGACTTCCCCCTAAACATAGTACACTCACCTCCCTTGGTCCCAAAACCCACTACACCGCGACCTAACCTCTTGACTAGAAGCAATAACGACCCCTCACCTCACGTCCAATCTATCCCTACTCCTAATCCTAATGCTACCTTAGGGACTCCCTTTCCTTTGCTTTCCTCCTCTAACTCTCTTCCCATTGCTCAGGACGCTACCTTTGGGCCACCCTCTCCTCTGAACTCCGCTAAACCTACTGCTTCCTCTTGCTCCCCACCCAGGGCTCAGGATACTACCTGTGGACCGCCCCTTGGACTTACTCAAGGGTGTACCCCTCAACCGCCACTTATGATCCCTGACACCATCCTTACCATTCACACTACTCCTTTGGCGCCCACAACTGAGCTTAAGCAGGGGTCCATCTCCCCCTGTAAGAGCTGGATGGAGAAGGGGCATCTCCCTGCATCTTATACTGGACGGTCACCTGATGGTGTCAGTCTTCGGGGGATTGAGGAACAATTGGCCGAACTGAAGTGGGACCTCCTTTCTGTAAATGACAACCTCCAGATCCTCCTACAATGCTCAATAAAGAATGAAAAGTTCCTCACACCTTATCCGCCCGCGGGATCGGATCTGCCCTCACACCCTGCAACTAATTTAAATGATGGAATGGAAAGGTACTCTGTTACCTGCCCGAACTACCCTCGAGGGCCCGCTCCCCCTCCTCCCTACCTCCACTCCAGACCCTGCAGTTTACAGACGCAGTGGTCTGAGGTTGACACACTCGCACTCTCACTATCTTATGAGGACTACGCAATCTCGCCTAGCTCCATACCCACTATCTCCTCTGATCCTGATAGAGAACCAAGTGTTAACTTGAGATCCTTGAATAAGGATAACTTACTTCAGGTAGTCACTTCGCACCTAGTGGAGGCAACTACAGATTCCCATATCAAATTGATGCTTCTCAACTGCAGATCAGCAGTGAAGCACGCAGCAGATATCTCCAGACTCATCTTATCACAAGAATTAGACCTCCTGATTCTTACGGAAACATGGCTCAATGACTCTTCCTCCCCAAAACTTGACATTTTAATTCCTCCGGGCTATGACATTGTCAGATGTGACAGGGCTATTAAAGCTGGGGGATTGCCTGCATCCATCGGTCCAACCTCGTTTTGAAGCAGACTCATAAGGACTCGATGTCCTCCTGTGAGCTACTTGTCGCTGAAATTTTGAACAAGGGCAAGACTGTCTTTGTGCTTCACTCAATCTACCATCCTCCTGGGGACAACAACTTACTCTTCGTAGAACAATTAATGGAATCCATCTCTGCCAGCTCAACCTTCCATACTAATCACATCTTCCTCGGTGACTTCAACCTTCACTGGAATGACTCTAATGATCCGATAGTCTGTTCTCTTAAGTCTTTCCTCTCAGACCTCAACCATATACAGGCCTGCAACGGGCCTACCCATTGCATGGGCGCTACCCTTGACCTCATCATAGCTAGAGAGCACATTATTCAGCTAGACGACATAGTACCATGTGATTGGTCGGATCATCTCCAAATCTCCGTTCGCATTCAGGAAAATGTATTGCTTAGACAAGGGCAACCACTCAAAAACAAGCAATTGTCTCGTAACCTGAGAGATATCAACATCTCTAACCTTTCCATCTTAAGCA
This sequence comes from Calotriton arnoldi, assembly GCA_963921515.1. Lineage (NCBI taxonomy): Eukaryota > Metazoa > Chordata > Amphibia > Caudata > Salamandridae > Calotriton > Calotriton arnoldi. The sequence continues at coordinate 66,996 of CAWUFW010012084.1, forward strand.
AGAATCTACTTGAACCTCCAACTACCATGAATAATTTGGAAGAGTTGACGGATCATTACTTCAACACTATGTCTAATATTCTCGACTCTGCAGCCCCGAAGCTACTTAAAAGGATTCCCTGCAAACAATTCAAACCTTAGTTCAATGATACCCTTAATGACGAACGTCGCAAGCTGAGAGTCTCTGAGAGACGTTGGAGAAATGACCTCTCCACTTCTAGCCTAGAACAGTTAAGAAAGATGAGAAGCTCTTACAACAAACTCATTCGCATCTCTAAATCAGATCATTTCAGAGATCAGCTTGACAGCGCTAAAAACCGTCCCAGGAAACTGTTTGATATCATCAAACAACAGGCTAATCCTATTCTAGCAATCAAAATCGCTGGACCCAGTGAGGAGGACTTCTCAGAGCACTTCACTGAAAAGCCTAGAAGTATTGAGCAGGAACTGCAACGGGCCGCTGAGAATTTGTTGTCTATGAGTTCCGAGGGTTTGCCTGGTTACACAGCAGTACACTCCCAAAATCAAGGCCTGTACACACCCAAAAACAATATCTGCTGGAATACCTTCCGACCTCCAGACTTGGAGGAGCTGTCACTTTCCTTGGCTTCTCTGAAACCTTCCAACCATTTCAAGGACCCACTCCCCGCCAAGCTGCTCAAAGACCTCAACTTGGCAGTTCTGCCTCTCTGGTCCAGGATCATCCAACAATCTCTCTTACAAGGGAGGATTCCCGACTGCCTTAAAATGGGGAAAGTCACACCCATCCCCAAGAAGCCCAATGCAGACCTTACAGATCCCAGTAACTTCCGACCGATCACCAACATCATGTCCCTAGCGAAATTGCTCGAGAAATGTGTTCACACACAGCTTTGCGACCACATTGATAAATTTCAGCTCCTAGACCAACATCAATCAGGCTTTAGATCAGGTCATAGCACAGAAACAGCGCTAACTCACATTGTTGATGACGCATTGAGAGCTCTGAACCAAGATACACCTTGTCTTCTAATCCTTCTGGACTTGTCCTCTGCTTTTGACACTATCAAACATGATAACCTAATTAACCTTCTTCAATACAGGATGGGGTTATCGGGCCCTGTCCTAAATTGGTTCTCCTCTTTCCTGCATAATCGAACACAAAGAATCAAAGTCAACCAATCTTTGGCGGCCAGCACTTCAGTCTCTATTGGGGTGCCTCAAGGTTCTGCACTTTCGCCCACGCTCTTCAACCTATGCATGGAACCTCTAACTGCCATTCTAAATGACTCAAACATTCAGTACCACATGTACGTGGATGACACTCAACTGTATTTGAAGATCTCCTCTCCAGATGACATTAAAACTCTTAACGGAGCTCTTCAAAAAACTCAACAATGGCTTACTCATAACCACCTATTACTTAACTCTCTCAAAACTGAATTTCTCCTGATTTCCCCACGCAACCACGAGGCCCCCACGCAAAACTGGATAAAAAAAATCTCAGCACTCAACTGCAACCCGCATTTGGTGGACTCCGCCTGCTCTTTAGGGGTTACCCTAGACAAATTTCTAAACATGCAAGGTCACATCAGTGCAACCATTAAGAGTGCCAACCATCAGCTCAACACTCTTAGGAAAATCAAACCGTTCCTACCTCCAGAAGACATGCAATCAGCAGTCCAATCCTTAGTTATATCACGAGTTGAATATGGCTTGGTGACCCTAGCTGGTCTTCCTAAATCTAGGTTAGCACCGCTAAGAGCTACTCTGAACGCCTCTGCCAGACTAATCACAGGTTCAAGAAAGCATGATCATATCACACCTGACCTAATCCCAGCTTAACTGGCTCCCCATTGAAGCTAGGATCCGCTTCAAAATAGCCTGCCTGACACATAAAGCTATACACTTCAATAGCCCCGTTTACCTGGCAAAAAAACTTGAGCTCTCCGGATCCAGAAGAAACCTAAGAAGCTCCAATACCCTTCTACTGAAACCACCGAAATTCAATAAAAAAGAACTTACAATCGTACCTTCTCAGGATTGGCTCCAAGAATTTGGAATGCCCTTCCAACAGAGATCAGAGCCAATCCTTCGACTGCCTCATTCAAAAAACAGGTCAAATGGCTACTATTGGAAGAACTGCATCAACAATAGCCTCCATGTCATTTGCTAGTCAATTACCTGCATTCTTGACAAGCATTTTTACTTTGTTGTGTTGAAATTTATGCTTGACAATGTACTTTCACTTTATTTTTATTTTTTTTATTTTTTATTTTATTGAAAATCATGAGTAATACAATACAATAAATCCAGCAGTACATCCTATAAATTCAATCAAGAATATTACACACACAATAAATAACATCTATTGATCAATACATAACCAGTCTTAATCAATCATGAAAACAGGGGAAAAAAAGAAAGAGAGAAATAATAAAAAAATTAAAAAAATGTTTTTGCCACCTAGCATTTTATAAATAGATCTCCATTATTACCATCGAAGCTGGACTAGAAACTAAGAATGTACTACCTCTCTAAAACTTGTTCTCTCATAAACAAAAGGGGCGAATGGCTTCGAATAGTGATTATTAGGGAGTAATATCAAAAAACTTTGCCCAAATTTTCTCAAATTTCTTCAATCCCCCTGTTCGCATAGCATATTTTCGTTCACTATTCTTTACTAAGACCATTTTTCGAATCCATTCAATTTTGGAAGGAATTAAATCCGATCGCCATCTCTGAAGTAAAAGAGATCTAGCGACCGCCATACCAATATATATTATTTTAATCAACTTCTGTGATACCTGCAAATCTGGATCATAGCCCCACAATATCAGTCGGTCATTACAACCGAATGTTATTGCGCATTCCATCGTTAGAAACTCAAAGATATCACTCCAGAACTTCTGGATCAAGGGGCACTGTAATATTATATGAGTCCAATTTGCGGCAGGATGAGTATGGCAATGAAAGCACTGCCCCGATTGACTAGGATAAACCTTAGCAACAAAGGCCGGAGTTCTGTACAATAGCCATTTACTAAAATATATCATCCTTCGCCAGTTAGCACCTCTAACTGAACTGAAATTTAAGCTATTAATTGTGGTCCAAATATTTACGGTGAGTTCTTGATTTTCATATTTGCTCCACTTTGTAATTGCCTTAATCTCCAAATCTATTCCTTTGATTCGAGCTAGTTTTTTTTTCCATTCCCCTGGTTTTTTTATTACCTTATCTCCCAGCAAGTCGTAGACTAGTTGTTTCTGAGTTATAATCTGAAACAGATCAAGATTTTCAAAAATTTACTAAGCATAATATATGACCCAAGAAGAAGAAAATCACCGGGGATTAATTGAGACATTTCTCTTATACTGATCCATTTATCGTTCCGAACAAAATCGGAGAGCTTCAAAAAACCAACTTTCGACCAATTTTGTGAAAGAGAAACTGATTTTTTAATACCTGCAGAAACAAAGAGTTCAGCGGTAGGAGTTATATCATTAATAAGTGGGATAGAATAACGTTTAAAAAAAACCTGGTATTTGTAAAATACCCAGTGTAAACACTTGTAACAAACTAATTTTGGAGATCGAAATAATGCTAACGGGTGGTGGATCTGATTATCTTTAAACATTAAGTTCATAAAAAATTGATAAAAAGACCCGACTGTAAACCCTGTTTAAATCTAGACATAAATTGTGCAAAGTACGCGAAATAGTATTCTTTGAGATTGGGAAGAGCTAAACCGCCATCTTCCACATTCTCATATAAGGTGCTGAGTGCAATTCTGGGGATTTTCTTTTTCCACAGAAACGATGTAAACATAGACTCTATTCTTATAAAAAAGGAGTTTAACCCCTTTGGTGCTTGCGTCGGCCAATGGCCGACGCAAGCACTACCTCCCTGGTGCGGCGCACGTCCATTGGCCGTCACCAGGGAGGGCCCCCTTTAAACCTCCGGTGCATCGCACCGGAGATTGTTTTTTTATTCCCCCTGGGGGAGACGTGGAAGGCTTTCTGCGTCTCCCCCGCCCCCCTCCCGCCCATCTGTGACGTCAGCGCGCCGCGAGGCGCTCTGAGCGTCACTGATTTCCCCACCGGAGCCGAGGACAGCAGCAGGTAAGGCCGCGCTCGACTCCGATGGGGAAATCTGGCTGGAAACGGCCTCCCCAGCTTTCAGGGAGGCCTCGTTTGAAAGGGGAGAGTCTCCCCTTTCAAACGAGGCCTTCCTGAAAGAGTTTCCTGGCCGTGGATCGCAGCGCTGCTGCGATCCACGGCCAGAAACCCCACTAGACACCAGGGATGTCTTTGGGGGGTCGGCCCTCGTGGTGATGGGTCGCCCCCCCCCGGGGGCATATTTTAAAATTAATGTACCTGGTTTTTCCCTGGGGCGCGATCGCCCTCTAAAAAATAAAAAAAAAAGGCTTTTTTTTTTTTTTTTAAATGGCGGCGATATTGGCAGGGGGTCGGTCCTTCTGCTCAGTGGCCGACCCCTGTGGGCATAAATGCCAACATTTTAGAACAGCAAAGTAGGAGTTAACAGTTTCACTGTATAGTCCTCAAGGCACTAGTATGATGGAGAGAGTGAACAGGCTTATAAAAGAGACCATTCAAATTGCATTGTCATCAGGGTCAGATGTTCAGTCTGCGGTTGAGAAGAGATTGTGGAGTTATCACAGCACACCACACACGACCACAGAAGTTGCCCCTGTTGTTTTGTTGCAAGGCAGACTTTCGTTAATCGAGTTGTCTCCTGTTCGGGTGTTGGATAGGACTAGAGCTAGTTTGAGAATGCCCGATGTCCAAGAAGTAAGGCACAGTGTAGTAGATTCTGAACAGAGAAGCAAGAAATGATATGATGAGTCAAAGAAAGTAAAGGTAGTGGATTTTTAAGTGGGAGATCTGGCCAGGGTCTGTGAAAAGCGACCAGTCAGTTTTATACCAAGTCAACGGTTACTTACATTAGAAAGCATGCACCCACAGTGGAAAATGGGCATTGATGGAGCAAGAGGAATGTTGCCAAGATTAACCCTGGTGGTGGAACAAATAATGGTTTAGTGTATGAATCCAGTGGCTCTAGAGTGCTGGGTGGCCAGAAGTGTGACGATTTAGTGTGTTCAGGAGAGTCGGAAGAACAAAGCGCTAAGTCTAGCAGTTCAGGTTATGAAGTGACCGGAGGGGATGATTCTTGTGTGGATGGCGAAGTGTCACTTGTCTGTCGGGCTGATGGAAACTGTAGAATTGAGGAATGCAATGAACCAGTTTTGTTGAGATATACAAGTGCAAGAAATAAAAACAAACCTAGATACCTTAGCGAATTTGTTTTGTGTCAAACACTTAAATGTTGGAAAATATTTCAAAGGAAATGTTTCATGGATATATCTTATAATACTTTTGTAATCAGTTTTATTTTAGGGAGGTTGTGATTCAAAATGTTATCTTTGTGTACATCAGATTTTTGATTATACAATGTTCATTTGTTTCTTGTTTATGGGGACGATGCATTATATAAATAGGGAGAATGGGGCCTTGAATCGGGTTACTGTCATGTATGGGCTTAGCAAGTGTGCTGCTGCAGGATCGGACATTTGAAACTCAAATACACGTTTTGCAGTATTATACCTCTATTTGTATCTCATGTATCATGTCACTTTTTCCTCTTGGAACGTATGCCTCTTTGTATCTGGTTTGTTTTTGTTAGTTGCACAATTGTCACCTTTCCTCATGTAATGTAACGCTTGCTTTTGTATTATGCTCACGTGTAACCGACTCCTCATGTAATGTTACTGTTCCTATTGTGAAGCGCTCTGACACCTTCGGGTAAAGTCCGCGCTATATAAAAACGCATAAATAAATGAATAAATGGAGTGCAATGGCAGGCAGAAAGAGGGTGATGCAAGTGTTGTGCACTGGCCTGCAGGTTGCTGGCAGTGCATACACCACGTTACACAATACCAAGCCCTGTCAGCTGAAACCCCCGAGTAATCGGGTTTTTGCTTGAAGGAATCGGGAGGCGGGAGACTAGCCTTGAAATCGGAAGTCTCCCGCCTGAATCGGGAGGGTTGGCAAGTCTGCCTGTGGGGCAATTATGTACATAATTATGGGGGCCACAATCTGCTCCCAGGGGAGCCATAGGCATGCACGTAACAAAGTGCATATAATGTAAAGAGGTTAGTGGGTTACTGCTTCTGTGCCAGCTTTATGTTTTTTTTGCCCAGTCTTTCATCATCTAATCTTGTGAAAAGGGTTCATTTGGGTAGAAAATAATTCTTATTATGAAAGAGAACCCCCAACGATGGTACGTTTTAAATTCTGGATTTGTGCTTTCCCAGAATAAGGGCTCAAACTATATTGCCTGCCAGTATAGATGGCATGTTACTGCTACACTACACCTTGTCCTGTCTGATGTAGCATATCCTATGTACTGTTGTCTCTGTGCAATGTGTGTGTGTGTGGTGTAAAGTGCTCTGACACCGTACACTGGTGCGAGTGTTGCTATAAAACTAAATGAATCTGAGAGACAGTGGTTTTTGAGACTTGAGGGGCACTGTTAAATGGTGCTAGTGAGGGAATCCATGGCAGAGGTGGTCATTGGTGGGGCACCAGCAGACATTGTCGCACAGGGCGCCACCAGCGCTAATGCCGGCCCTGGAGTGAATGATATATATGATACATGTACTCTTTGACTGCTGTTACCTCCTTTCTCGACTGGAGGGCTTCCCTTGTGCTATAATACGTCATGATTTTCATTTGGAATAGTAAAGCGGCAATGTCGCTACGAAGCCCTGGCCCACCTGGAAGGGCGCCTTTTCTCGTCATGATTCATATGGATATATATATATATATTCAGAAACACAAAGGATGCCGCACTCCAGAGATTGGTTTCAGAGTTGCTTTATTTTCACCACGACTGGTGGTAGTGGTGGTGAAAATAAAGCAACTCTGAAACCTGTCTCTGGAGTGCGGCATCCTTTGTGTTTCTGAATTTAAATATCGTGTAAGGATTCTACCCGTTGCTGCCTGCACCAGGTATTGAGCGCGCTGACATTGGGAATTAATTGTTATATATATATATATAAATATTTATTTACAGAGATATTTCTCAGTGCTGAAGTTATGAGACTGTGAAAGAACTATAATGAGTCTCTTTGAAGTTACCTGAAAGGCAGTAAAGTGTGGTACTGCTGCAGAGTACAAAAAAAAATTCTGCTAGATAGAGATATCTGACTTTTGTGTAGTGGCAGTTTTGACGCCATAAAGGGTATGCTGAAACGAACAGATCGGTATTATGTAGACAGCTAAGTGGATTAGTAAAGCCACAAAGTAGAAACACTTTGTAACAGACTAAATGTATGTGAGAGAGGGGCTATGGAGAGATGAGGGGCACGTTTGCAAGGATGGTAGTGGGCGCATCAAAGGAGGTCTTAGTGTGCAATTGTAAAGCACACGTTCACCCGTAGGCATCTTGGCGCCAAAATGATGGTTGCAATGGCTCCCACCAGCGCTAAAAGGCTGCGATGATGGGTATGTGGCAAGGTAAAGTAATACTGTGTCTTTTTTCTCTCTTTCTTAGTCTTTTTGGAGAGCGTACAGAGTTCGCAAAGGTAAGGTGACTTCGTCATTATTGACTTTAACACTTCACTCACGCGCACACACCCACCTACACTTTAAAACCAACAACCTATCTGCCTTCTACGTAGGATTGTGTTTTAAAAGGATAGTTTAGGCACTAGCAGAGATGGCATATCGTTGGATGGATGCTGCCCAGGCCCTAAATCTGGTTCTGGAGTCCAGCTCTGAGGCAGGATCAGAGACTGAGACAGCAGATACTGAGACAGCATCTGAGGGAGAGGACAATGGAGCCGAATCTGGGAGTGACTTTTCAGTCGGCGCAGTTCCATCCGATGACTCATCGTCCAGCGATTCTGAAGGAGACGATGTCAGTCGTGCTGTCCCTTTGCCAGCACAGTCTGTGCAGCAGGACACCCGTAACAGGTTAGAGCAACCCAGAGTGCAGGCACGTGCGGCCGCAAGCACAGACGGAGTGCTGTCTTGGCAGCCTCCCAATTTAGTTCAGCCCCAAATTCCGCCTTTCACTGGTGACGCTGGATGTAAAGTAGATACGGCAAATTTTTTGCCAATTGACTACTTCCATCTCTTTTTTGGTGTTGACTTCCTAGACGAAATTGTGCAGCAAACAAATTTGCGTGCCGAACAATTTCTGAGGGAGCAAGGAGGCACTCTTGGGCCTCATTCTAGGGCGCGCAAGTGGACTCCCACTTCACTAGGGGAGTTGAAGATATTTTTGGGCCTCACACTTAAAATGGGGGTAGTGCATAAACCAACCTTGCTATCCTACTGGTCTACTCGCACGGTTTGGTTAACCCCCATCTTTGCACCATACATGAGCAGAGATCGTTTTTGCTATTGCAGCGCATGCTGCATTTCAATGACAATTCTGCTGCATTGCCCCGGGACCATCCAGACTATGACAGGTTGTTCAAAATTCGGCCTGTCGTGGAACATTTGTCTGCCAGGTTTCCAGAGGTTTATACTCCCGGAAAGAATATAGCCATTGATGAGTCCTTGATCTTGTATAAAGGGCGGCTACTGTTTAGGCAGTACATTCCGAGCAAACGCGCTCGCTATGGCATCAAGCTGTACATGCTGTGTGAGAGCTCGACTGGCTATGTGTACAGCTTGAGAGTGTATACAGGGAAGGACACAACTCTTAACCCTGTAGGTTGCCCTCCCATGCTAGGGGTCACAGGAAAGATTGTATGGGAGCTTGTCCAGCCACTTCTTCACAAAGGTTATAACCTTTATGTGGACAATTTCTATACAGGAGTAGAGCTATTCAGTGAGCTCTACAAAGCTGGCACCGTGGCTTGTGGTACAATTCGTTGTCGCCGCAAAGGATTCCCGCAGGAGCTTGTTTGCAAGAAGCTCCAGAAATCCCAGAGCACTGCGTTGCGTTCCAACGAACTGCTCGCAGTTAAGTTCTCAGATAGGCGTGATGTGTACATGCTCACTACAATTCATGCTGAGAGCACTTCCCCTGTCACGGTTTGGGGTCAGATGGCCGAAGTCCACAAGCCCACCTGTATACTTGATTACAACAAGTACATGGGCGGAGTGGACAAGAACGACCAGGTTCTTCAGCCATACAATGCGAGTCGTAAAACTCGCACTTGGTATAAGAAACTGTTTACGCACCTGATCCAGATGGCAACATACAATGCGTATGTTGTTTATCGTGAGACCACCACAGGAAGACTCATGTCTTTCCTTGACTTTCAGTTGTCTGTAATTGAAAGTCTTACTGCTACAGAAGCAGAAGCCTCCACTTCATGTGTTCTGGAGGACGTGGCAAGGCTACAGGAGCGACACTTTGCAGATAAAATTCCTGCAACACCCAAAAGGAGCGACCATGTCGTCGTTGTAAAGTGTGCTCGATGCAGGGAAAGAGGCAGGAGACTCGTGTTTACTGTCCCCAGTGCCCAAGTAAGCCTGCCTTCTGTTTTCCTACTTGCTTTATGTTGTATCACACTAAAGCAAAATACTGGGAAATTGACTGAGGTGGAGCTGCCAATAGGATAACCTTTCAATTGGTGTGAATGGATACCTACTGTCTGTGGGCCACTCCTTCACTACGCAAGCAGCTGCAGGATATTTCTTCCTCTACTTCATGAAATCATGGACTTCTCAACACCTTTATCTGCTTTCAGAACGTGGTAGTTGTTCTGTTCGCCAATTGACAAGTGCATTATAGTCCCCACGCTGCACATACTGGTGGGCAGAACATATGCCACGTTGTCATGGAGTACCCGTGTTTCACATTCAACCGTTCTTCGTAGTTTATGATGTTCTCTTTAGGAAGTTTTTGAAAATTTCCAGCATGTTTGCCTTAGTTTCAAAGGTAGATATGCTTGCTCAGCTCGAGAAATGTTTAAGCGGCATACTCGGGCACCCCCCAACTTGCATCCACAAACTGGAAGGAGTTGGATAGAGCATTGTGAGAGCATTGATAGCTCGTGACAGAAATGTTCACTCAAGCTTCAAGTAGCTAGAGATGAAAGGCATTAGTATAGGGTCTCTTAACAATTGGACAGGGTTAGTCAGGACTCTGAGGACAGACACACGAACGGGTTAGAACAGCTTACGGTAGGTACGCTTTCCGAGGAATATTGCAAAGGTAGAAGGCAGATAGTAAAGGTAGTATAGATACACGTCCTGACTTCTTCTTCACCCATGGATTCAAATCCATTGCTGCCACACTCACACTGAATTTACTGTGGTACTTATGGGTCAATGCTGCTTGCCATGTTCATCCTCCGTTAGAACTTAGTAGATGGTCAGTTTGCTGTATGATAAGTGCATTACAGTCACTGCACATAACGGTGGATTGGACATATGCTACGTTGTCACGGACTACCCTTGTTTCACATTCATCCGTTCATAGTTTATGATGTTACCTTTTGAAAATTTCCAGCATTTTGCCTTAGTTTCAAAGGTAGATATGCTTGCTCAGCTTGAGGAATGGGCTTCACGGCATACTCGAGCACCCCCCAACTTGCATCCACAAACTGGAAGGAGTTGGATTTAGCATAGTGAGTGCACTAAAGGTGCATGAAAGACATGTCTTCCTGAGCCTCATGTGGCTGTCATGGAAGTCATTAGTATAGGTTCACTGGGCATGAGTTCGGTAACGTTCTGGAAGAAGGAGGTGGAGACTTGACAGGTGGTAGAATATAGTCAAAGTCATTATGTCTTGTGGCATATGAATGTGATGGGCCCTTGCATGGCGGCAGTATGTTTGTGTGAGTGCAAGTGATATGGTTGTTTGGGCCCGTGGCTGGCGGTACGGAAGTCTTGTGTGTGGTGTGTGAATGGCGTGTGAATGGACCATAAAGTGGTTGGTGCCGTGATGTGGCTTTATGGCTCCCCTTCAGAAGGCTTGGCTTCAATATTTATATACTTTGATAAGTATTTGTGCTTTGAAGCCAGCGTTTCTGGAGGTGCTAAAACCAACCTGTGTAAGTGGTGGATTAGCTTTATCAAATGAGTGTTAGATTTATATTTGTGTCTGTTTAATGGCCTTTTGTAAGATATTTTTTTTTCCACAATGGGTAGCAGGGGACTTTCTGCCCTAGCTCAGTCGTCACCTAGGCAAACCATTACATTTTTGAGTAGTAGACAAAGGGGGAAGTACAAGGGTGAATGACTTGCGTGGTTCTCACTGTTTTTTTACCCAACATGCCCTGCTAGCCTCAAATTTTGTTGGAAAAAATCACTATTTCCACACATTTTTGTGTGGGAAAGTTGTGGCATCGCCGGGCAGACATGCATTTCCTACCACCCAGTGTTCCCCAAGGTCTCCCGATAAAAATGGTACCTCACTCGTGTGGGAGGCCCAAGTATCCACGACAGGCTAGGGCCCAAAAGGTATTGAGGCGACATTAAAATTGCCTATCACAAAACAACCTGGTTTTGCAAGGGGGTCACCTCGGTTTTTGGCCCCGTGCTCGGTGGGCAGCTAGGGAAACCTATCAAACCCACACATTTCTGAAAACTAGACACCCGGGGGTTCCAGGGAGGTATGGCTTGCGTGGATCCCCCAACGTTTTCTTACCCAGAATCCCCTGCAAACCTCGAATTTAGGTGGAAAAATCACTTTTTCCACACATTTTTGTGTGGGAAAGTTGTGGCATCGCCGGGCAGACATGCATTTCCTACCACCCAGTGTTCCCCAAGGTCTCCCGATAAAAATGGTACCTCACTCGTGTGGGAGGCCCAAGTACCCACGACAGGCAAGGGCCCAAAACGTAGTGAGGCGACATTAAAATTGCCTATCACAAAACAACCTGGTTTTGCAAGGGGGTCACCTCGGTTTTGGCCCCGTGCTCGGTGGGCAGCTAGGGAAACCTATCAAACCCACACATTTCTGAAAACTAGACACCCGGGGGTTCCAGGGAGGTATGGCTTGCGTGGATCCCCCAACGTTTTCTTACCCAGAATCCCCTGCAAACCTCGAATTTAGGTGGAAAAATCACTTTTTCCACACATTTTTGTGTGGGAAAGTTGTGGCATCGCCGGGCAGACATGCATTTCCTACCACCCAGTGTTCCCCAAGGTCTCCCGATAAAAATGGTACCTCACTCGTGTGGGAGGCCCAAGTACCCACGACAGGCTAGGGCCCAAAAGGTATTGAGGCGACATTAAAATTGCCTATCACAAAACTACCTGGTTTTGCAAGGGGGTCACCTCGGTTTTTGGCCCCGTGCTCGGTGGGCAGCTAGGGAAACCTATCAAACCCACACATTTCTGAAAACTAGACACCCGGGGGTTCCAGGGAGGTATGGCTTGCGTGGATCCCCCAACGTTTTCTTACCCAGAATCCCCTGCAAACCTCGAATTTAGGTGGAAAAATCACTTTTTCCACACATTTTTGTGTGGGAAAGTTGTGGCATCGCCGGGCAGACATGCATTTCCTACCACCCAGTGTTCCCCAAGGTCTCCCGATAAAAATGGTACCTCACTCGTGTGGGAGGCCCAAGTACCCACGACAGGCTAGGGCCCAAAAGGTATTGAGGCGACATTAAAATTGCCTATCACAAAACAACCTGGTTTTGCAAGGCGGGTCACCTCGGTTTTTGGCCCCGTGCTCGGTGGGCAGCTAGGGAAACCTATCAAACCCACACATTTCTGAAAACTAGACACCCGGGGGTTCCAGGGAGGTATGGCTTGCGTGGATCCCCCAACGTTTTCTTACCCAGAATCCCCTGCAAACCTCGAATTTAGGTGGAAAAATCTCTTTTTCCACACATTTTTGTGTGGGAAAGTTGTGGCATCGCTCGGGCAGACATGCATTTCCTACCACCCAGTGTTCCCCAAGGTCTCCCGATAAAAATGGTACCTCACTCGTGTGGGAGGCCCAAGTACCCACGACAGGCTAGGGCCCAAAAGGTATTGAGGCGACATTAAAATTGCCTATCACAAAACTACCTGGTTTTGCAAGGGGGTCACCTCGGTTTTTGGCCCCGTGCTCGGTGGGCAGCTAGGGAACCTATCAAACCCACACATTTCTGAAAACTAGACACCGGGGGTTCCAGGGAGGTATGGCTTGCGTGGATCCCCCAACGTTTTCTTACCCAGAATCCCCTGCAAACCTCGAATTTAGGTGGAAAAATCACTTTTTCCACACATTTTTGTGTGGGAAAGTTGTGGCATCGCTGGGCAGACATGCATTTCCTACCACCCAGTGTTCCCCAAGGTCTCCCGATAAAAATGGTACCTCACTCGTGTGGGAGGCCCAAGTACCCACGACAGGCTAGGGCCCAAAAGGTATTGAGGCAACATTAAAATTGCCTATCACAAAACAACCTGGTTTTGCAAGGGGGTCACCTCGGTTTTGGCCCCGTGCTCGGTGGGCAGCTAGGAAACCTACCAAACCCACACATTTCTGAAAACTAGACACCCGGGGTTCCAGGGAGGTATGGCTTGCGTGGATCCCCCAACGTTTTCTTACCCAGAATCCCCTGCAAACCTCGAATTTAGGTGGAAAAATCACTTTTTCCACACATTTTTGTGTGGGAAAGTTGTGGCATCGCCGGGCAGACATGCATTTCCTACCACCCAGTGTTCCCCAAGGTCTCCCGATAAAATGGTACCTCACTCGTGTGGGAGGCCCAAGTACCCGCGACAGGCAAGGGCCAAAAACGTATTGAGGCGACATCAAAATTGCCTATCACAAAATGTTTTGGGCCCTAGCCTGTCGCGGTACTTGGGCCTCCCACACGCAGTGAGGCACCATTTGTATCGGGAGAACTTGGGGAACACTGGGTGGTAGGAAATGCGTGTCTGCTCGGCGATGCCACAACTTTCCCACACAAAAATGTGTGGAAAAGTGATTTTTTCAGCTAAATTTGAGGTTTGCAGGGGATTCTGGTAAGAAAACGTTGGGGGATCCACGCAAGCCATACCTCCCTGGAACCACCCGGGTGTCTACTTTTCAGAAATGTGTGTGTTTGGTAGGTTTCCTAGATGGCCGCCGAGCACGGGGCCAAAACCCAGGTGACTCCCTTGCAAAACCAGGTGGTTTTGAGATAGGCAATTTTGAGGTCGCCTCTCTACGTTGTGGGCCCTTGCCTGTCGCGGGTACTTGGGCCTCCCACACAAGTGAGGCACCATTTTTATCGGGAGACCTGGGGAACGCTGGGTGGTAGGAAATGTGTGTGAGGCCAGTGATGCCACACTTTCCCACACACAAATGTGTGAAAAAGTGATTTTTTCAGCTAAAATTGAGGTTTGCAAGGGATTCTGGGTAAGGAAACGTTGGGGGATCCACGCAAGCCATACCTCCCTGGAAGCCCCGGGTGTCTACTTTTCAGAAATGTGTGGGTTTGGTAGGTTTCCTAGATGGCCGCCGAGCACGGGGCCAAAAACCCAGGTGACTCTCCTTGCAAAACCAGGTGGTTTTGAGATAGGCAATTTTGAGGTCGCCTCACTACGTTGTGGGCCCTTGCCTGTCGCGGGTACTTGGGCCTCCCACACAAGTGAGGCACCATTTTTATCGGGAGACCTGAGGGAACGCTGGGTGGTAGGAAATTTGTGTGAGGCCAGTGATGCCACACTTTCCACACACAAATGTGTGAAAAAGTGATTTTTTCAGCTAAAATTGAGGTTTGCAAGGGATTCTGGGTAAGGAAACGTTGGGGGATCCACGCAAGCCATACCTCCCTGGAAGCCCCCAGGTGTCTACTTTTCAGAAATGTGTGTGTTTGGTAGGTTTCCCTAGATGGCCGCCGAGCACGGGGCCAAACCCAGGTGACCCCCTTGCAAAACCAGGTGGTTTTGAGATAGGCAATTTTGAGGTCGCCTCACTACGTTATGGGCCCTTGCCTGTCGCGAGTACTTGGGCCTCCCACACAAGTGAGGCACCATTTTTATCGGGAGACCTGGGGGAACGCTGGGTGGTAGGAAATTTGTGTGAGGCCGGTGATGCCACACTTTCCCACACACAAATGTGTGAAAAAAGTGATTTTTTCAGCTAAAATTGAGGTTTGCAAGGGATTCTGGGTAAGGAAACGTTGGGGGATCCACGCAAGCCATACCTCCCTGGAAGCCCCGGGTGTCTACTTTTCAGAAATGTGTGGGTTTGGTAGGTTTCCTAGATGGCCGCCGAGCACGGGGCCAAAACCCAGGTGACCCCCTTGCAAAACCAGGTGGTTTTGAGATAGGCAATTTTGAGGTCGCCTCACTACGTTGTGGGCCCTTGCCTGTCGCGGGTACTTGGGCCTCCCACACAAGTGAGGCACCATTTTTATCGGGAGACCTGGGGGAACGCTGGGTGGTAGGAAATTTGTGTGAGGCCAGTGATGCCACACTTTCCCACACACAAATGTGTGAAAAAAGTGATTTTTTTCAGCTAAAATTGAGGTTTGCAAGGGATTCTGGGTAAGGAAACGTTGGGGGATCCACGCAAGCCATACCTCCCTGGAAGCCCCGGGTGTCTACTTTTCAGAAATGTGTGGGTTTGGTAGGTTTCCCTAGATGGCCGCCGAGCACGGGGCCAAAACCAAGGTGACTCCCTTGCAAAACCAGGTGGTTTTGAGATAGGCAATTTTGAGGTCGCCTCACTACGTTGTGGGCCCTTGCCTGTCGCGGGTACTTGGGCCTCCCACACAAGTGAGGCACCATTTTTATCGGGAGACCTGGGGAACGCTGGGTGGTAGGAAATTTGTGTGAGGCCAGTGATGCCACACTTTCCCACACACAAATGTGTGAAAAAGTGATTTTTTCAGCTAAATTCGAGGTTTGCAGGGGATTCTGGGTAAGAAAACGTTGGGGGATCCACGCAAGCCATACCTCCCTGGAACCCCCCCGGTGTCTAGTTTTCAGAAATGTGTGGGTTTGATAGGTTCCCCAGCTGCCCACCGAGCACGGGGCCAAAAACCGAGGTGACCCCCCTTGCAAAACCAGGTAGTTTTGTGATAGGCAATTTTAATGTCGCCTCAATACCTTTTGGGCCCTAGCCTGTCGTGGGTACTTGGGCCTCCCACACGAGTGAGGTACCATTTTTATCGGGAGACCTTGGGGAACGCTGGGTGGTAGGAAATTTGTGTGAGGCCAGTGATGCCACACTTTCCCACACACAAATGTGTGAAAAAGTGATTTTTTCAGCTAAAATTGAGGTTTGCAAGGGATTCTGGGTAAGGAAACGTTGGGGGATCCACGCAAGCCATACCTCCCTGGAAGCCCCCGGGTGTCTACTTTTCAGAAATGTGTGGGTTTGGTAGGTTTCCCTAGAATGCCGCCGAGCACGGGGCCAAAAACCCAGGTGACCCCCCTTGCAAAACCAGGTGGTTTTGAGATAGGCAATTTTGAGGTCGCCTCACTACGTTGTGGGCCCTTGCCTGTCGCGGGTACTTGGGCCTCCCACACAAGTGAGGCACCATTTTTATCGGGAGACCTGGGGGAACGCTGGGTGGTAGGAAATTTGTGTGAGGCCAGTGATGCCACACTTTCCCACACACAAATGTGTGAAAAAGTGATTTTTTCAGCTAAAATTGAGGTTTGCAAGGGATTCTGGGTAAGGAAACGTTGGGGGATCCACGCAAGCCATACCTCCTTGGAAGCCCCCGGGTGTCTACTTTTCAGAAATGTGTGTGTTTGGTAGGTTTCCCTAGGTGCCGGCAGAGCTAGGGTTCACAAACTACAGCTAGGCATTTTGACAAAAAAGGGTCATTTTTCACTGCGAAATTGAGGTGTGACCACGTTGCGTTTTGCGCCGTTTCCTGTCGCAGGCACTAGGCCGACCCACACAAGTGAGGTACCATTTTTCTCGTAAGACTTTGGGGGACGCGGGGTGGGTGGAAATTTGTGGATCCACGCAGATTCCAGAACTTTCCACCACAGAAATGTGGGGGAAATGTGTTTTTTGGACAATTTTTATGTTTGCAAGGGATTCTGGGCAACAGAACCTGGTGGGAGGCAGTCAAGTCACCCCATCCTGGATTCCCCTGGGTGTCTAGTTTTCAAAAATGTATAGGCTTGCTAGGTTTCCCTAGGTGCCGGCAGAGGTAGGGTTCAAAAACTACAGCTAGGCACTTTGCCAAAAAAGGGTCATTTTTCACTGCGAAATTGAGGTGGGACCGCGTTGCGTTTGCGCCGTTTACTGTCGCAGGCACTAGGCCGACCCACACAAGTGAGGTACCATTTTTCTCGTAAGACTTTGGGGAACGCGGGGTGGGTGGAAATTTGTGGATCCACGCAGATTCCAGAACTTTCCACCACAGAAATGTGGGGAAAATGTGTTTTTTTTGACAATTTTTATGTTTGCAAGGGATTCTGGGTAACAGAACCTGGTGGGAGGCAGTCAAGTCACCCCATCCTGGATTCCCCTGGGTGTCTAGTTTTCAAAAATGTATAGGTTTGCTAGGTTTCCCTAGGTGCCGGCAGAGGTAGGGTTCAAAAACTACAGCTAGGCACTTTGCCAAAAAGGGTCATTTTTCACTGCGAAATTGAGGTGGGACCGCGTTGCGTTTTGCGCCGTTTCCTGTCGCAGGCACTAGGCCGACCCACACAAGTGAGGTACCATTTTTCTCGTAAGACTTTGGGGAACGCGGGGTGGGTGGAAATTTGTGGATCCACACAGATTCCAGAACTTTCCACCACAGAAATGTGGGGAAAATGTGTTTTCTTTGACAATTTTTTATGTTTGCAAGGGATTCTGGGTAACAGAACCTGGTGCGAGGCAGTCAAGTCACCCCATCCTGAATTTCCCTGGGTGTCTAGTTTTCAAAAATGTATAGGTTTGCTAGGTTTCCCTAGGTGCCGGCAGAGGTAGGGTTCAAACACTACAGCTAGGCACTTTGCCAAAAAAGGGTCATTTTTCACTGCGAAATTGAGGTGGGACCGCGTTGCGTTTTGCGCCGTTTCCTGTCGCAGGCACTAGGCCGACCCACACAAGTGAGGTACCATTTTTCTCGTAAGACTTTGGGGAACGCGGGGTGGGTGGAAATTTGTGGATCCACGCAGATTCCAGAACTTTCCACCACAGAAATGTGGGGAAAATGTGTTTTTTTTGACAATTTTTTATGTTTGCAAGGGATTCTGGGTAACAGAACCTGGTGGGAGGCAGTCAAGTCACCCCATCCTGGATTCCCTGGGTGTCTAGTTTTCAAAAATGTATAGGTTTGCTAGGTTTCCCTAGGTGCCGGCAGAGGTAGGGTCCAAAAACTACAGCTAGGCACTTTGCCAAAAAGGGTCATTTTTCACTGCGAAATTTAGGTGGGACCGCGTTGCGTTTTGCGCCGTTTCCTGTCGCAGGCACTAGGCCGACCCACACAAGTGAGGTACCATTTTTCTCGTAAGACGTTGGGGAACGCGGGGTGGGTGGAAATTTGTGGATCCACGCAGATTCCAGAACTTTCCACCACAGAAATGTGGGGAAAATGTGGTTTTTTTGACAATTTTTTATGTTTGCAAGGGATTCTGGGTAACAGAACCTGGTGGGAGGCAGTCAAGTCACCCCATCCTGGATTCCCCTGGGTGTCTAGTTTTCAAAAATGTATAGGTTTGCTAGGTTTCCCTAGGTGCCGGCAGAGCTAGGGTTCAAAAACTACAGCTAGGCACTTTGCCAAAAAAGGGTCATTTTTCACTGCGAAATTGAGGTGTGACCACGTTGCGTTTTGCGCCGTTTCCTGTCGCAGGCACTAGGCCGACCCACACAAGTGAGGTACCATTTTTCTCGTAAGACTTTGGGGAACGCGGGGTGGGTGGAAATTTGTGGATCCACGCAGATTCCAGAATTTTCCACCACAGAAATGTGGGGAAAATGTGATTTGTTTGACAATTTTGTATGTTTGCAAGGGATTCTGGGTAACAGAACCTGGTGGGAGGCAGTCAAGTCACCCCATCCTGGATTCCCCTGGGTGTCTAGTTTTCAAAAATGTATAGGTTTGCTAGGTTTCCTAGGTGCCGGCAGAGCTAGGGTTCAAAAACTACACCTAGGCACTTTGCAAAAAAGGGTAATTTTTCATTGTGAAAATGTGGTACGTCCACGTTGCATTTTGAGCCATTTCCTGTTGTGGGCACAAGGGCTACCCACACAAGTGAGGTACCATTTTTATCGGGAGACTTAGGGTAACACAGAATTGTAGAGCAACTGTTATTACCTATTGACTTTTGATGCATTTCTGCCTTCCAAATGAAAGACAATGTGTAAAAATAAGTCATTTTGAAAAATGACCTATAATTCTCATGCTAGTATGGGTACTCCCAATTTCGGAAATGTGCAAATATCTACTGTTTCTAAAATCTACATTTTGTTCCCATTTCAGAAATACATAGGTGTCTTTCATAACAATTTTTCCATGTATACATTTTCCCAAAATAATTGCTATATACCCGGTACTTAAAAAAAATCATTGCAAGATGTTGCTCAATTATTGGCTCTGGGTTCGTCGGGTTCTTGGTGAACCTACAAGTCCTATATATCCCCACAACCAGAAAGGTCCAGCGGATATAACGGTATATTGCCTTCAAATAGCTGTCATAATTAGAAGAAGTTACAGGTGAAAACGTTGACACAAATGGCTGTTTTTTTCAACTAATTTTCAATTTTTCCTTTATTTAACTGTTAGTTTCTATAAGGAAAACTTTAAGGATCTACACAAATGACCCCTTGCTGAATTCAGAATTTTGTCTACTTTTCATAAATGTATGGCTTTCCAGGATCCATTATTGGTTTCATACCCATTTCTACCATTAACTGGAAGGAGGTTGAAAGCACAAAAATAGCAAAAATAGGCTATGTCCCAGAAAAATGCCAAAACTGTGTAAAATTTTTGGTTTTCTGACAAAAGTCTGTCATTCCCTAAAATATGGGAAAATGGAGATTTCAGCCCCACAAACCTTTTTTGATACCATTTGCAGGGAAAAACCCAGACGCTTTTATATGCGGGACTTTTTTCCCATTTTTCCCCAAAAACCAAAATATAGCTGTATTTTGGCTAAAATCTGGGACCCCTCCAGGGAATCCACAAACCCTGGGTACCTTTAGAATCCCCATGATGTTGGAAGAAAAGGACGCAAATTTGGCGTGGATACCTTATGTGGTCCAAAAGTTAAAGAGGCCTAATCGCGAACTACTACAAATAGCCAAAAAGGGCTCAGCACTGGGGGAAAAGGCCCAGCAGTTAAGGGGTTAATAGTACACAGGGAATTGTAGAGAATAAGAAATTAAACAATGGAAGCACTGACATTTTGATCAAAGCAACCCTACCTAAAATAGAAAGCGGAAGGGAGTCCCAGCGTAAAAATAGATCCTGAACTTTTCGTAGCAGCGGAACAAAATTCAAATCATACAGATCCAAAACAAATGGTGAAAAGTAGACCCCTAAATACCGTTTAGGATTCAAGTTAAAACACGGAAGAATATCGGGGTGTAAAATCTCCAGCGTACATCCACTCAGAATTATTTCGGTTTTTCTTTTGTTGATTTTATAGCCGCCGAATGACTCATATAAGTCAAACATCTGAAAAGCTTTGACCTGTGCTTCCTCTTCTGGTTTTATTAAAAGCATAATGTCGTCAGCATATAATTTGATCTTAGCCATAGACGGAAGCGGGGGACAGATATACCTATTTTTTCTAATGGCTATCGCTAGGGGCTCAATAAATAAGCGAAAAGTACCGGAGATAACGGGCACCCTTGTCTAGTGCCCCTTTTAACTTTTACCTGACCGACCTGAATGGCATTGATAATAATGTTGGCCACGGCATTTTTGTATAAATTCGCCACCAAATCTATTATATTGGATGGGATTCCAAACTTTGTTAAAATACAGAATAAAGTCTCCCATATAACCGGATCAAAAGCCTTTTCGGCATCTAAAAACAGAACTAATGCTGGGATCTTTTGTGTGTCAAAGCAATCCAGTGCTTCCACTAAAAAATGCGTATTAGTTCCCAATTGCCTACCAGCTATAAAACCATTCTGATCAGAGTGGATTAAATGCGAAGCACACCCATTAAAACGATTCGCTAAAAGTTTAGTCATCAATTTATAATCTGTGTTTAAAAGAGTTATCGGACGATAAGAATTAGGGTCCTCACCGCTTTTACCCTTTTTAAAAAACGAACTACATTCCCTTCTCTAAAAGTTGGTGGTGTAGGTCCTCCTTCCAAAATTGAGTTTGCCAAAATGAGGAAGACATCGAGGATCTCACTGGCAAATGTTTTAAAAACTCTGAAGGGAGACCATCTGGACCACAGGCTTTGCCATTAGGGAGATTCTTAATAACGTCCCCTAACTCTTCTCTTGAGAACGGCCTCCTCATACTTCTTTGTTCTGAGTCTGTTAAAACAGGTAATTCATTTTCCTGAAGGAACGCTTCCAGCGATGGCATATTGATAGATTGCTCATGGCCATATATATTCTCAAAATGTTGGACCATAATATCGCCTATTGCTTCCCTATCCTCAATGCGATGACCAGAGCTAGGGCATTTTAATGCAAGTATTTGATTACTAACAGCCCGCTCCCTTGCCTGCCAAGCTAGAAATCTGCCGGTATAGTTACTGTCCTCATACATTTTTTGCCTATACTGCTGATAAGAAAATTCACTTTTTGCATAATAATTCTCGGCGAGACTCCGTTTGGCCTGCTCCAGGTGTCGATGGTTTGCCGGAGTAGGGCTGGTCAAAAAGTTATTAAGGGACCTTTGCAAATTTTGTTCAAACATTTGTTTTTCCTTCTTCCTACCCTTTGAGATCCCTGCATCTTTAGCCACTGCAAGCCCACGAAAAAGGCTTTAAATGAGTCCCAGATCATATGTATAGGGGCTGAGCCCTGATTTCGCTCAAAAATGCTCTAATTTCAATTTTAATCTAAGAAATCCAGTTATCCTCAGATAAATACTGACAGTTTAGCTGCCATCTTCTTAAGGCTTTCTTACAATCCCCCAATTCTACCTCCAAGCTGACCAGAGCGTGGTCCGAGAACCCGTTCTGAAGGATTTTTGTGATTTAAAAGACAACTTCCGGGAGATAAGAAAAAAATCAATCCGTGAAAAAGACTGAAATCTCCCTGAAAAGCAAGTATAGGCAATTTCGGTGGGAAATGCAGCCCGCCAAGGGTCATCGATATCAAGCAATGGGCTGTAACTTTGAACTACTTTAAGGGATTGATGCTTTAACTGTTTTTTCGCTTTTGTAGAGGAATCGATCTTTGGATTCATCAACAGATTAAAGTCCCCCCACAATTATCTCCCCTGACACTTGTATTAAGGATTGAAAAATTCCTCATAAACGGTAGGATTGTCCTCCACTGGAGCGTAAAAACTTGCAAACGTCAGAGGTCTATGTCCTACCTTACAAGTAACCCAACACCATCTCCCCCTGGTCATTCGCTATATTTACCACCTCTGCCTGAATATTCTTACTAAGAAAAATAGCTGTCCCTCTATGGGCTGCTGAAGATGAGGAGAAGACTTTATGTGCAGCCCATGATGTAAACATTAAAAATTGTGCTGCTTTACCCGCTGATATATATGTTTCTTGTAACAGAATCACGGCTGGATTCTCTGTCTTGATCCAGGCTTCTATGGCCCGCCTTTTCCTATTATTGTTCAGGCTGTTGACATTAAAAGAGATTACCTTCAGTAATTCCCTATTTCCCATTAAGCTCCGTTTTTTTAATCCATCTCAAAACAAATTTCCCATTATTATAAATACTTATGTCAAGCAAGCAGAAGGCACCCAATTCCCATACTCAAAGGGCACCTACAAATAAGGAGAATAACTGTCCCCCTTCAGCTTATCTAAATCATGCTGGACATATACAATGAACAGAAAAAAATGGGTTTCATTTTTTACCCACATGTTCCCTCCTCACCCCGTGAACCCTCCCTTGGAAACCCCACCCCAAGGAAGTATGGCAACTACTCCTGACCACGCTAGCCACCTTCCCACCCTCCCTGAACATTTATTGGGTGTCATGACATTACACCCAGTGAGACCCTAAGTGACACCTCCACCCCCCCAAAAAAAAAAACTTAGGTCAGCTATACTTTTCGTTTGGCCACCACAACTTGATGAGCATTCCCTTAATAGCCCAAGAGCATCCGCAAGACTGGAAAATATACAGCTGACTGCTCTAACACCAATTCCAACTAGCGAGGTTCATATTCCCAGAGTCATCCTATAATACTACTATAATTCAATAACTCATTACAATCCAATACAATATAACCTATATAACATATACAATATACACAATGCAGCGAAAGATAAAATACGATATGTAGAGTGCAAAAATTGTCATGCAAAGCCAATAAATATCTACCATCTGCACCCTGTTGACTCAGTGCAGCCAGGAATAAATAAATAAAGTGCAATGTGCAATGTGCAAGAATCACCTTATCAGGAAAAATAAAACCTGATAAAGTGCACTATGCAAAGTGCCGTGAATAATATCTAAAAGATATTAAAAGATACTCCATATAAAATGACCATAAAAAGAGAAAAGATGAAGTGCCATGTGCATTGTGCAAAATGTGCCAAGATGAGCGGATATTGCATCTAGTCTGTAGATTTGATGAAACATTTGCCATGAGCTAAAAACAACAAATTACGTTTTCTACATTTGCCAAACATTATGTGGAAGATACAATACCTTCCATAGTACAAAGTGCATTACAGATCGATCCCATAAAAACAGCAAAAATAGGAAAAGTGCAAAGTGCGAAGAATACAGTACTAAATTACAGTGGGCACTACCTATAACAGATCCTACTATGTTTATCTATAAGTGATCAGATGCCAGAGTATTCACGCAGAGAGAGAGAAAACAAGTCTGACAGCTCGCTTAAATAGATTAGATATCACAGACTTAAAAAGACTAAACCTAAAACTATTAAATTGAGTCTATTTAAGTCACTTATTATGATTATCATGGGTCATCTTCAACAATAACTCTTGAGCTTCTTCAAGAGAAGAGCATAAATGAAACCTCCCTTTCCACAGAACCTTCAATTTAGACTGCTGCGCAATTGAGGCCTGGGCTCCTGCATTCTTAAACTGACTCAGCAGCCCAACAAAGTCCTTCCGTCTCCGTGCCGCTGCTGCCGACATATCCGAGAATACTTGCACACGATCACCACCTTGTAGGACAATTTCTCTCTTCTGGATTGCTTTTGTTAATACTGCCTCTCTAATACGGTAATCCGAAAAGTTCACAATCATTGTCCTAGGATACTTTGCTCCAGGAATTTTGTGGAAAGGAACTCTATGGGCCCTCGTTACTGTAAGATCTTCCGGCACCTTATCCAGCAAGTGGTTTCTAATTAATGATTCGATAAAGATCACAGGGTTGGCTTGACCATCTATACGTTCACTGTCCTCAGGGATCCCGGTGAAACGCAGATTTGAGCGCCTTGCATAATTCTCCATCTCATCGATCTTATTCTGGTAGGCCTGAACTTTCTTCTGGAGAGAGGCAATATCTGAATCACATAATACAGAGTGGTCCTCAATTTCGGATACCCGTTGTTCCAGTTCTTTAAATCTCTCAGGTATTTGCTGTACCATAGTCTCAATCTTATCTAGCCGTTGATGCAGTAACGAGAGTTCCTGTGCTTGTGCGATTTTGCATTCTCTAATTTCTCCCAGAATGGTTTCAAAGAGCAGCTGCATCTGTATTAACGGAACAACCGAGGGCTGTGCCAGATCTTTAGGAGCAACAAGATCCAAGGCAGAGTTAGTAATAACCTGCTCATTATTGACGATACCTGTTCCCTGCAGGCAGCCCAGATTCCCAACTTCTAGCCCTAGTTCTAGTTCTGATGCTAGCCCCAACACCAAATCATGCTGTACTGGGGGAAGTAGAGACCCCAGGACTTCACCAGCCCTGGAATTGCCTTGTGACAACGCCATCATTGCCCCCTGTACCACCTGTACAGCCCCTGCCAATTGCCTTGGATAGATCTGATCATCCGAGCTTTTTCAGGGAGGGTCCCATCTTCCTTTTCCGGCGGGGACCTGAAGAGTATTAACCCCAGGACCTGGTGTAGGCGGCTCCACTGCTGCTGCCCCGACAGCCCCGCCTTTAATACCGGATCCCGGTTCGGGCGAAAATTCCAATAAAATAGAGGTAGAGGAAGTTCCTGAAGAGTCTGACGGAATAGAGGAGAATTTCTGAGACAAAAGGGCCACTTGTGAGGTCGTATTGTTTATGTCCCCCTTAACTTTAGGAGCAGTTCTCCCTCTTTTTACAGCCAGAATACGAGCCTGGGCTGTCTGACGTCTAACTTTCTGTGCTGATGAAGGAGAGGTGTGGGGGGCTACAACTGAAGCTCCTGCACGTACTGTTGCCCCTCTCAGAACCATCTGACGCATCGCTCTTGGTTCAATCCCCAAATCCCTTCCAATGGACCAATTGTTATATCACATAAGGAGCTTTCAGAGCACCAGATTTCTGACGAATTTCTATAACATGACTGTTCTTTGCCAAAAAGAGAGATCTTCATACCTCCATTCTCCTGCAGCGCGTGACAGAATTCCGGCTCCTGATCTTTAATCCTGTGTTGATACTCTGCCGGTACTCCAGCCCTCCTGCATAGCCCCTCGTGCAGAGCCAGAGCAAGTCCAGGGAAGGGGTCGCATCACAGGTACGTCAGGCAATCCAGGCTCCAGCCTCCTGCCTCCAGCTACCAGACTCTATCTTTGTTGAGCCTCCAGTGCTCCAATGCTCCAGTGCTCCGCTCCGCCGATGCCCCCCACGTCCTTCTCAGCCCTCGCCGGAGCCCAAGCCAGTCCTACAGCGACATCCAAGCGCTGTGAGCCGGCCGCATTAATTGCATCAGCCACAGCGGGAGAGGAAGAGAACCGCCGACGGGAGGCACAGACAGGAGCTCTGTTTCTTAGCGCGCGAACCGCGCGAGACGCCGAGTCTCCATTGCTGGGGGTGGAGGCAGCGTCACCTGTGGCTAGACGGAGTCGTGGTTCTCCGTAGCCATCCCGCAATGTACTTTCACTTTATGTTTGTAACTCGTGCTTGACAATCATTCTCACTTGGGGTTTAAAACGTATCTCATCTGTCTTTATAGTAAGGCGATGATGAAACTGTTCGGCCTCATCTGGGTGGGCTGTTTATTGTTTGTTCATTTTCCACCTACTCTTCCCTTAGCGTCCTCATATATTTTATGCCTCAGATTCCTCTCATGTTGCCTTATGGGGTGTGCTTGGGTGTGTTATTGTATGCTTAACAATTTACTTTGACTTTATGTTTGAAACTTATGCTTGACAATCATTTCTACTGGGGTTTAAACTTACTTCGTTTGTCTTTGAAGTCAGTCTATGATGACAATGCTTGGCCTCATATTTCCTTTTTCTAAGTGTATTTATATTGTCTCTGTACGTATACGTCAGCTTTCCTCTTTGTACAGCGCTCTGATACCCGGTTGGGTCTTGTTCGCGCTTTATAAAACTTTTCAAATAAAAATAAATAAATAAATATGTTGTCCACTAATTATAGTGGGCACCTTGTACCAGTCCAAACAACCCCTTATTGGAGATAGGTTATAGACAACCTTTATTGAAAGCTATCCTAGTGGTAGCTATGGAGAGCAGCCTTCAGGCTAAGTCTTGAAGGAATGTAAAGCAGCTTGTTTTACCAGTCTATAATCTCTTGAGTGACCAAATGAAAGAGGACCACACCAAGTATAAATTTAAAATATATGTATTTAGTCTTAAACACACCCCTCTAGTCTCTTTATGAGGCTAGAGTTCGAAGTACATAAGTTACAAGTCGAATATCAACAGTAATAGCACAAATACACGTTTGAGCCCTAGGGGCATACCAAACCATATACTAATAAAGTGGTATAAGAACCATGACTGAGCTAGACACAAGGCCTAGAGCCTGTAGAAATGCTTGGACCCCAAGGAAACACCCAAGGTAGTGACACAGGGGACCCACGGGGACGTGTGCAGTGTGAGAACACAGCCGCGAGCCACCGTTGACTTCTATGGGGAATGTTGCGGTTGGAGTTTTAAAGAAAAATGGCACTTGGAGGAGGACTTGGAGCAAACCCCTTTAGAACTAGGTCGTTCTAGAGTCAATACCCATGGGCGCACTGGAGTACTCGAGTTACCTCACCCAGGGGAGCCGGGTGCATAGGTGTCTTTCGGGGTCAGGTTTCGTCGTCGTTTTCAAAGGTGATCTGCTGCAAAGTGCTGCTGGCGACCAAGTCGAAAGTGTCCGGGTGGATCCAAGGGTGGATCGAAGATCTGAATAACCTGAAAGCAGAGGGGACAGAGTCTGGGTCACTAGCCAGTGACCAGGAAGGCGATGAGCAGATGCCCACCGATGTTGGGTGCTTCAGGTAGGTTGATGATCGTCTTGACTCTTCAGCCACAAGGTCCAGGAGGCATCAATGACAACCAGGAGCTGGATTCGATCTGTCCCATGAGGTCTGTCGATTTCTGCGGTGTCGGCGACTGGATTGGACCCAACAAGCCTTGGCAACAGCAAGTCTCGTAGAAACAAAGAAAGGACGGTGATGCAGACCAGCAAGATCTGGGGGACTCACTCAGTGAGGATAAGTCAGGGTACCTCTGGAGCAACCAGGAAAGCCCAAGCAGAAGAAGAGTTGCCTTCAGGAGGGCCCACTAGCCAATGGACTAGCGACCGCAAAGGAGCCTTGAGTGGACACACTTGGAGCTGGTTTGCAGGACACTCGTAAAGTGGAGGCCAGTGATCTTCAGTGCAGTTGGTGCTGGAGGAAAGTGCTACCAGAAGCCCAAAGCACAATTTCATGGAATACAAGGAAGATGATGCACTTGCAAATATGCTCGGTGTCCAGGAGTCATGGTTCTACGTTACCCACAACAGCTATGGGCCTCAGCTTTGCTGGAGACTCAGGGCAGCCTCAGAGAAGTCTGGAAATCTACATCTGGTGATGCAAAGACTTCAGCGTCCGGCAGGAGCTTCAGCGAGGCAGACTGGACAATTGCTTCTTAGGTGCCTGCCAAGCAGGGGAGTCACTCCTTGACCCCAAGGGAGATTCTTCAGCCTCTAATCTTGAAGTAGAGTGTCGAAGGTCCAGGATTCGGTGTCAGAGTTTCCTCCAGGGTAATCTATAGTCCTAAGGACTGGGGTCCCATACTTATACTAAGTGAGGGGTTGACATACTCTGGGGACCCACCCATGGGAGGGTCAGGGAAGAGGGGTGGTTACACCCATTCCCTTTGTCCAGTTTCATGCCAGAGCAGGGGCAGGAAGCCCCTGCAACCGGTTTGAACTGGCATATGCACAGGGACACCAAATGTGCCCCCAGTGCAGGACTTCAAAGCACCAGAGGGTGCTCCCGCCCAACCCCAATACACACTATCCTGTCTGGGGAGGTGGTTACACCTCCCTTCGACAGGAAACCTATTGTCCAGGCCTCTCCTACCGGAGTTTCAGTCAGCAGCAGGAGGCCAGACCCGTGTCTGTGGCAGCGGCATCCATTTTGTGATGCCAGGGCTCTGGAAAGAAGTTACCGGGTAGCCCAGTTTGTAGATGTCTCACCCCTAGAAGGGTGGAATGCTACACCCACCGCCAGAATTGGTAGGGGGTGGTATTCCAAGATGTTTGACACCAAACACGACATGTTTCTGTGCAGCCATCCCAAAGTTAGCATTTACCGCGAGGATATAATGCACTTAAGAGTATATGGTCAGGCTGCACCACAAACATCATCAGAGGATTGTCTCCAAATGCTGCAGAGGGGCCCTGCTCATGCAGGGGCACCCTCTCACGTAAAAACCAAGCACTCAGCCTTCAGGATTGTAAAAGTCTGCCATAGGAGTGACTTATAGGTTTATATGTGTGTGCAATTGTAGTGATATAGGTAGCCTATACCACTGGAAGGGGTGCATGCACCACCTTACCCAGGCTGCAGTAGCAGACCTGTGGTGTCATTTTGGCTGGCCTTCCAGGGGTGGCATAATACATGCTTCAGCCCCTGGCAGACCTCTGAGGTACCTATGCCCTGGGTATATAGAATACCATATACTAGGGACTTATAAGGGCACTCCAGATTCCAATCAGAGATGTGCCTAAGGCACATGGAAACCATTTTAGAGAGGAGCAGCTAGGCTGGGGTTCTGATTAGCAGGACCCCAGCCAGACTAAAGTCGAAAAACAGTGAAGCATCAGCAATAAGTGGGGGCACCCATGTGAAGCAGATCCTACTCTCCTACACACCTCTCCTGTCTCTCTCTGTACCTCTCTTGCCTTTTTCCACACCTTTCTTTTTCTTTCTCCATTTTCTTCCTCTCTCTGCACCTTTCATCCTCTTTCTGCACCTCTATTTCCTCTTTCTGTACCTCTCTTGCATCTTTCTGCACCTCTCTTGCTTCATTTTGCACTTTTCTTGCTTCTTTTTGTGCCTTTCCTCCTCCTTCTGCGCCTTTCTTCCTTTTTCTACAATTCTCTTGCTTCTTTCTGCTTTTCTCTTGCCTCTTTCTTTATCTCCCTTGCCTCTTTCTGCTTTTTTCTTGCCTTTTTCTGCACCTCTCTTGCTTCCTCTTTCTGCACTTCTCTTCACTCTTTCTGCAACTTTATTTTCTCTTTCTGAAACTCTCTTCCCTCTTTCTGTACCTTTCTTCCTCTTTTTGCAGTTCTCTTGCTTCTTTCTGCACCTCTCTTACCTCTTTCTGCACTCCTCTTGAATACTTTCTGCACCTCTCTTGCAACTTTCGGCACCTCTCTTGCTTCTTTCTACACATTTCGTCCTCTTTCTACACCTTTCTTCCCCTTTCTGCACCTATCTTGCCTCTTTGTGTACATATTTTGCCTCTTTCTGCACCTTTCTTCTTCTTTTGGCATCACTTTTGCCTCTTTCTGCACCTCTCTTACTTCATCCTGCATCACACTTGCCTCTTTCTGTACTTTTCTTCCTCTTTCACCACCTCTCTTCCCTCTTTCTGCATATATCTTGCCTCTTTCTGTACCTCTCTTTCCTCGCTCTGCACTTCTCTTGCTTCTTTCTGCACTTCTCTTGCTTCTTTCTGTTCCTTTCTTCCTCCTTCTGCATGTTTCTTCCTCTTTCTGCAGTTCTCTTTCTTCTTTCTGCCATGCTCTTCAATTTTTCTAGGTTTTTATGAAGACAAGGGTACCCCAGTATGTGAACCTGGGGTGGCGGGATATTTAGGAAACAGTGGTTCAGATGTGGCCTAAATGGTCCAAAGCGAGAAAGTGACCCAGCATGGAACACTTGGTTCTAAGATTTTGAAATTAATTCATGAGGGAGCAAAGGAAAGATCAAAGGAAGGTCATGTAGATCAGATAAATGATAAACATTTATTTTACAATTTTTTGTATAGTATTCAGGTGCTCACATATATTTAAGTGAAAGGAAGCATGACATGCAGGGTGATAGTGAGGTTTAAAAAGGCATCGCATTGACAACAGTATAATGAGCTCCACAGTTATTTTACAAGGAGTAATAGGAGTTCATGTTGTATGGTGGTTGATGGCGTTTCAAACCCAATAAGTGGGGTTCATCTTCAGGACAAGGGTGAGCAAGCTAAATCTAAATAGGAGATAGTGAAATAGGAAATATAATTAATCTAAAGACCCTCTGTGTATGCAAACAATCAATTTAATGCATTGATTGGGGCTCCCTATTATGCAACTAATCAGCACAAAACATGCATTTGGTTGAGGCACTTCTCTTGCCTCTTTCTGCACTTCTCTTGCCTCTTTCTGTACCTTTTTTCCTCTTTCCGCACCTCTCTTGCCTCTTTCTGCACCTCTCTTACTTCTTTCTGCTCCTCACTTGCCTCTTTCTGTACTTTTCTTCCTCTTTCACCACCTTTCTTGCCTCTTTCTACACCTCTCTTGCCTCTTTCTGCATATCTCTTGCCTTTTGCTGCACCTCTCTTGCCTCTCTCAGCACTTCTCTTGCTTCTATCTGACCTTCTCTTGCTTCTTTCTATACCTTTCTTCCTCCTTATGCACCTTTCTTCCTCTTTCTGCAGTTTTCTTTCTTCTTTCTGCCATGCTCTTCCATTTTTCTCGACCTCTCTTATCTCTTTCTACACATCACTTGGCTCTTTCTGTACTTCTCTTGCTTATTTCTATACTTCTCTTGCTTCTTTCTGCACCTTTCCTCCTCTTTATGCAGATCTCTTGCTTATTTCTGCACCTTTCTTCCTTTTTCTGCAGTTCTTTTGCTTCTTTCTTCACCTCTCTTGCCTCTTTCTGCACTTCTCCTGCTTCTTTCTGCACTTCTCTTGCTTCTTTCTGTGCCTCTTTTGCTTCTTTCTACATCTCTCTTGCCTTTTTCTTCACCTCTCTTGCCTTTTCTGTACCTCCCTTGCTTATTCCTGCTCTTCTCTTGCTTCTTTCTGCATGACTCTTCCTCTTTCGTACCTCTCTTGCCTCCTTCTGCACATTTCTTGACGCTTTCTACTCCCCTCTTGCCTCTTTCTGCACCTTTCTTCCTCTTTCTGTACCTCTCTTGCATCTTTCTGTACCTCTTTTGCCTCTTTCAGCATCTCACTTGACTCTTTCTGTACCTCTTGTGCCTCTTTCTGCACCTCTCTTGCCTTTTTCATACCTTTCTTTCTCTTTTTCCATTTTCTTCCTCTTTCTGCACCTTTCATCCCCTTTCTGCACCTCTCTTGCCTCTTAGTTCACATCTCTTGCCTCTTTCTGTACCTTTCTACCTCTTTCTGCACCTCTCTTGCCTCTTTCTGTACTTCTCTGCATTCTTTCTGTACCTCACTTGCCTTTTTCTGTGCTTTTCTTCCTCGTTCATCACCTCTCTTGCCTCTTTCTGCACCTCTTTTGCCTGTTTCCGTATATCTCTTGCATCTTTCTGTACCTCTCTTGCCTCTCTCTGCACTTCTCTTCCTTCTTTCTGTACTTTTCTTTCCTTTTTCTGAAGCACTCTTGCTTCTTTCTGCACCTTTGTTCCTCTTTCTACAGTTCTCTTGCTTCTTTCTGCACCTCTCTTGCTTCTTTCTGCACTTCTCGTGCCTCTTTCTGCACCTCTCTTGCTTCTTTATGTAGTTCTCTTCCCTCTTTCTGTACCTTTCTTTCCTTTTTCTGATGCTCTCTTGCCTCTTTCTGCACCTTTGTTCCTCTTTCTACAGTTCTCTTGCTTCTTTCTGCACCTCTCTTGCCTCTTTCTGCACTTCTCTTATTTCTTACTGACCTTCTCTTACTTCTTTCTGTACCTTTCTCCCTCCTGCTGCACCTTTCTTCCTCTTTCCGCAGTTCTCTTTCTTCTTTCTACGATGCTCTTCCATTTTTCTAGACCTCTCTTGTCTCTTTCTACACCTCTTTTGCTTCTTTCTGCATTCCTCTTGCTTCTTCCTGCACCTCTCTTGCAACTTTCTGTACCTCTCTTGCCTCTTTCTACACATTTCTTACTATTTCTACACATTTCTTCATCTTTCTGCACCTCTCTTGCCTCTTTATGTACCTCTCTTGCCTCTTTTGCACCTCTCTTGCCTATTTCTGTAATTCTTTTGCTTCTTTCTCGAATTCCCTTGCTTCTTTCTGCACCCTTCTTCCTCCTTCAGCACCTTTCCTACTCTTTCTGCAGTTCTCTTTCTTATTTCTGCCATGCTCTTCCATTTTTCTAGACTTCTCTTGCCTCTTTATTCACCTCTTTTGCCTCCTTCTGCACCTATCTTGCCTTTTTCTGAACCTCTCTTGCTTCTTATTGTACTTCTCTTGCTTCTTTCTGTTCCTTTCTTCCTCCTTCTATACCTTTCTTCCTCCTTCTGCAGTTCTCTTGCTTTTTTCTGCACTTCTCTTGCCTCTTTCTAAACCTCTCTTGCTTCATTTTTGCACTTCTCGCTTCTTTCTGTGCCTTTCTTAGTCCTTCTGTACCTTTCTTCCTCTTTCTGCAGTCTCTTGCTTCTTTTTGCTTTTCTCTTGCCTCTTTCTGTACCTCTCTTGCCTCTTTCTGCACCTCTCTTGCCTCTTTCAGCACCTCACCTGACTCTTTCTGCACCTCTCTTGCCTCTTTGTGCCCCTCTCTTGCCTCTCTCTGCACCTTTCATCCTCTTTCTGCACCTCTCCTGCCACTTTCTGCATATCTCTTACTTCTTTCTGCACCTAACTTGCTTCTTTCTATGCTTTTTTTCCTCTTTTATCACCTCTCTTGCCTCTTTCTGCACCTCGCTTGCCTCTTTCTGCATATTGCTTGCCTCTTTCTGCCCCTCTCGTGCCTCTCTCTGTACTTCTCTTATTTCTTACTGACCTTCTCTTACTTCTTTCTGTACCTTTCTCCCTCCTGCTGCACCTTTCTTCCTCTTTCCGCAGTTCTCTTTCTTCTTTCTACGATGCTCTTCCATTTTTCTAGACCTCTCTTGTCTCTTTCTACACCTCTTTTGCCTCTTTCTGCACATCACTTGCCTCTTTCTGCACTTCTCTTGCTTCCTTCTGTACTTCTCTTGCTTCTTTCTGTACCTTTCTTCCTCTTTCTTCACCTTTCTTCCTCTTTCTGAAGTTCTCTTGCTTCTTTCTGCACTTCTCTTGCCTCTTTCTGCACCTCTCTTGCTTCTTTATGTACTTCTCTGCCCTCTTTCTGTACCTTTCTTTCCTTTTTCTGAAGCTCTCTTGCTTCTTTCTGCACCTTTGTTCCTCTTTCTACAGTTCTCTTGCTTCTTTCTGCACCTCTCTTGCTTCTTTCTGCACTTCTTGTGCCTCTTTCTGCACCTCTCTTGCTTCTTTATGTAGTTCTCTTCCCTCTTTCTGCACCTTTGTTCCTCTTTCTACAGTTCTCTTGCTTCTTTCTGCACCTCTCTTGCCTCTTTCTGCATCTCTCTCTTGTTTCTTTCTGCATTCCTCTTGCTTCTTCCTGCACCTCTCTTGCAACTTTCTGTACCTCTCTTGCCTCTTTCTACACATTTCTTACTATTTCTACACATTTCTTCATCTTTCTGCACCTCTCTTGCCTCTTTATGTACCTCTCTTGCCTCTTTTTGCACCTCTCTTGCCTATTTCTGTAATTCTTTTGCTTCTTTCTCTAATTCCCTTGCTACTTTCTGTGCCTTTCTTCCTCTTTCTGCACCTCTCTTGCCTCTTTCTGCAATTTTCTTCCTCTTTCTGCAGTTCTTTTGCTTCTCTTTGCACCTTTCTTGCCTATTTCTGCACGTCTCCTGCTTCTTTTGACATATCTCTTGCTTCTTTCTGCGCCTTTTTTATTCTTTCTGTACCAGTATTGCCTTTTTCTGAACCTCTCTTGCCGCATTCTGCACATCCCTTGCTTATTTCTTCTCTTCTCATGCTTCTTTCTGTACCTCTATTCCTCTTTCATTCCTCTCTTACCTCTTTCTGCACATTTATTGACTCTTTCTGCACCTCTCTTGCCTCTCTCAGCACTTCTCTTGCTTCTTTCTGACCTTCTCTTGCTTCTTTCTGTACCTTTCTTCCTCCTTATGCACCTTTCTTCCTCTTTCTGCAGTTTTATTTCTTCTTTCTGCCATGCTCTTCCATTTTTCTAGACCTCTCTTGTCTCTTTCTACACATCACTCAGCTCTTTCTGCACTTCTCTTGCTTATTTCTATACTTCTCTTGCTTCTTTCTGCACGTTTCCTCCTCTTTCTGCAGCTCTCTTGCTTCTTTCTGCACCTTTCTTGCCTCTTTCTGCAACTCTCTTGCTTCTTTCTGCACTCCTCTAGCTTCTTTCTGCACCTCTCTTGCCTCTTTCTACACATGTCATCCTCTTTCTACAGCTTTATTAATCTTTCTGCAATTCCTTTGCTTCTTTCTGCCCCTTTCTTCCTCTTTCTGCACCTCTCTTGCCTCTTTCTGTAACTTTCTTCCTTTTTCTGCAATTCTTTTGCTTTTTTCTTCACCTCTCTTGCCTCTTTCTGCAATTCTCCTGCTTCTTTCTGCACTTCTCTTGCTTCTTTCTGCACCTCTTTTGCTTCTTTCTGTAACTCTCTTGCCTTCTTCTTCACCTCTCATGACTTTTCTGGACCTCCCTTGCTTATTTCTGCTCTTCTCTTGCTTCTTTCTGCACGTCTCTTCCTCTTTCGTACCTCTCTTGCAACCTTCTGCACATTTCTTGACTCTTTCTGCTCCTCTCTTGCCTCTTTATGCACCTTTCTTCTGCTTTCTGTACCTCTCTTGCCTCTTTCTGTACCTCTCTTGCCTCTTTCAGTACCTCACATGACTCTTTCTGTACCTATCATGCCTCTTTCTGCACCTCTCTTACCTTTTTCCATACCTTTCTTTCTCTTTTCCATGTCCTTCTTCTTTCTGCACCTTTCATCCCCTTTATGCACTTCTCTTGCCTCTTTGTGCACCTGTCTTGCCTCTTTCTGTAACTTTCTTCCTCTTTCTGCACATCTCTTGCATCTTTCTGTACCTCTCTGCCTTCTTTCTGCACCTCAAATGCCTCTTTCTGTGCTTTACTTCCTCTTTCATCACCTCTCTTGCCTCTTTATGCACCTCTTTTGCCTGTTTCTGCATATCTCTTGCATCTTTCTGTACCTCTCTTGACACTCTCTGCACTTCTCTTCCTTCTTTCTGCTCTTCTCTTGCTTCTTTCTGCACCCTTCTTCCTCCTTCAGCACCTTTCCTACTCTTTCTGCAGTTCTCTTTCTTCTTTCTGCCATGCTCTTCTATTTTTCTAGACCTCTCTTGCCTCTTTCTTCACCTCTATTGCCTCTTTATGTACCTATCTTGACTTTTTCTGAACCTCTCTTGCTTCTCATTGCACTTTTCTTGCTTCTTTCTGTTCCTTTCTTCTACCATCTGCACCTTTCTTCTACCTTCTGC
This sequence comes from Calotriton arnoldi, assembly GCA_963921515.1. Taxonomy (NCBI): domain Eukaryota; kingdom Metazoa; phylum Chordata; class Amphibia; order Caudata; family Salamandridae; genus Calotriton; species Calotriton arnoldi. Next base: position 102,773 of record CAWUFW010012084.1, read on the forward strand.
AGGTCTCTTGCTTCTTTCTGCACTTCTCTTGCCTTTCTAAACCTCTCTTGCTTCATTTGTACACTTCTCTTGCCTCTTTCTTCACCTTTCTTCCTCTTTCTGCAGTTCTCTTGCTTCTTTCTGCATCTCTATTGCCTGTTTCTGCCTCCTCTTGCTTCTTTCTGCACTTCTCTTGCTTCTTTCTGTACCTCTCTTGCCTCTTTCTGTACCTCTCTTGCTTCTTTCTGCACCTCTCTTCCTCTTTCGGTCGTTCTCTTGCTTCTATCTGCACCTCTCTTGCTTCTTTATTCACCTCTCTTGCCTCTTTCTATACCTCTCTTGCTCTTTCAGTACCTCACTTGCCTCTTCCTGCACCACTTGTGCCTCTTTATGCACCTCTCTTGCCTCTTTCTGCACCTTTCTTCCTATTTCTGCAGTTCTATTCTTCTTTCTGCACCTCTCTTGCCTCTTTCTGCACCTCTCTTGCTTCTTTCTGTACCTCTCTTGCTTCTTTCTGCACTTCTCTTGCTTCTTTCTGCACCTCTCTTTCCTCTTTCTGCACTTCTCTTGCCTCTTTCTGCATCTCTTTTGCCTCTTTCTACATCTCACTCTATTCTTTCTACTCCTACTCTTGCTTCTTTCTGCATTTCTCTTGCTTCTTTCTGTACTTTCTTGCATCTTTATGCACTTCTCTTTCTTCTTTTGCTCCTTTCTTCCTCTTTCTGTGACTTACTTCTTCTTTCTGCAGTTCTTTTGCTTCTTTCTGCATTTACCTTGCTTCTTTCTGCACCTCTCTTGCATCTTTCTGCACTTCTTTTGCCTCTTTCTGCACCTCTCTTGCCTCTTTTTGCATCTCTCTTGCCTCTTTCTGTACCTCTCTTGCCTCTTTCTGCACCTTTCTTCCTCTTTTTGTAGCTTTCTTGCTTCTTTCTGTACCTCTCTTGCTTCTTTCTGCACCTCTCTTGCCTCTTTCTGCACCTCTCATTTTCTTTCAGCACCTCACTTGCCTCTCTCTGAACTTCTCTTGCTTCTTTCTGCAAATGTCTTTCTTCACCTTTCTCCCTCTTTCTGCAGTTCTCTTGCTGCTTCTTTCTGCCATTCTTTTCTATTTTTCTGCACATCCCATGCCTCTTTCTGCACCTCTCTTGCCTCTTCCTGTACCTCACTTGCCTCTTTCTCACATTTCTCTTGCTGCTTTCTGTGCCTTTCTATCGCTTTCTGTACATTTCTTCCTGATTCTGCAGTTCTCTTGCTTCTTTCAGCACCTCTCTTGCCTCTATCTGCTCCTTTCTTCCTCTTTCTGCAGTTCTCTTGCTGCTTCTTTCTGCCATTCTTTTCCATTTTTATGCACATCCCTTGCCTCTTTCTGTACCTCTCTTGCCTCTTTCTGTACCTCACTTGCCTCTTTCTATACTTCTCTTGCTGCTTTCTGCACCTTTCTTCCTCTTTCTGTACATTTCTTACTGATTCTGCAGTTCTCTTGCCTCTTTCTGCCCCTCTCTTGCTTCTTTCTGCACTTCTATTGCTTCTTTCTGCACCTCTGTTGCCTCTTTCTTCACCTCTATTGCCTCTTTCTGCACCTTACTTCTTCTTTCTACACCTTCCTTCCTCTTTCTATACCTCTCTTGCCTCTTTCTGCACCTCTATTGCCTCTTTTTCACCTCAATTTCCTCTTTCTGCACCTCACCTGCCTCTTTCTGTGCCTTTCTTCCTCTTTCTGCTCTTGTGCCTCATTCTAGACCTCTCTTGCCTTTTTCTGCACTTTTCTTTCTCTTTCTGCACCTCTCTTGCCTCTTTCTTCACCTTTCTTCCTCTGTCTACACCTCTCTTGCCTTTCTGCATATCCCTTGCTTCTTTCTGTACCTCTCTTGCCTCTTTCTGCACCTCTCTTGCCTCTTTCTGCACCTCTCTTTTTCTTTCAGCACCTCACTTCCCTCTCTCTGAACTTCTCTTGCTTCTTTCTGCAAATGTCTTTCTTCACCTTTCTCCCTCTTTCTGCAGTTCTCTTGCTGCTTCTTTCTGCCATTCTTTTCCATTTTTCTGCACATCCAATGCCTCTTTCTGCACCTCTCTTGCCTATTCCTGTACCGCACTTTTCTCTTTCTCACATTTCTCTTGCTGCTTTCTGTGCCTTTCTATCGCTTTCTGTACATTTCTTCCTGATTCTTCAGTTCTCTTGCTTCTTTCAGCACCTCTCTTGCCTCTATCTGCTCCTTTCTTCCTCTTTCTGCAGTTCTCTTGCTGCTTCTTTCTGCCATTCTTTTCCATTTTTATGCACATCCCTTGCCTCTTTCTGCACCTCTCTTGACACTCTCTGCACTTCTCTTCCTTCTTTCTGCTCTTCTCTTGCTTCTTTCTGCACCCTTCTTCCTCCTTCAGCACCTTTCCTACTCTTTCTGCAGTTCTCTTTCTTCTTTCTGCCATGCTCTTCTATTTTTCTAGACCTCTCTTGCCTCTTTCTTTACCTCTATTGCCTCTTTATGTACCTATCTTGACTTTTTCTGAACCTCTCTTGCTTCTCATTGCACTTTTCTTGCTTCTTTCTGTTCCTTTCTTCTACCATCTGCACCTTTCTTCTTCCTTCTGCAGGTCTCTTGCTTCTTTCTGCACTTCTCTTGCCTTTCTAAACCTCTCTTGCTTCATTTGTACACTTCTATTGCCTCTTTCTTCACCTTTCTTCCTCTTTCTGCAGTTCTCTTGCTTCTTTCTGCATCTCTATTACCTCTTTCTGCCTCCTCTTGCTTCTTTCTGCACTTCTCTTGCTTCTTTCTGTACCTCTCTTGCCTCTTTCTGTACCTCTCTTGCTTCTTTCTGCACCTCTCTTCCTCTTTCGGTCGTTCTCTTGCTTCTATCTGCACCTCTCTTGCTTCTTTATTCACCTCTCTTGCCTCTTTCTATACCTCTCTTGCTCTTTCAGTACCTCACTTGCCTCTTCCTGCACCACTTGTGCCTCTTTATGCACCTCTCTTGCCTCTTTCTGCACCTTTCTTCCTATTTCTGCAGTTCTATTCTTCTTTCTGCACCTCTCTTGCCTCTTTCTGCACCTCTCTTGCTTCTTTCTGTACCTCTCTTGCTTCTTTCTGCACTTCTCTTGCTTCTTTCTGCACCTCTCTTTCCTCTTTCTGCACTTCTCTTGCCTCTTTCTGCATCTCTCTTGCCTCTTTCTACATCTCACTCTATTCTTTCTACTCCTACTCTTGCTTCTTTCTGCATTTCTCTTGCTTCTTTCTGTACTTTTCTTGCATCTTTATGCACTTCTCTTTCTTCTTTTGCTCCTTTCTTCCTCTTTCTGTGACTTACTTCTTCTTTCTGCAGTTCTTTTGCTTCTTTCTGCATTTACCTTGCTTCTTTCTGCACCTCTCTTGCATTTTTATGCACTTCTTTTGCCTCTTTCTGCACCTCTCTTGCCTCTTTCTGCATCTCTCTTGCCTCTTTCTGTACCTCTCTTGCCTCTTTCTGCACCTTTCTTCCTCTTTTGTAGCTCTCTTGCTTCTTTCTGTACCTCTCTTGCTTCTTTCTGCACCTCTCTTGCCTCTTTCTGCACCTCTCTTTTTCTTTCAGCACCTCACTTGCCTCTCTCTGAACTTCTCTTGCTTCTTTCTGCAAATGTCTTTCTTCACCTTTCTCCCTCTTTCTGAAGTTCTCTTGCTGCTTCTTTCTGCCATTCTTTTCCATTTTTCTGCACATCCCATGCCTCTTTCTGCACCTCTCTTGCCTCTTCCTGTACCTCACTTGCCTCTTTCTCACATTTCTCTTGCTGCTTTCTGTGCCTTTCTATCGCTTTCTGTACATTTCTTCCTGATTCTGCAGTTCTCTTGCTTCTTTCAGCACCTCTCTTGCCTCTATCTGCTCCTTTCTTCCTCTTTCTGCAGTTCTCTTGCTGCTTCTTTCTGCCATTCTTTTCCATTTTTATGCACATCCCTTGCCTCTTTCTGTACCTCTCTTGCCTCTTTCTGTACCTCACTTGCCTCTTTCTGTACTTCTCTTGCTGCTTTCTGTACCTTTCTTCCTCTTTCTGTACATTTCTTACTGATTCTGCAGTTCTCTTGCCTCTTTCTGCCCCTCTCTTGCTTCTTTCTGCACTTCTATTGCTTCTTTCTGCACCTCTCTTGCCTCTTTCTTCACCTCTATTGCCTCTTTCTGCACCTTACTTCTTCTTTCTACACCTTCCTTCCTCTTTCTATACCTCTCTTGCCTCTTTCTGCACCTCTATTGCCTCTTTTCACCTCAATTTCCTCTTTCTGCACCTCACCTGCCTCTTTCTGTGCCTTTCTTCCTCTTTCTGCTCTTGTGCCTCATTCTAGACCTCTCTTGCCTTTTTCTGCACCTTTCTTTCTCTTTCTGCACCTCTCTTGCCTCTTTCTTCACCTTTCTTCCTCTGTCTACACCTCTCTTGCCTTTCTGCATATCCCTTGCTTCTTTCTGTACCTCTCTTGCCTCTTTCTGCACCTCTCTTGCCTCTTTCTGCACCTATCTCTTTTTCTTTCAGCACCTCACTTCCTCTCTCTGAACTTCTCTTGCTTCTTTCTGCAAATGTCTTTCTTCACCTTTCTCCCTCTTTCTGCAGTTCTCTTGCTGCTTCTTTCTGCCATTCTTTTCCATTTTTCTGCACATCCAATGCCTCGTTCTGCACCTCTCTTGCCTCTTCCTGTACCGCACTTTTCTCTTTCTCACATTTCTCTTGCTGCTTTCTGTGCCTTTCTATCGCTTTCTGTACATTTCTTCCTGATTCTGCAGTTCTCTTGCTTCTTTCAGCACCTCTCTTGCCTCTATCTGCTCCTTTCTTCCTCTTTCTGCAGTTCTCTTGCTGCTTCTTTCTGCCATTCTTTTCCATTTTTATGCACATCCCTTGCCTCTTTCTGCACCTCTCTTGCCTCTTTCTGTACCTCACTTGCCTCCTTCTGTACTTCTCTTGCTGCTTTCTGTGCCTTTCTTCCTCTTTCTGTACATTTCTTACTGATTCTGCAGTTCTCTTGCATCTTTCTGTCCCTCTCTTGCTTCTTTCTGCACTTCTATTGCTTCTTTCTGCACCTCTCTTGCCTCTTTCTTCACCTCTATTGCCTCTTTCTGCACTTTACTTCTTCTTTCTACACCTTCTTTCCTCTTTCTATACATCTCTTGCCTCTTTCTGCACCTCTATTGCCTCTTTATCACCTCAATTTCCTCTTTCTGCACCTCTCTTGCCTCTTTCTACACCTCTCTTGCTACTTTCTGCACCTCACCTGCCTCTTTCTGTGCCTTTCTTCCTCTTTCTGCTATTGTGCCTCATTCTGCACCTCTCTTGCCTTTTTCTGCACCTTTCTTTCTCTTTCTGCATCTCTCTTGCCTCTTTCTTCACCTTTCTTCCTCTGTCTACACCTCTCTTGCCTTTCTGCATATCCCTTGCTTCTTTCTGTACCTCTCTTGCCTCTTTCTGCATGTTTCTTGCCTCTTTCTGCACATCTCTTGCCTCTCTCTGCACTTCTCTGGCTTCTTCCTATACTTCTCTTGCTTCTTTATGTATCTTTCTTCCTCCTTCTGCACCTTTCTTACTCTTTCTGCAGTTCTCTTTGCTTCTTTCTGCCATGCTCTTCCATTTTTCTAGACCTCTCTTGCCTCTTTCTCAACCTTATTTTCTCTTTCTGCAGTTCTGTTGCTTCTTTCTGAACTTCTCTTGCTTCTTTTGCACCTCTCTGGCCTCTTTCTGCAACCTTCTTCCTCTTTCTGTAGTTATCTTACTTCTTTCTGCAACTCTCTTGCCTCTTTCTGCACCTCTCTTGCTTCTTTCTGCACTTCTCTTGCTTCTTTCTGCACCTCTCTTGCCTGTTTCTTTACATTTCTTGCCTCTTTCTGCACCTTTCTTCCTCCTTCTGTGCCTTTCTTCCTATTTATGTATCTCTCATGTCTCTTTCTGCAACACTCTTACATCTTTCTGCACCTCTCTTGTCTCTTCTTAACCTCACTTGCCTTTTCTGCACCTCTCTTGACTCTTTCTGTACTCTCTTACCTATTTCTGTACCTCTCTTGCCTCTTTCTGCACCTCACCTACCTTTTTCTTCACCTTTCTTCCTCTTTCTTCAACTCTCATGCCTCTATCTGCACCTCTCTTGCCTATTTCTGTACCTGTCTTCCTTTTTCTGCACATTTCTTCCTCTTTCTGTACCTTTCCTCCTCTTTCTGCACCTCTCTTGCTGCTTTCTGTACCTCTCTTGCCGCTTTCTGCAACTTTCTTGCCTCTTTCTGCACCTCTCTTGCTTCTTTCTGTTCCTCACTTGCCTCTTTCTGCTCTTTTCTTACTCTTTTCTTTCTGTACCTCTCTTGCTGCTTTCGGTACCTCTATTGCCTTTTTCTGTACCTCTTTTGCCTCTTTCTGCACCTCTCTTGTTTCTTTCTGCACTTATCTTTTTCTTTCTGTGCTTTTTTTCCTATTTCTGGACCTTTCTTCCTCATTCTGCAGTTCTCTATCTTGTTTCTGCACTTCTCTTGCCTCTTTCTGCACCTCTCTTGCCTCTCTCTATACCTCTCTTGCTCTTTCAGAACCTCTCTTGCCTCTTTCTATACCTCTCATGCCTCTTTATGCACCTCTCTTGCCTTTTGTGCACGTTTCTTCTGCTTTCTGCACGGTTCTTCCTCTTTCTGTATCTTTCTTCCTCTTTCTGTACCTCTCTTGCCTTTTTTTGCACCTCTTTTGCCTCTCTCTGCACTTCTCTTGCTTCTTTGTGTACTTTTTTTGCTTCTTTCTGTGCCTTTCTTCCTCTTTCTGCTCCTCTTGTGCCTCATTCTGTACCTCTCTTGCCTTTTTCTGCACCTCTCTTGCCTCTTTCTGCACCTTTTTTCCTCTGTCTGCACCTCTCTTGCCTCTTTCTGCACTTCCCTTTCTTCTTACTGTACCTCACTTGCCTCTTTCTATGCCTTTCTTCCTCTCTTCACCATCTCTCTTGCCTCTTAATGCATCTCTCTTGCCTCTTTCTGCATGTGTATTGCCTCTTTCTCAATCTCTCTTGCCTCTCTGTATTTCTCTTGCTTCTTACTATATTTGTCTTGCTTCTTTATGTACCTTTATTCCTTCTTCTGCACCTTTATTCCTCTTTCTGCAGTTCTCTTTCTTCTTTCTGCCATGCTCTACCATTTTTCTAGACCTCTCCTGCCTCTTTCTGCATCTCACTTGTCTCTTTCTCAATCTTTTTATCTCTTTCTGCAGTTCTCTTGCTTCTTTCTGCACTTCTCTTGCCTCTTTCTGCAACGCCATTTCTGCAATTTTCTTCCTCTTTCTGTAGTTATCTTCCTTCTTTCTGCACCTCTCTTTCCTCTTTTCGTACCTCTCTTGCTTCTTTCTGCACTTCTCTTGCTTCTTTCTGTATCTCTCTTGCCTCTTTCTTCACTTTCTTCCTCTTTCACCTCCTCTCATGCCTTTATCAGCACCTCTCTTGCCTATTTCTGTACCTTTCTTCTTCTTCTTTCTGCAAGTTACTTCCTCTTTATGCACCTCTCTTGCCTCTTTCTGCAACTCTTGTTCCTCTTTCTGTACCTCTCTTGCTTCTTTCTGTTCCTCACTTGCCTCTTTCAGCTTGTTTCTTACTCTTTCTGTACCTCTCATGCCTCTTTCTGTACCTCCATTGCCTTTTTCTGCACCTCTCGTGCCTCTTATTGCACCTTTCTTGCTTCTTTCTGCACTTTTCTTGCTTCTTTCTGTGCCTTTCTTCCTATTTCTGGACCTTTCATCCTCTTTCTGCAGTTCTCTATCTTGTTTCTGTACTTCTCTTGCCTCTTTCTGCACCTCTCTTGCCTCTTTCTACACCTCCCTTGCTCTTTCATTATCTCACTTGCCTCTTTCTGTACCTCTTGTGTCTCTTTATGCACCTCTCTTGCACGTTTCCTCTCTTTCTGCATGTTTCTTCCTCTTTCTCCTCCTTTCTTCCTCTTTCTGCAACTCTCTTGCCTCTCTCTGTACCTCTCTTGCCTCTTTCTATACCTTCCTTTCTCTTTCTGCACCTCTCTTGCCTCTTTCCTCACCTCTCTTGCCGCTCTCTGCACTTTTTCTTTGTGCACTTTTTTGCTTCTTTCTGCACATTTCTTCCTCTTTCTGCAGTTCTCTTGCTGCTTCTTTCTGTCATTCTCTTTCATTTTTCTGTACCTCCCTTGAGTCTTTCTGTACCTCTCTTGCCTCTTTCGGTACCTCACTTGCCTCCTTCTACACTTCTGTTGCTGCTTTCTGTGCCTTTCTTCCTCTTTCTGTGCCTTTCTTCCTCTTTCTGCAGTTCTCTTGCTTCTTTCAGCACCTCTCTTGCCTTTTTCAGCACCTTTCTTCCTCTTTCTGCACATTTCTTCTTCTTTCTGTACCTTTTTTCCTCTTTCAGTACCTCTCTTCCCTCTTTATGCACCTCTCTTGCCTCTGTCTGCAACACTCTTGCCTCTTTTTGACCTCAATTGCCTCTTCCTGTACCTCTCTTTCTTCTTTCTGCTCTTCTCGTGCCTTTTTCTGCATCACTCTTACCTTTTTCTGTATCTTTCTATCTCTTTCTGCATGTTTGTTAGACTTGGCTGTTTCAGCGGGTTTATCCCGAGACTTTTTGGTTTTTGGCCTCCTGTTTTTGACCCTGTGTGTGTTGGTTTTAGGACTCTGGGCACTTTACCACTGCTAATCAGTGCTAAAGTGCATATGCTCTCTGTGTAAATTGTGTTATGGATTGGTGTTTCCATGATTGGCCTATTTGATCTATGTGTCAGTCCCTAGTAAAGTTCACAGCGAGTGCCAGGGCCTATAAATCAAATGTTGTTGGTGGGCTGCAGCACTGGATTGTGCCTCCCACGCAAACAGCCCGTAAAGTAGAACTCTGGCCTGCCATTGCAGAGCCTGTGTGCAGCCTGGAACTGCCATGTCGACTTGGCCAGTGCACACACTGGCCGGTCACTAACCTTCCCTTTTCTTGCATGTCAGACACCCCTCATGCAGGCCCAAGGTACCCCTGTGGGCAGGGTGCAGTGTATGTGAAAAGTGGGACATGCCCTGGTGTGTGTGGCATGTCATGATAGTGAATTACAGCCAATTTTGTTTTTTCACTATTGCAAGGCTACCAGTTCCCCATAGGATAGAATGGGAGGTTTGTTTATAACATCTTATAAACATAACTGACCCAGGGAATTTGGTAAGAAAATAGAATTTAGTATGCCTGAACTCAGAATCTAAAGATGCATCTTTTAGTGAAGGTGATTTTTACATTCTGTGTTTGAAAATACCACTTTTAGAGAGTGGGTATTTTCTTGCTCAGTCATCCCGTGTGCCTCTGCTGGAATGTGGATTGCCAGTCTGGGTTTTGGATGACAGAAGGCTGGGGGAGCAGGAGGGGTGCCAGATGGTCTAGGTAGGTCAGGAAAGTGCTGAAGAGACCTGGGTTATGATGGGGAAGGGGGAGGAGATTTCCTTGCACCTCAAAGGGTCTGCTCTGCCTTTGACAAATGCCGTCTCCACCTCCTGCCAGGAATTCACACCAGAGAAGGCAAAACTGGTCCTGACGGGCACAGGCCCTCTCTGCCTAAGAGATCAAAGGATTTTTCGAAATAAATGCTGGGTCCCAGACCCCTGAACTTTAGAACTCATCTGGACAAGAAGACTGCCAAGAAGAAGAGCCGGAGAAGCAGCAAAAAGGAACGACTGCTTTGCTGGGTGCTTTGCTGGGCTGACCTGCAGTGGCTGCTTTTGTCTTGGGTAGTGAAAGGCCTCGACTGGACTTTCTGCAACCTAAAATTGTGAGTTTCTCCAAGGGCTTGAGGTAGAGCTTGCCCCCTGTTCACGAAGTCTCAGGAACACCAAAGACTTCAAGTTCTTTGACCCACAGCACTGGGGACTGTGTGTTTTGTGCTGCAACCCGAAGAACACCAACTCAATGACGTCTACGACACCACTTCTGACTCCGTGTCCTGAAGGCATTGCAGAGGGCACTGCCGCAACACTGCACAGCAACCCTGGTCTCACCGACGACGCATGTTGACGCCGCCACCGAGCCGCTGCTTGCACCGTGACCTGTGGGCACCGCACTCCGCACCACCTTCCTTCACGCCGAAGCTTAGGCACCGCAGAGGGCACCGCTGCAATGCCGCACCGCGACCCTGGTCTCACCAATGACGCCTGTTGATGCCGCCACTGAGCCGCTGCTCACACCGTGACCTGTGGGCACCGCACTCCGCACCGCCTGGCTTCATGAGGATGCCTTGGCCTGCCTGATGCCGCCACTTCCCGCCGAGATAGACGCCGCTGCTTGCACCATAGTTCTGGGGCACCGCTCGTAAGATACACGATGCACTGCCCTCATCCCACATCGCAGCCTTGGCCTACCGACGCCCGCACCATCGACTCCAGTTCATCAGCCGACAACAGCGCTTCAGCAACGATGACGCCGCTGCTTGCACCGTGATCTGCCAGCACTGTGACGAGCACCGCCTTCATCTTGCACCGCGACCCTGGTCTCACCGACGACGCCATCTGATGCCGCCACTGAGCCGCTGCTCGCACTGCGACCTGAGGGCACTGCATGCCGTACCGCTGCACTTTGCACCACAGCACCCGACGCCTGCTGACATCAGTGCTCCTGACTCCATCAGAGAGGAGATCGACCTGCAATGCTTGTGACTTCAGGGGCCCCATCGCCCTGCATCTCTGAAAGGTACTGTTTGCAAGTCTTCCCAACACCGTAGCTGGCCTGCAACCCCGCGGTCAGCCAGAACTGTTTTGGATTTGTGTGTTCACGTCGCCCGGACGGCGCTATCCACAGAAGGAACTCTTTTTAATCAGCGTATTTTTGAATTGTGAACTTTTAAGTATAGTATTGTGGTTCTTTATCGTTTTTGGTCTTGTTTTAATTATATAAAAATATCGGATATTTTTCTAAACTGGTGTGGTGTCCTTTTGTAGTGCGTACACTGTATTACTGTTGGTTATGTGCAAATGCTTTACACACTGTGAGAAGTTGGCCTGGTATATGGTGTTCACTAATTAAAGTGGACACCTTGCACCAGTACAATTCGACTCTTATGGTAGATAGGTTTAAGACAACCTTTATAGAAAGCTATCCTAGTGGTAGCTGTGGAGAGCAGCCTTCAGGCTAAGTCTTGAAGGAATGTAAAGCAGCTTGTTTTATCACACAATCTCTTGAATCACCAAATGAAAAGACACCACACAGGTATATATATCAAATATATATGTATTTATTAATAAACAACTCTCTACTAATCTCTTTATGAGATTAGAAGTCAGGAACATATGCACAAATCAACGTTTCACAATAAATTAAGCACAATATGGCTGGGGCCCTAGGGGCGTACCAGACCATATACTAAGACAGAGACTTAGAAACAACAACTTGCGGGGAGACAAGGCCTAGGGCCTTCAGAAGTGCTGGGGCCTCACGAAACCACCCAAGGCAGGTAAGTAAAGGACCCACGGGGGACGCGTGCAGTGTGAATACACAGGCGCGGATCGCCGTTGACTTCAATGGGGCAAGTCGCGGTTGGAAATAAAGAGTTTTAGGATGCTTCGGGAGAACCTAAAAGCAAGTCACTTAAAGGGCAAGTAGTTCTAGGGCCCACACCCACAGGAGCACCATAGTGCTGGAGTTACCTCACCCAGGGAAGCCGGGTGCACAGGTGTCCTTTGGTGTCGGGTCGCGGCGTCGTTTTCAATGGCGAACAAAGAAGACTTGCTGCTTGCAGGAGCTGAAAAAGTGTCCGGTGGAATCCAAGCCTGGATTCGGAAGAAGGATGACCTGAAAGCAGAGGGGACAGTGTTCAAAGTCACTTGGCAGTGACTCGGGGCAAGGAAGATGGATGCCCACCGTCGTCGCAGGATTCAGGTCGATCAAGGTTGCCTTGACTCTTCAGCCACAAGGTCCAGGAGGCGTCGACAATGACCAGGAGCTGGATTCGGCGTGTCCCACAATGTCTGCAGCTTACTGTGGTGTCGGCAACTCGATTGGAGCCACCAAGCCTTGTTAACAGCAAGTCTTGTGGAAAGTGCGAAAAGGCAATGGCACAGACCAGCAAAGTTTGAGGGACTCACCCAGCGAGGGTAAGTTAGGGAAGGCCTGGAGCAACCAGGGGAGCCTTTTGGTTTCTTGGACAAGTCTTCTGGGGACCCACAAGCCGGCTGGCAAGGGATCACAAAGACGCCTCGGGAGGATTTGCTCAACAGGGGCCCACTGTCACTCGGGATAATGTAGGCCTCTGATCTTCAAAGGGATTCCTGCTGGAGGATGGGACCACACGTGGTCCAAAGCACAGGTTCTTAGAATGTTGTGGAGGGGTTGCACTCGACAATAGTGCACGGTACCCAGGGGTTGTGGTTCCTCGTCACTCGTGGGGTCCACTTGCCTCAGCTTCACTGGGGACATACGATGGCCTTGGAGAATTCAGGAAATCCACTTCTTGGGCTGCAGGGACTTCGGACTCCGGCGGGAGCAGCATAGTTTGCGACTGTCATTGTAGTTTTTGGTGCCTGCCAAGCAGGGGAGTCACTCCTTGACTCCAAGGGAGATTCTTCTGTCTTCCAAAGGTAGTGGAACGTTGAAGGGCCAGGATTCTTCTTCAGAGCATCATCCAGGGAAATCTAACCTACAAGTTCAAGGGTTCCCTACCTTATACTAACAAGGAAGGGAGGGACTAGCTCTAAGACCCCACCTATGGGAGGGTCAGGGGAGTGGGTGGCTACACCCACTTCCCTTTGTCCAGTTTTGTGCCAGAGCAAGGGCAGGTAGCCCCTGAGCCGGTTTGAACTGGCATATGCACAGAGGAGCCTTCTGCTCCCCCAGTGCAGGACTTCAAAGCACTCTAAGAGTGCACCCACCAAGCCCCAATACACTAAACCCTGTCTGGGAGGTGGTTACACCTCCCTGTGACAGGATACCTTTTGTTGGGCTTCCTCCACTATGAGTTTCGGTCATCAGGAGGAGGGCAGCCCCGTGTCTGTGGCTGGTGGCATCCATTTTGTGATGCCAGGGCTCTTTAGGATTCTACTGTGTTTCCACAGTGGGTACATGTCTATCCCTCTAGAAGGGTGGAATGCTACCCCCACCGCCAGGATTGGCGGGGGGTAGTATTCCAAGATGTTTGACACCAAACACGACATGTTTTGATGCAGCCATTCCAAAGTTAGCATTTTACCGTGAGGATATAATGCACTTAAGAGTATATGGTTTAACTGCATCCACAAACAGCACCAGAGAATGGACTCTGAGAGCTGCAGAGGGGCCCTGCTCAGGCAGAGGCACCCCCTCACATTAGAGACCAAGCACCCTGCCCTCAGGATTGATAGGGCCTGCCTTAGGGGTGACTGATAGGTTTAAATGTGTGTGCAGGAGAGATATAGGGAACCTATATCTCAGTGAAGAGTGCTAGCACCACCTCACCCAGGCTGCAGTAGCAGGCCTGTGGTGTCAGATTTAGTCTGCTTCCCAGGGGTGGCATAATACATGCTTCAGCCCCTGGTAGGCCTGTGAAGTACCTATGCCCTTGGTACCTAAGGTACCATATACTAGGGACTCATAAGGTAACACAGTATCCAATCACTAGTGCACCTAGAGTGCACTCCAAGTCGTTTAGAGAGAGCAGATAGACTGGGGCCCTGAATAGCAGGATCCCAGTCCAACTAAGTCATAAACCAGCAAAACACCAGGAAAAAAGTGGGGGCAACCATATAGTCAGATTCCACCTTCCTACACACTGCCTCTAAGATAGGCCTGGCTGCTCGTGCCAAGATACCAAGGGGGTGAGCAGGGGTTATTTTAGAAGTGTAACTCCCTTATCCTGTCAAGAGTGGTGGTCTTTGCCTGGCTTTGGCCCGCGCCCTAGCCTACCAAAAATCCCATTTCTAACATTGGTTGTCAGCGGTGAGGATAGGACTTGCATTTGCACTTGACTTACAGTGATTGGTGTGCACTACTACCATATCACAGACCATTACGTACCACATACAGGTCCTTTTTTTGGGGCCTATTTTTGATCTTGCCAATTTGAACTTGCTACTTCAACATGCCTGAATCTATAGTATCATCAATTGCATCAGTAGAAATTGCCTTTGAGAAGGATCAATTGGAAGCCTACAATGTCAAGGAGTTAAAATCGATTTGCAAGAACCTGAAAGTCCAGGTCAGAGGCCTCACCAGGAAGGATGAGCTACAAAAGGCGCTGAGGGCCTGGGTAGCAGCCAGACATGCCAGTAGGCAATCTGGTGATCTCAGTGGAGAGGTGGAGGAGCCTGTTCCTAGGGTGGATGTGCTTTTGGGAGGAGGGGAGCCCTCCAGGCCAGGCAGCAGTAGCTTGTCCCCAGAGGAGCTGGAGGACAGGCGGAAAGCAAGGAGGTTTGAATTGGAGAAACTCAGAATAGAAAGTGAGAGGGAAGACAAGAGAATAGCCATGGAGAAAAAGAAGATAATCTTGGATCATGAGCTTAAAATGAGAGAGCTGGAGCTGGAATGGGAAGCCGGTAGGGCTTTGTCCAGCACAGATGGTGGCAGCAAAAATGTAGTGTCTAGTACTGAGGGGGAGGTACACGCACATACAGATTTGGGGCCCTGCTTCAAGGAGGAGGTTGACATACACCAGGGGGTTCAGGATTGTGAGGTTACTCCCGTGGTACGCAGTGTCCCTGAGTTGGATTGGGGAACTGGCACAGGGGATCATATTCCTGGTATTGGGAGGGACACTCTACTGACTCTAGAAGAGAGGTGCAGGGAGAGGGGTTCCCCCATGATAGACGCCTTGGTAAGTGAGTACGGAGACCAGCCAGAAGAGTATGGGTTGAAAGACAGCAACAGTCAGACACTGTCTCACCAGTCTTGTGATAATGATGTGGGGTACAGAGGCACTGGATGGTTGGGTGATGGGTAGTTTGGTTAACACCTGTGTGGGGCTGTGTGATTCAATTGTTAGAGAGTATATTTTAAGTCCATGTTTTCCAGAGCTAGACAACACCCGGTGGAGTGTGAGTTCTCTGACCCCAGGGAGCTTGCACTGGAGGCAGACCTTGTGGTGGATTCCAGAGGGTCTGGAGAAGCATCTAGGGGTGACCCGGAAGGAAGGGGCTTAGGTATTTCCCCACCAAGGGTGGTGTGAAAGGTTCATGGTAGCCCAGCTAGGTCCAGGTGTCATGGGAAGGGTGTAGGGACTCACGTTCTGTCTCCGCGGAGAAGGAGTGGGAAGGGGCTGTGGCCCAAGGTTGCCGAAACCCGGTCCCAAAGCCTGGGTGGTTCCAGGAGGGAACACCAGGTGGGGAGCCTAGGTTGTACTGATAGGCCATCCGTTGAGGGGGATATCCTAGAGTCAGAAGAACCTGGAGCATCCGTAAATGGAGCTCCAGTGGTTCTGGTATCTGGCGGTGCCGCTCCTAAGTGGAGGGTGCAGAAGTCCAGAGTGAGGGTGAGAGGGGGATGTGTTCCCCAGTGGGAGAACCAGTGGGTCAGGGGCCAGCCAGAAGGGCTGAGCCTCCTAGCAGTGACCATGGTGACACCACTTCTGTCCTGGGGGATCTTCGCGCACTGTCAGATGGACAGAGGTCAGGAGATCTGCGCCAGGCAGACTGTCACACAACACATGAGTCATGTGTTACCCTCAGGGGGGCATGTGTGCGCCCAAGGAAGTCCTGGTGTGCTGGGCAGGTGCTCAGCTGCAGGGTTTAGTCCCTGGGTTGGGAAGCCAGGTTCAGGTCCTGCCTGACCTGGAGGGAAGGACGACTATAAGCAGTGTCCTGACCGGTTTGTCTTCTAGGGGTACCACTCCAGGTGGGAGGGTGCAGAACTCTGGAAGGGGGTGTAGAGGGAGGGTGTCCTCGCCTCTGACCCCGGTTCAACTTGAGGGTTTAGACCCTAGGTTGGGAGACCAGTTGCTGGAGGGAGGTCCTGAACTGGTGGGTGAGTTGGGCAGGACACCTGCCACAGGTGCCCTGACAATTTTGGAAGGACAAGTTGGTCAGGGGTTGCCAGCTCTGAGGTCAGAGCACCCCATGACTAACCCTGGTGAGGCCACTTCTGGCCTGGGGGGTCTTCATGCTCTGTCAGGTGGACAGGAGGCTGGAGACCTGCGCCAGGTGGATTCTGGCACAACTCATGAGGGGTGTGTTTCCTTGGGGGTTGGTGTACTCCCCAGAAGTCCTGGGTTGCCAGGCACAGGTCCAGCCTAAGGGTACAGGCCCTGGGTTGGAGGACCAGGTTCAGGGTGTCCCCCTGACCTGGGGGAAGGGGCAACTGCTAACAGTGCCACTACCAGTTTGTCTTCTGGGGGTGCCGCTCTAGGTGGGAGGGTACAGTGCCCCAGGGAGAAGGACCAGGTGTGGGAGAGCCTACTCCAGTCCCTTGTTCAGCCTCAGGGTACAGACCCTGGGCTGGTGTACCAGTTGCAGGATAGCACCCCTGAACTGGTGGGTGAATTGTGCAGAATGCCTGCCACAGGTGGCCTGACAATTCTGGAGTTGAGGGGGACTGCTCCCGGTGGGGGGATGCAGTGCTCCAGGGAGGAGGACTGGGTGTGGGAGAGCCTACCCCAGTCCCTTGTTCAGCCTCAGGGTACAGACCCTGGGCTGGTATACCAGTTGCAGGATAGCACCCCTCAACTGGTGGGTGAATTGTGTAGAACGCCTGCCACAGGTGGCCTGACAATTCTGGAGTTGAGGGGGACTGCTCCTGGTGGGAAGATGCAGTGCCCCAGGGAGGAGGACAGGGTGTGGGAGAGGCCACCCCAGTCCTGTGTCCAGCCTCAGGGTACAGACCCTAGGCTGGTATACCAGTTGCAGGATAGCACCCCTGAACTGGTGGGTGAATTGTGCAAGGCACCTTCCACAGGTGCCCTGACAATTCTGGAAGGGGGTACTGCTCCAGGTGGGAGGGTAGGGAGCCCCTGGGAGGAAGACCGGGGGTGGGAAAGCCTACCTCAGTCTCCTGTACAACCGCCGGGTACAGACCCTAGGCTGGTGGGTCAGTGCCAGGATGTCATCCCTGGCGTGAGAAGCAGGAGAGTGGACAAAGGGTGCCAGGCACCTGGGGCTACAGCCCCCCACTCTCTGACGCCACAGAGGTTAGAGAGCCCTGAGAGGTATAAGGCCTGGGTCTCCCCACTGACAACTGTCGGTAGCCACTGTGGCTTACTGTCCTGGTGGACAGAGTTGCCCCTGGGAGGGGGACAGGAGTCACACCCCAGGGGTGGACTGGGCCACATCAGTGTGTTGGCCATGTGGGCACTGTCGGCCTGTTGGGACACATCTGTGAGCAAAGTAAGTTTAGGCGCTGCACAGATGGGGTTCACAGGTGAAGAGAAGGGTACCCCATGGGTCAGCTTAGTGGGTCCTGAGAGTATAGATAGAGGGATCCAACTGGGTTTGGAAAGGCATAGAACCAGAACGTGCCCCCGCTGTTGTGGGCCAGGTCTATGTTCTATCGCCCCAAGCAGGGAAGTCCATCAAGGGATTGATTAGTCTACCCTGGCTTTAGGCTGGGAGGGGGTTGTGTTAGACTTGGCTTTTTCAGCGGGTTTACCCCCAGATCTTTTGCTTTTTGGCCTCCTGTTTTTGACCCTGTGTGTGTTGGTTTTAGTACTCTGGGCACTTTACCACTGCTAATCAGTGCTAAAGTGCATATGCTCTTTGTGTAAATTGTGTTATGGATTGGTGTTTCCATGATTGGCCTATTTGATCTATGTGTCAGTCCCTAGTAAAGTGCACTGCGAGTGCCAGGGCCTATAACTCAAATGCTGTTGGTGGGCTGCAGCACTGGATTGTGCCACCCACACAAACAGCCCATAAAGTGGAACTCTGGCCTGCCATTGCAGGGCCTGTGCGCAGCTGGAACTGCCATGTCGATTTGGCCAGTGCACACACTGGCTGGTCCCTAACCTTCCCTTTTCTTGCATGTCAGATACCCCTCAGGTAGGCCCAAGGTACTCCTGTGGGCAGGGTACAGTGTATGTGAAAAGTGGGACATGCCCTGGTGTGTGTGGCATGTTCTGATAGTGAATTACAGCCAATTTTGTTTTTCACTATTGCAAGGCTACCAGTTCCCCATAGGATAGAATGGGAGGTTTGTTTATAACATCTTATAAACATAACTGGCCCAGGGAATTCGGTAAGAAAATAGAATTTAGTATGCCTGAACTCAGAATCTAAAGATGCATCTTTTAGTGAAGGTGATTTTTACATTCTGTGTTTGAAAATACCACTTTTAGAAAGTGGGTATTTTCTTGCTTAGTCATCCTGTGTGCCTCTGCTGGAATGTGGATTGCCTGTCTGGGTTTTGGATGACAGAAGGCTGGGGGAGCAGGAGGGGCGCCAGATGGTCTAGGTAGGTCAGGAAAGGGCTGAAGAGACCTGGGTTACGATCGGGGAAGGGGGAGGAGATTTCCTTGTACCTCAAAGGGCCTGCTCTGCCTCTGACAAATGCTGTCTCTACCTCCTGCCAGGAATTCACACCAGAGAAGGCAGAACTGGTCCTGACGGGCACAGGCCCTCTCTGCCTAAGAGATCAAAGGTTTTTGGACATAAATGCTGGATCCCAGACCCCTGAACTTTAGAACTCATCTGGACAAGAAGACTGCCAAGAAGAAGAACTGGAGAAGCTGCAAAAAGGAATGACTACTTTGCTGGGTGCTTTGCTGGGCTGACCTGCAGTGGCTGCTTTTGTCTTGGGTAGTGAAAGGCCTGGACTGGACTTTCTGCAACCTAAATTTGTCAGTCTCTCCAATGGCTTGAGATAGAGCTTGCCCCCTGTTCACGAAGTCTCAGGAACAGTAAAGACTTCAAGTTCTTTGACCCGCAGCACTGGGGACTGTGTGCTTTGTGCTGCAACTCGAAGAACACCAACTCGACGATGTCTACGACGCCACTGATGACTCCGTGTCCTGAAGGCAACACAGAGGGCACAGCCGCAACGCCGCACCGCAACCGTGGTCTCACCGACGATGCCTGTTGATGCCACCACCGAGCCGCTGCTTGCACCGTGACCTGTGGGCACTGTACTCCGCACCACCTTGCTTCACACCGAAGCTTTGGCACCGCAGAGGGCACTGCCGCAATACCGCACCGTGACCCTGGTCTCACCAATGACACCTGTTGATGCTGCCACCGAGCGCTGCTTGCACCACGACCTGTGGGCACCGCACTCTGCACCACCTGGCTTCATGAGGATGCCTTGGCCTTTCTGATGCCGCCACTTCCTGCCGAGATCGACGCCACTGCTTGCACCATGGTTCGGGGGTACTGCTCGTAAGTTACATGACGCACCACCCTCATCCCACACCGCAGCCTTGGCCTACCGATGCCGGCGCCATCGACTCCAGTTTGTCAGGCAATGACAGCACTTCAGCAACGACGACGCCGCTGCTTGCACCGTGATCTGCCAGCACCGTGATGAGCACCGCCTTCATCTCGCACCACAACCCTGGTCTCACCGACGACGCCATCTGATGCTGCCACCGAGCCGCTGCTCGCACCGCGACCTGAGGGCACTGCACGCCGCACTGCTGCACTTTGCACCGAAGCACCCGACGCCTGCTGACATCAGCGCTCCTGACTCCATCAGAGAGGAGATCGACCTGCAACGCGTGTGACTTCGAGGGCCCCATCGCCCTGCATCTCTGAAGGGTACTGTTTGCGAGTCTTCCCGACACCGTAGCTGGCCTGCAACTCCGCGGTCAGCCAGAACTGTTTTGGATTTGTGTGTTCACGTCGCCGTGGTAGCCCGGACGGCGCTATCCACACAAGGAACTCTTTATAATCAGTGTATTTTTGAATTGTGAACTTTTAAGTATAGTATTGTGGTTCTTTATTGTTTTTGGTCTTGTTTTAATTATATAAAAATATTGGATATTTGTCTAAACTGGTGTGGTGTCCTTTTGTAGTGCGTACACTGTATTGCTGTTGGCTATGTACAAATGCTTTACATACTGCCTCTAAGATAGGTCTGGCTGCTCGTGCCAAGCTACCAAGGGGGTGAGGAGGGGTTATTTTAGAAGTGTAACTCCCTTATCCTGACAAGAGTGGTGGTCTTTGCCTGGCTTTGGCCCACGCCCTAGCCTACCAAGAATCCCATTTCTAACAATGTTCCTTCCTCTTTTTGCACCTCTCTTGCCTCTTTCTGTACCTCTCTTGCTGCTTTCTGCACCTCACTTGCCTCTTTCTTTGCCTTTCTTCCTCTTTCACCGCCTCTCTTGCCTCTATTTGCACCTCACTTGCCTCACTGTGTACTTCTTTTGCTTCTTTGTGTACTTTTTTGCTTCTTTCTGCACGTTTCTTCTTCTTTTGCACGTGTCTTCCTCTTTCAGCACCTCTCTTGCCTCTTTTTGTACCACTCTTGCTTCTTTTAGCACCTTTTGTCCTCATTCTGCACCTCTCTTGCCTCTTTCTGCTCCTCTTTTGCCTCTCTCTGCACCTCTCTTGCTTCATTCTGCACTTCTCTTGCTTCTTTCTGTAACTTTCTTCCTCTTTCTGCAGTTTTCTTGCTGCTTCTTTCTGTCATTCTCTCTCATTTTTCTGTACCTCCCTTGCCTCTTTCTGTACCTCTCTTGCCTCTTTCGGCACTTCACTTGCCTCTTTCTGTACTTCTGATGCTGCTTTCTGTTCCTTTCTTCCTCTTTCAGTACCTCTCTTGCCTCTTTCAGCACCTTTCTTTCTCTTTCAGCATTCTCTTGCTTCTTTCTGCATCTCCCTTGCCTCTGTATGCCCCTCTCTTGCTTCTTTCTGCACTTCTTTTGCTTCTTTGTGCACCTCTCTTGCTTCTTTCTTCACCTGTCTTTTGTCTTTCTGCACATGTCTTCTTCTTTCTGTGCCTTTTTTCCTCTTTCAGTACCTCTCTTCCCTCTTTCTGCACCTCTATTGCCTCTGTCTGCACCACTCTTGCCTCTTTTTGATCTCAATTGCCTCTTGCTGCACCTCTCTTGCTTCTTTTTGCACCTCTGTTGGCTCTTTCTGAACCTCACCTACCTCTTTCTGCACCTTTATTCCTCTTTCTGCTCTTCTTGTGCCTATTTCTGCATCACTCTTACCTTTTTATGTATCTTTCTTTCTCTTTCTGCATGTTTCTTCCTCTTTCTGCACCTCTGTTGCCTCTTTCTGCACCTCTCTTGCTGCTTTTTGTAGCTCACTTGCCTCTTTCTTTGCCTTTCTTCCTCTTTCACCACCTCTCTTGCCTCTTTTTGCACCTCTCTTGCCTCTCTCTGTACTTCTCTTGCTTCTTTGTGCACTTTTTTGCTTCTTTGTGCACTTTTTTTCCTCTTTTGCACGTGCCTTCCTCTTTCTGTACCTCTCTTGACTCTTTTTGTACCTCTTTTGCCTCTTTTAGCACCATTCTTCCTCTTTCTGCTCCTCTCTTGCTTCTCTCTGCACCTCTCTTGCTTTTTTCTGCACTTTTCTTGCTTCTTTCTGTACCTTTGTTCCTCTTTCTGCAGTTCTCTTACTGCTTCTCTCTGTCATTCTCTTTCATTTTTCTACACCTCCCTTGCCTCTTTCTGTACCTCTCTTGCCTTTTTTCAGCACCTCACTTGCCTCTTTCTGCACTTTTGTTGCTGCTTTCTGTGCCTTTCTTCCTCTTTCTGTACCTTTCTTCCGCTTTCTGCAATTTTCTGTCTTTCCTCTTTCTGCACCTTTCTTTCTCTTTATGGTCCTCTCGTGCCTCATTCTGCACCTCTCTTGCCTTTTTCTGCACCTCTCTTGCCTCTTTCTGCACCTTTTTTCCTCTGTCTGCACCTCTCTTGCCTCTTTCTGCACTTCCCTTTCTTCTTACTGTACCTCACTTGCCTCTTTCTATGCCTTTCTTCCTCTTTCACCATCTCTCTTGCCTCTTAATGTACCTCTCTTGCCTCTTTCTGCATGTGTATTGCCTCTTTCTGAATCTCTCTTGCCTCTCTCTATACTTCTCTTGCTTCTTACTACACTTTTCTTGCTTCTTTCTGTACATTTATTCCTTCTTCTGCAGCTTTCTTCCTCTTTCTGCAGTTCTCTTCTTCTTTCTGCCATGCTCTTCCATTTTTCTAGACCTCTCTTGCCTCTTTCTGCATCTCACTTGCCTCTTTCTCAATCTTTTTATCTCTTTCTGCAGTTCTCTTGCTTCTTTCTGCACTTCTCTTGCCTCTTTCTGCAATGCCATTTCTGCAATTTTCTTCTTCTTTCTGTAGTTATCTTCCTTCTTTCTGCACCTCTCTTTCCGCTTTTCGCACCTCTCTTGCTTCTTTCTGCCCTTCTCTTGCTTCTTTGTGCATCACTCTTGCCTCTTTCTTCACTTTCTTCCTCTTTCTTCTCCTCGCATGCCTCTATCGGCATCTCTCTTGCATATTTCTGTACCTTTCTTCTTCTTTCTGCATGTTACTTCCTCTTTCTGCAACTTTCTTCCACTCTCTGCACCTCTCTTGCCTCTTTCTACAACGCTATTGACTCTTTCAGGACATTTCCTCCTCTTTCTGCACCTCTCTTGCCTCTTTCTGCAACTCTTGTTCCTCTTTCTGTACCTCTCTTGCTTCTTTCTGTTCCTTATTCGCCTCTTTCAGCTTGTTTCTTACTCTTTCTGTACCTCTCATGCCTTTTTCTGTACCTCCATTGCCTTTTTCTGTACCTCTCTTGCCTCCTATTTCACCTTTCTTGCTTCTTTCTGTACTTGTCTTGCTTCTTTCTGCGCCTTTCTTCCTATTTCTGGACCTTTCATCCCCTTTCTGCAGTTCTCTATCTTGTTTCTGCACTTCTCTTGCCTCTTTCTGCACCTCACTTGCCTCTTTCTACACCTCTCTTACTCTTTCATTATCTCACTTGCCTCTTTCTGTACCTCTTGTGCCTCTTTATGCACCTCTCTTCCACGTTTTTTCCTATCTTTCTGCATGTTTCTTCATCTTTCTGCTCCTTTCTTCCTCTTTCTGCACCTCTCTTGCCTCTCTCTGTACCTCTCTTGCCTCTTTCTACACCTTCCTTTCTCTTTCTGAACCTCTCTTGCCTCTTTCCTCACCTCTCTTGCCGCTCTCTGCACTTCTTCTTTGTGCACTTTTTTTGCTTCTTTCTGCACATTTCTTCATCTTTCTGCAGTTCTCTTGATGCTTCTTTCTGTCATTCTCTTTCATTTTTCTGTACCTCCCTTGTGTCTTTCTGTACCTCTCTTGCATCTTTCGGTACCTCACTTGCCTCCTTCTGCACTTCTGTTGTTGCTTTCCGTGCCTTTCTTCCTCTTTCTGTGCCTTTCTTCCTCTTTCTGTAGTTCTCTTGCTTCTTTCAGCACCTCTCTTTCCTTTTTCAGCACCTTTCTTCCTCTTTCTGCACATTTCTTCTTCTTTCTGTACCTTTTTTCCTCTTTCAGTACCTCTCTTCCCTCTTTCTGCACCTCTCTTGCCTCTGTCTGTACCACTCTTGCCACTTTTTGACCTCAATTGCCTCTTTCTGCACCTCTCTTTCTGCTCTTCTCGTGCCTTTTTCTGCATCACTCTTACCTTTTTCTGTATCTTTCTTTCTCTTTCTGCATGTTACTTCCTCTTTTTGCACCTCTCTTGCCTCTTTATGTACCTCTCTTGCTGCTTTCTGCACCTCACTTGCCTCTTGCTTTGCCTTTCTTCCTCTTTCACCACCTCTCTTGCCTCTATTTGCACCTCTCTTGTCTCACTCTGTACTTCTCTTGCTTC
Source organism: Calotriton arnoldi (assembly GCA_963921515.1). Lineage (NCBI taxonomy): Eukaryota > Metazoa > Chordata > Amphibia > Caudata > Salamandridae > Calotriton > Calotriton arnoldi. The sequence goes on from CAWUFW010012084.1 coordinate 126,353, forward strand.
TTTGTGTACTTTTTTGCTTCTTTTGCACGTTTCTTCCTCTTTTGCACGTGTCTTCCTCTTTCTGCACCTCTCTTGCCTCTTTTTGTACCACTCTTGCCTCTTTTAGCACCTTTTGTCCTCTTTCTGCACCTCTCTTGCCTCTTTCTGCTCCTCTTTTGCCTCTCTCTGCACCTCTCTTGCTTCTTTCTGTAACTTTCTTCCTCTTTCTGCAGTTCTCTTGCTGCTTCTTTCTGTCATTCTCTTTCATTTTTCTGTACCTCCCTTGCCTCTTTCTGTACCTCTCTTGCCACTTTCGGCACCTCACTTGCCTCTTTCTGTACTTCTGTTGCTGCTTTATGTGCCTTTCTTCCTCTTTCTGTTCCTTTCTTCCTCTTTCAGCACCTCTCTTGCCTCTTTCAGCACCTTTTTTCCTCTTTCTGCATTCTCTTGCTTCTTTCTGCATCTCCCTTGCCTCTGTATGCCCCTCTCTTGCTTCTTTCTGCACTTCTTTTGCTTCTTTTTGCACCTCTCTTGCTTTTTTCTTCACCTCTCTTTCGTCTTTCTGCACATGTCTTCTTCTTTCTGTGCCTTTTTTCCTCTTTCAGTACCTCTCTTCCCTCTTTCTGCACCTCTATTGCCTCTGTCTGCACCATTCTTGCCTCTTTTTGATCTCAATTGCCTCTTTCTGCACCGCTCTTGCTTCTTTTTGCACCTCAGTCGGCTCTTTCTGTACCTCACCTACCTCTTTCTGTACCTTTCTTCCTCTTTCTGCTCTTCTTGTGCCTATTTCTGCATCACTCTTACCTTTTTCTGTATCTTTCTTTCTCTTTCTGCATGTTTTGTCCTCTTTCTGCATCTCTGTTGCCTCTTTCTGTACCTCTCTTGCTGCTTTCTGCAGCTCACTTGCCTCTTTCTTTGCCTTTCTTCCTCTTTCACCACCTCTCTTGCCTCTCTCTGTACTTCTCTTGCTTCTTTGTGCACTTTTTGCTTCTTTCTGTACTTTTTTCCTCTTTTGCATGTGTCTTCCTCTTTCTGTACCTCTCTTGCCTCTTTTTGTATCTCTCTTGCCTCTTTTAGCACCTTTCTTCCTCTTTCTGCTCCTCTCTTGCTTCGTTCTGCTCCTCTCTTGCCTCTCTCTGCACCTCTCTTGCTTCTTTCTGTACTTTTCTTGCTTCTTTCTGTACCTTTCTTCCTCTTTCTGCAGTTCTCTTGCTGCTTCTCTCTGTCATTCTCTTTCATTTTTCTGTACCTCCCTTGCCTCTTTCTGTACCTCTCTTGCCTTTTTTTAGCACCTCACTTGCCTCTTTCTGCACTTCTGTTGCTGCTTTCTGTGCCTTTCTTCCTCTTTCTGTACCTTTCTTCCGCTTTCTGCAGTTCTCTTGCTTCTTTCAGCACCTCTCTGACCTCTTTAAGCACCTTTCCTCCTCTTTCTGCAGTTCTCTTGCTTCTTTTGGCATCTCTCTTGCCTCTGTATGCCCCTCTCTTGCTTCTTTCTGCACTTATTTTGCTTCTTTTTGCACCTCTCTTTCTTCACCTCTCTTTCGTCTTTCTGCACATTTCTTCTTCTTTCCGCACCTTTTTTCCTCTTTCAATACTTCTCTTCCTCTTTCTGCACCTCTCTTGCATCTGTCTGCACCACTCTTGCATCTTTTTGCCTCAATTTCCTCTTGCTGCACCTCTCCTGCTTCTTTCTGCAACTGTCTTCCCTATTTCTGTAAATTGTCTGCCTCTTTCTGCACCTTTCTTCCTCTTTCTGCTCTTCTCGTGCCTCTTTCTGCATCACTCTTACCTTTATCTGTATCTTTATTTCTCTTTCTACATGTTTCTTCCTCTTTATGCATCTCTCTTGCCTCTTTCTGCACCTCTCTTGCTTTTTCTGACCTCACTTGCCACTTTCTTTGCCTTTCTTCCTCTTTCACCCCCTCTCTTTCCTCTTTCTGCACCTTTCTTGCCGCTCTCTGTACTTCTCTTGCCTTTTTCTATACTTTTCTTGCTACTTTCTGCATCTTTCTTCCTCCTTCTGCACCTTTCTTCCTCTTTCTGCAGGTCTCTTGCTTCTTTCTGCCATGCTCTTTCATTTTTCTAGACATCTCTTGCCTCTTTCTGCACCTTTCTTCCTCTTTCTCAGTTCTCCTGCCTCTTCCTGCACCTCTCTTGCCTCTTTCTGCACCTCTCTTGCTACTTTCTGTACCTCTCTTGCTTCTTTCTGCACATCTCTTGCCTCATTCTGTACCTTTCTTGCTTCTTTTTTATCTCTCGTGCCTCTTTTTGCACCTCTCTTGCTTTTTCTGCACATCACTTGCCTCTTTCTGCTCCACTCTTTCTCTTTCAGTACCTCTCTAGCCTCTTTTTGTACCTCTCTTGCTCTTTCTGTACCTTTCTTCCTCTTTAAGCACATCTCTTGCCTCTTTCTGTACCACTCTTGTTCTTCCAGCACCTCACTTGCCTCTTTCTGTACCACTCATGCCTCTTTATGCACCTCTGTGGCCTTTTTCTGTACCTTTCTAACTCTTTCTGCATGTCTCTTCCTATTTCTGCGCCTTTATTACTCTTTCTGCACCTCTCTTGCATTTTTCTGCACCTCACTTGCCTATTTCTGCACCTTTCTTCCTTTCATTGCAGTTCTCTTGCTTATTCTGCACCTCGCTTGCTTCTTTCTGTACCTTTCTTCCTCTTTCTGCAGTTCTCTTGCTTCTTTCTGCACCTCTCTTACCTCTGTCTGTACCTTTCTCCCTCTGTCTGTGGTTCTCTTTCTTCTTTCTGAACCTCTCTTGCCTTTTTCTGCACCTCTCTTGCTTCTTTCTGCATACCTCTTGCTTCTTTCTGCATCTCTCTTGCAATGTTCTGCACCTCTCTTGCCTATTTCTACTTATTTCTTCCTCTTTCTGTGCCTTTCTTCCTCCTTCTGCACCTATTGCACCACTTTATGCACCTTTCTTGCCTTTTCTACACTGCTCTTGCCTCATTCTGTACTTTTCTTGTTTCTTTCTGCACTTCTATTGCTTCTTTCTGTGTCTTTCTTTCTCTTTCTGCACCTCTCTTGCCTCTTTTTGCACCTTTCTGACTTTTTATGTAGTTCTCTTGTTTCTTTCTTTATCTGTCTTGCATCTTTCTGCACTTCTATTGCCTCTTTAAGCCCCTCTCTTGCCTATTTCTGCACATCACTTGCCTCTTTCTCCACTTCTCTTGCTTCTTTCTGTACCTATCTTACTTCCTTCTGCAAGCACCTTTCTTCCTCTTTCTGCAATTCTTTTACTTCTTTCTGCACTTTCCTTACCATTTTCTGTAACTCTCTTGCTACTTTCGGAACTTCTCTTGCATCTTTGTATACCTCTTTTGCCTATTTTTGCACCTCTTTTGCCTTTTTTTGCACCTTTCTTCCACCTTCTGCACTTTTATTTCTCTTTCTGTACCTTTCATCCTCTTTCTGCACCTCTCTTGCCTCTTTCTGCACCACTCATGCCTCTTTTTGCACCTCACTTGCCTTTTTCTGCACCTCTCTTGCATCTATCTGTACCTCTCTTGCTTCTTTCTGTACCTCTCTTCCTCTTTCTGCACCTCTCTTGCCTTTTCTGTACCGCTCTTGCCTCCTTCAGCACCTTCCTTTCTCTTTATGCAGTTCTCTTGCTTCTTCCTGCACATCTCTTGCCTCTTTCTGCCCTTCTCTTGCCTCTTTATATACCTCTCTTGCCTCTTTCAGTACCTCTTTTGCCTAGTTCTGCACCTCTCTTGCTTCTTTCTTCATCTCTCTTGCTTCTTTCTGTACTACTCTTGTGTCTTTCTATACTTCTCTTTCATCTTTCTGAACCTTTCGTCCTCTTTTTGTGACTTTCTTCCTCTTACTGTAGTTCTTTTGCTTCTTTCTGTACTTCCCTTGCATCTTTCTGCACCTCTATTGTTTCTTTCTGCACTTCTCTTGAATCTTCCTGCACCTCTCTTACCTCTTTCTGTACCTCTCTTGCTGCTTTCTGCACCTATCTTGCTTCTTTCTGCACTTCTCTTGCTTCTTTCTATATCTCTCGTGCCTCTTTCTGCACATCTCTTACCTCTCTATGTACCTCTGTTGCTTATTTCTTCGTCTCTCTTTCTGTCTGCACTTCTCTTATTTTTTCTGCACTTCTCTTGCTTCTTTTTGAACCTTTCCTCCTGTTTTTGTGACTTTCTTCCTCTTTCTGTAGTTCTTTTGCTTCTTTCTGCACTTCCCTTACCTCTTTCTGCACCTCACTTGTTTCTTTCTGCACTTCTCTTGCCTCTTCCTGCACCTCTCTTGCCTCTTTCTGCACCTCTCTTGCTACTTTCTGCACCTCTCTTGCTTCTTTCAGCACTTCTCTTGCTTCTTTCTATACCTCTCTTGCCTCTTTCTGCACATCTCTTGTCTCTTTCTGTACTTCTCTTGCTTCTTTCTTCATCTCTCTTGCCTCTTTCTGTACCTCTCTTGCTTCTTTCTGCACATCACTTGTATCTTGCTGATCGTTTCTTACTCTTTCACCACCTCTCTAGCCTCTTTTTGTACCTCTCTTTCTCTTTCTGTACCTTTCTTCCTCTTTAAGCACATCTCTTGCCTCTTTCTGCACCTCTCTTGCCTCTTTCTTTACCTTTCTTTCCTCTTTATTTACCTTTCCTTCTCTTTAAGCACCTCTCTTGCCTCTTTCTGCATCTCTCTTGCTCTTTCTGCACCTCTCTAGCTTCTATCTGTACTTCTCTTGCCTCTTTCTGTACCTCTCTTGTGTCTTTCTGCACCTCTTGCCTCTTTCAGCACCTCACTTGCCTCTTTCTGCACCTCTCTTGCTTCTTTCTATACCTTTCTTCCTCTTTCAGCATTTCTCTTGCTTCTTTCTGCACCTCTATTGCACCTTTATGCATTTCTATTGCTTCTTTCTGCACCTCTCTTGCCTGTTTCTGCAATTCTCTTGCCTGTTTCAGCACCTCTCTTGCCTCTTTCTGCACATTTCTTCCTCTTTCTGCAGTTCTCTTGCTTCTTTCTGTACCGCTCTTTCCTCTTTCTGCACCGCTCTTGGTTCTTTCTGCAGTTCTCTTGCTTCTTTGTACACTTGTTTGCCTCTTTTTGTGACTTTCTTCCTCTTTCTGCAGTTCTCTTGCTTTTTCCTGCACTTCCCTTACCTCTTTCTCTACCTCTCTTGCTTCTTTCTGCACTTCTCTTGCCTCTTTCTGTACCTCTCTTACCTATTTGTGACCTCAATTGCCTTTTTCTGTACCTCTCTTGCCTCTTTCTGCACCTCTCTTGCCTACTTTCTGCACCTCTCTTGCCTCCTTCTGCACCTTATCTGCTTCTTTCTGTACCTCTTTCCTTTTTCTGTACCTTTGTTCCTCAGTCTGCATGTTTCTTTGTCTTTCAGCACCTTTTTTCCTCTTTCTGCACCTCTCTTGCCTCTTTCTGCACTCTCTTCTCTCTTGCCTCTTTCTTCTCCCTATTTACTCTTTCTGTAACTCTCTTACTTCTTTCTGCACCTCTCTAGCTTCTTTCTGCACCTCCCTTGCTTCTTTCTGCACTTATCTTGCCTTTTTCTGTAACTCTCTTGCCTCTTTCTGCACCTCTCTTGCCTCTTTCAGTACCACACCTGCCTCTTTCTGCACATCTAGTGCATCTTAGAGCACCTCACTTGCCTTTTTCTGCCCAACTCGTGCATCTTTATGCACCTATCTTGCTTCTTTCTGCACTTCTCTTGCTTCTTTCTGTACCGTTCTTATATCGTTCTGTACCTCTCTTGCCTCTTTATGTGCCTTTCTTCCTCTTTTTGTGCCTTTCTTCCTCTTTCTGTAGTTCTGTTGGTTCTTTTTGCACCTCCCTTGCCTCTTTCTACACCTCTCTAGCTTCTTTGCACTTCTCTTGTCTCTTTATGCACCTCTCTTGCTTCATTCTGTACCTCACTTTCCTCTTTCTGCACTTCTCTTGCTTCTTTCTGCACTTCCTTGTTTCTTTCTATGCAGCAGTTCTCTTGCTTCTTTGTACACTTCTCTTGCCTCTTTCTGCATCTCTCTTGCAACGTTCTGCACCTCTCTTGCCTCTTTCTACTTATTTCTTCCTCTTTCTGTGCCTTTCTTCCTCTTCTGCACCTATTGCACCTCTTTCTGCACCTTTCTTGCCTTTTCTGCACTGCTCTTGCCTCATTCTGCATTTTTCTTGCTTCTTTCTGCACTTATGTTGCCTCTTTCTGTGCCTTTCTTGCCTCTTTTTGCACCTTTCTTCCTTTTTCTGTAGTTCTCTTGTTTCTTTCTTCTTCTCTCTTGCCTCTTTCTGCACCTCTCTTGCCCCTTTCCACACCTCAATTGCCTCTTCCTGTACCTCTCTTGCCTCTTTCAGCCCCTCTCTTGCCTATTTCCGAACATCACTTGCCTCTTTCTGCAATTCTCTTGCTTCTTTCTGTACTTCTCTTACTTATTTCAGCACGCACCTTTCTTCTTCTTTCTGCAGTTCTTTTGCTTCTTTCTGCACTTCCCTTACCATTTTCTTCACCTCTTTTGCTACTTTCACCACTTCTCTTGCCTCTTTCTGCACCTCTATTGCCTTTTTTCACACCTTTCTTCCACCTTATGCACTTTTCTTTCTCTTTCTGCACCTTTCATCCTCTTTCTGCACCTCTCTTGCATCTATCTGCACCTCTATTGCTTCTTTCTGCACCTCTCTTCCTATTTCTGTACCTCTCTTGCCTTTTCTGTACCGCTCTTGCCTCCTTCTGCACCTTCCTTTCTCTTTATGCAGTTCTCTTGCTTCTTCCTGCACCTCTCTTGCCTCTTTCTGCACTTCTCTTGCCTCTTTATATACCTCTCTTGCCTCTTTCAGTACCTCTTTTGCCTATTTCTGCACCTCTCTTGCTTCTTTCTTCATCTCTCTTGCTTCTTTCTGCATTTCTCTTGTGTATTTCTATACTTCTCTTTCTTCTTTCGGAACCTTTCCTCCTCTTTTTGTGACTTTCTTCCTCTTTCTGTAGTTCTTTTGCTTCTTTCTGCACTTCACTTGCATCTTTCTGCACCTCTATTGTTTCTTTCTGCACTTCTCTTGCCTCTTCCTGCACCTCTCTTACCTCTTTCTGTACCTCTCTTGCTACTTTCTGCACCTATCTTGCTTCTTTCTGCACTTCTCTTGCTTCTTTCTACATCTCTCTTGCCTCTTTCTGCACATCTCTTGCCTCTCTATCTACCTCTCTTGCTTCTTTCTTCATCTCTCTTTCTTTCTGCACCTCTCTTGTTTTTTTCTGCACTTCTCTTGCTTCTTTTTGAACCTTTCTTATTCTTTTTCTGACTTTCTTCCTCTTTCTGTAGTTCTTTTGCTTCTTTCTGCACTTCCCTTGCCTCTTTCTGCACCTCACTTGTTTCTTTCTGCACGTCTCTTGCCTCTTCCTGCACCTCTCTTGCCTCTTTCTGCACATCACTTGCTACTTTCTGCACCTCTCTTGCTTCTTTATAACCTCTCTTGCCTCTTTCTGCACATCTCTTGTCTCTTTCTGCACTTCTCTTGCTTCTTTCTTTATCTCTCTTGCCTCTTTCTGCACCTCTCTTGCTTCTTTCTGCACATCACTTGCCTCTTGCTGCTCCTTTCTTACTCTTTCAGCACCTCTCTAGCCTCTTTTGTACCTCTCTTGCTCTTTCTGTACCTTTCTTCCTCTTTAAGCACATCTCTTGCCTCTTTCTGCACCACTCTTGCCTCTTTCTTTACCTTTCTTTCCTCTTGATGTACCTTTCGTTTTCTTTCTGTACCTCCCTTGCCTCTTTCTGCACACTTCCTCCTCTTTCTGCATTTCTATAGCTTCTTTCTACACCTCTATTCCTCTTTTTGCCCCTCTTTTGCCTCTTTCTGCACCTCTCTTGCTCTTTCTGCACCTCTCTAGCTTCTATCGGTACTTCTCTTGCCTCTTTCTGTACCTCTCTTGTGTCTTTCTGCACCTCTTGCCTCTTTCAGCATCTCACTTGCCTCTTTCTGCACCTCTCTTGCTTTTTTCTATACCTTTCTTCCTCTTTCAGCATTTCTTTTGCTTCTTTCTGCACCTCTATTGCACCTTTCTGCATTTCTATTGCTTCTTTCTGCACCTCTCTTGCCTGTTTCTGCAATTCTCTTGCCTGTTTCAGCACCTCTCTTGCCTCTTTCTGCACCTTTCTTGCCTCTTTCTGCACTTCTCTTGCCTCTTTCTGTACCTTTCTTCCTCTTTCTGCAGTTCTCTTGCTTCTTTCTGTACCTCTCTTTCCTCTTTCTGCACCGCTCTTGGTTCTTTTCTGCAGTTCTCTTGCTTCTTTGTACACTTTTTCCTCTTTGTGACTTTCTTCCTCTTCCTGCAGTTCTCTTGCTTTTTCCTGCACTTCCCTTACCTCTTTCTCTCTTGCTTCTTTCTGCACTTCTCTTGCCTCTTTCTGCACCTCTCTAACCTATTTGTGACCGCAATTGCCTCTTTCTGCACTGCTTTTGCCTCTTTTGCCTCTTTCTGCACCTCTCTTGCTTCTTTCTGCACATCTATTTCCTCCTTATGGACCTCTCTTGCTTGTCTCGGCACCTCTCTTGCATCTTTCTGCACCTCTATTGCTTCTTTCCGAACATCCATTGCCTCCTTTTGCACCTCTCTTGCTCTTTCTGCAACTTACTTCCTCTTTCTGCAGTTCTCTTGCTTCTTTCTGCTCCTCTCTAGTGTCTTTCTGCACCTCTATCGCTTCTTTCTCCACCTCTCTTCCCTCTTTCTGCACCTCTCTTGCCTCTTTCTGAAACGTTCTTCCTCTTTCTACAGTTCTCTAGCTTTTTTTCTGCAGGTCTCTTGCTTCTTCCTGCACCTCTCCTTCTTTCTGCACCTTCCTTGCCTCTTTGTGCAATCCTCTTGCCTCTTTCTGCACCTTTCTTCTTTCTGCAGTTCTCTTGCTTCTTTATGCACCTCTCTTGCCTCTTTCTGCAACTCTCATTCTTCTTTCTGCACCTCTCTTGCTTCTTTTTGAACTTCTCTTGCTTCTTTCCATACCTTTCTTCCTCTTTTTTCACATTCTTCCTCTTTCTGTGGTTCTCTTGCTTCTTTCTGCATTTTCCTTGCCTCTTTCTACACCTCTATTGCTTCTTTCTGCACTTCTCCTGCCTCTTTCTGACCCTCTCTTGCCTCTTTCTGCACCTCTCTTGCCTCTTCTGCACCTGTCTGACCTATTTTTGACCTCACTTGCCTCTTTCTGCACCTCTCTTGCCTCTTTATTTACTTCTCTTGCCTCTTTCTGCATCTCACCTGCCTCTTTCTGCACCTCTCTAGCCTATTTCTACACCTTTGTTCTGAATGTTTCTTCGTCTTTTAGCAACTTTCTGAATCTTTCTGCATCTCTCTTGCCTTTTTCTGCATCTCTCTTGCCTCTTTCTGCTCCTTTCTTACTCTTTCTGCACCTCGCTTACCTCTTTCTGCAATTCTCTTGCCTCTTTCTGCACCTCTCTTGCCTCTTTCAGCACCTCACTAGCCTCTTTCTGTACCTCTTGTGCATCTTTAAGCACATCTCTTGTCTTTGTCTGCACCTTTCTTCCTATTTCTGTGCCTTTCTTCCTCTTTCTGTACATCTCTTGCCTCTTTCTGCACTTCTCTTGCCTCTTTCATCAACTCTCTTGTGTCTTTCTTCACCTCTATTGCTTCTTTTTGCACCTCTCTTGCCTCTTTCTATTCCTCACTTGCCTATTTATGCACCTTTCTTCCTCTTTCTGTAGCTCTCTTGCCTCTTTCTGCAGTTCTCTTGCTTCTATCTGCACCTCTCTTGTATCTTTATGCACTCTAATGCTTCTTTCTGCACTTCTCTTGCCTTTTCCTGCACCTTTCTTACCTCTTTCTGCACCTTTCTTCCTCTTTCTACAGTTTTCTAGCTTCTTTCTGCACCTCTCTTTCCTCTTTTTGCAACTCTATTGCTTCTTTCTGCACCTCTTTTGCTTCTTTCTGCACCTCTCTAGCTTCTTTTTGCACTTCTCTTGCCTCTTTATGCACCTCTCTTGCTTCATTCTGCACCTCACTTTCCTATTTCTGCACTTCTCTTGCTTCTTTCTGCACTTCCTTGTTTCTTTCTATGCAGCAGTTCTCTTGCTTCTTTGTACACTTCTCTTGCCTCTTTCTGCATCTCTCTTGCAACGTTCTGCACCTCTCTTGCCTCTTTCTACTTATTTCTTCCTCTTTATGTGCCTTTCTTCCTCCTTCTGCACCTATTGCACCTCTTTCTGCACCTTTCTTGCCTTTTCTGCACTGTTCTTGCCTCATTCTGCACTTTTCTTGCTTCTTTCTGCATTTATGTTGCTTCTTTCTGTGCCTTTCTTCCTCTTTCTGTACCTCTCTTGCCTCTTTTTGCACCTTTCTTCCTTTTTCTGTAGTTCTCTTGTTTCTTTCTTCTTCTCTCTTGCCTCTTTCTGCACCTCTCTTGCCCCTTTCCGCACCTCAATTGCCTCTCCCTGTACCTCTCTTGCCTCTTTCAGCCCCTCTCTTGCCTATTTCCGCACATCACTTGCCTCTTTTTGCAATTCTCTTGCTTCTTTCTGTACTTCTCTTACTTCTTTCAGCATGCACCTTTCTTCCCCTTTCTGCAGTTCTTTTGCTTCTTTCTGCACTTCCCTTACCATTTTCTTCACCTCTTTTGCTACTTTCACCACTTCTCTTGCCTCTTTCTGCACCTCTATTGCCTTTTTCACACGTCTTCCACCTTATGCACTTTTCTTTCTCTTTCTGCACCTTTCATCCTCTTTGTGCACCTCTCTTGCCTCTTTCTGCACCACTCATGCCTCTTTTTGCACCTCACTTGCCTTTTTCTGCACCTCTCTTGCATCTATCTGCACCTCTATTGCTTTTTTCTGCACCTCTCTTCCTCTTTCTGCACCTCTCTTGCCTTTTCTGTACCGCTCCTGCCTCCTTCTCCACCTTCCTTTCTCTTTATGCAGTTCTCTTGCTTCTTCCTGCACCTCTCTTGCCTCTTTCTGCACTTCTCTTGCCTCTTTATATACCTCTCTTGCCTCTTTCAGTACCTCTTTTGCCTATTTCTGTACCGCTCTTGCTTCTTTCTTCATCTCTCTTGCTTCTTTCTGCATTTCTCTTGTGTATTTCTATACTTCTCTTTCTTCTTTCGAACCTTTCCTCCTCTTTTTGTGACTTTCTTCCTCTTTCTGTAGTTCTTTTGCTTCTTTCTGCACTTCACTTGCATCTTTCTGCACCTCTATTGTTTCTTTCTGCACTTCTCTTGCCTCTTCCTGCACCTCTCTTACCTCTTTCTGTACCTCTCTTGCTACTTTCTGCATTTATCTTGCTTCTTTCTGTACTTTTCTTGCTTCTTTCTACATCTCTCTTGCCTCTTTCTGCACATCTCTTGCCTCTCTATCTACCTCTCTTGCTTCTTTCTTCATCTCTCTTTCTTTCTGCACTTCTCTTGTTTTTTTCTGTACTTCTCTTGCTTCTTTTTGAAGCTTTCTTATTCTTTTGTGACTTTCTTCCTCTTTCTGTAGTTCTTTTGCTTCTTTCTGCACTTCCCTTGCCTCTTTCTGCACCTCACTTGTTTCTTTCTGTACTTCTCTTGCCTCTTCCTGCACCTCTCTTGCCTCTTTCTGCACCTCTCTTGCTACTTTCTGTACCTCTCTTGCTTCTTTCTGCACTTCTCTTGCTTCTTTCTAACCTCTCTTGCCTCTTTCTGCACATCTCTTGTCTCTTTCTGCACTTCTCTTGCTTCTTTCTTTATCTCTCTTGCCTCTTTCTGCACCTCTCTTGCTTCTTTCTGCACATCACTTGCCTCTTGCTGCTCCTTTCTTACTCTTTCAGCACCTCTCTAGCCTCTTTTGTACCTCTCTTGCTCTTTCTGTACCTTTCTTCCTCTTTAAGCACATCTCTTGCCTCTTTCTGCACCACTCTTGCCTCTTTCTTTACCTTTCTTTCCTCTTGATGTACCTTTCCTTCTCTTTCTGTACCTCCTTGCCTCTTTCTGCACACTTCCTCCTCTTTCTGCATTTCTATAGCTTCTTTCTACACCTCTATTCCTCTTTTGCCTCTCTTTGCCTCTTTCTGCACCTCTCTTTCTCTTTCTGCACCTCTCTAGCTTCTATCGGTACTTCTCTTGCCTCTTTCTGTACCTCTCTTGTGTCTTTCTGCACCTCTTGCCTCTTTCAGCATCTCACTTGCCTCTTTCTGCACCTCTCTTGCTTTTTTCTATACCTTTCTTCCTCTTTCAGCATTTCTTTTGCTTCTTTCTGCACCTCTATTGCACCTTTCTGCATTTCTATTGCTTCTTTCTGCACATCTCTTGCCTGTTTCTGCAATTCTCTTCCCTGTTTCAGCACCTCTCTTGCCTCTTTCAGCACCTTTCTTGCCTCTTTCTGCACTTCTCTTGCCTCTTTCTGCACCTTTTTTCGTCTTTCTGTAGTTCTGTTGCTTCTTTCTGTACCTGTCTTTCCTCTTTCTGCACCGCTCTTGGTTCTTTCTGCAGTTCTCTTGCTTCTTTGTACACTTGTTTTCCTCTTTTTGTGACTTTCTTCCTCTTCCTGCAGTTCTCTTGCTCTTCCTGCACTTCCCTTACCTCTTTCTCTACCTCTCTTGCTTCTTTCTGCACTTCTCTTGCCTCTTTCTGCACCTCTCTAACCTATTTGTGAACTCAATTGCATCTTTCTGCACCACTTTTGCCTCTTTCTGCACCTCTCTTGCTTCTTTCTGCACATCTCTTTCCTCCTTATGGACCTCTCTTGCTTGTTTCTGCACCTCTCTTGCATCTTTCTGCACCTCTATTGCTTCTTTCCGAACATCCATTGCCTCCTTTTACACCTCTCTTGCTCTTTCTGCAACTTACTTCCTCTTTCTGCAGTTCTCTTGCTTCTTTCTGCTCCTCTCTAGTGTCTTTCTGCACCTCTATCGCTTCTTTCTCCACCTCTCTTCCCTCTTTCTGTACCTCTCTTGCCTCTTTCTGCAACGTTCTTCCTCTTTCTACAGTTCTCTAGCTATTTTTCTGCAGGTCTCTTGCTTCTTCCTGCACCTCTCCTTCTTTCTGCACCTTCCTTGCCTCTTTCTGCAATTCTCTTGCCTCTTTCTGCACATTTCTTCTTTCTGCAGTTCTCTTGCTTCTTTATGCACCTCTCTTGCCTCTTTCTGCAACTCTCATTCTTCTTTCTGCACCTCTCTTGCTTCTTTCTGAACTTCTCTTGCTTCTTTCCATACCTTTCTTCCTCTTTTTTCACATTCTTCCTCTTTCTGTGGTTCTCTTGCTTCTTTCTGCATTTCCCTTGCCTCTTTCTACACCTCTCTTGCTTCTTTCTGCACTTCTCCTGCCTCTTTCTGACCCTCTCTTGCCTCTTTCTGCACCTCTCTTGCCTCTTCTGCACCTGTCTTACCTATTTTGACCTCACGTGCCTCTTTCTGCACCTCTTTTGCCTCTTTATTTACTTCTCTTGCCTCTTTCTGCATCTCACCTGCCTCTTTCTGCACCTCTCTAGCCTATATCTACACCTTTGTTCTGACTGTTTCTTCCTCTTTTAGCAACTTTCTGAATCTTTCTGCTTCTCTCTTGCCTTTTTCTGCATCTCTCTTGCCTCTTTCTGCTCCTTTCTTACTCTTTCTGCACCTCTCTTACCTCTTTCTGCAATTCTCTTGCCTCTTTCTGCACCTCTCTTGCCTCTTTCAGCACCTCACTAGCCTCTTTCTGCACCTCTTGTGCATCTTTATGCACATCTCTTCTCTTTGTCTGCACTCTCTTCCTCTTTCTGTGCCTTTCTTCCTCTTTTCTGTACATCTCTTGCCTCTTTCTGCACTTCTCTTGCCTCTTTCATCAACTCTCTTGTGTCTTTCTGCACCTCTATTGCTTCTTTTTGCACCTCTCTTGCCTCTTTCTGTACCTCTCTTGCCTATTTATGCACCTTTCTTCCTCTTTCTGTAGCTCTCTTGCCTCTTTCTGCAGTTCTCTTGCTTCTTTCTGCACCTCTCTTGTATCTTTATTCACCTCTAATGCTTCTTTCTGCACTTCGCTTGCCTCTTCCTGCACCTTTCTTACCTCTTTCTGCACCTTTCTTCCTCTTTCTACAGTTTTCTAGCTTCTTTCTGCACCTCTCTTTCCTCTTTTTGCAACTCTATTGCTTCTTTCTGCACCTCTTTTGCTTCTTTCTGCACCTCTCTTACCTATTTTTGACCTCACTTTCCTCTTTCTGCCCCTCTCTTGCTTCTTTCTGCACCTCACCTGCCTCTTTCTAAACCTCTCTTGCCTTTTTCTGCACCTTTGTTACTCTGCACGTTTCTTCCTATTTTAGCACCTTTCTTCCTCTTTCTGCACCTTTCTTGCCTCTTTCTGCACCTTTCTTGCCTCTTTCAGCTCTTCTCTAGCCTCTTTCTGCACCTTTTATTCCTCTTTCTGCAGTTCACTTGCTTCTTTCGGCAACTCTCCTTCTTCTTTCTGCACCTTTCTTGCTTCTTTCTGCACCACTATTGCTTCTTTGTGCACTTCTCTCGCTTCTTTGTACACCTTTTTTCCCTCTTTTTGTGACTTTCACCTCTTTCTGTAGTTCTCTTGCTTCTTTCTGCACTTCCCTTACCTCTTTCTGTACCTATCTTGCTTCTTTCTCTACTTCTCATGCCCCTTTCTGTACCTCTCTTGCCTCTTTTTGCACTTCTCTTGCCTATTTTTAACCTCAATTGCCTCTTTCTGCACCTCTCTTGCCTCTTTCTGCACCTCTCTTACCTACATTCTGCACTCTCTTGCAACTTTATACACCTCATCTGCTTCTTTCTGTACCTCTCTTACCTTTTTCTGTACCTTTGTTCCTCTGTCTGCAGGTTTCTTTCTCTTTCAGCACCTTTCTTCCTCTTTCTGTACCTCTCTCTTGCCTCTTTCTGCAACTCTCTTGCCTCTTTCTGCACCTCTCTTGCCTCTTCTGCACCTGTCTTACCTATTTTGACCTCACGTGCCTCTTTCTGCACCTCTCTTGCCTCTTTATTTACTTCTCTTGCCTCTTTCTGCATCTCACCTGCCTCTGTCTGCACCTCTCTAGCCTATATCTACACCTTTGTTCTGAATGTTTCTTCCTCTTTTAGCAACTTTCTGAATCTTTCTGCATCTCTCTTGCCTTTTCTGCATCTCTCTTGCCTCTTTCTGCTCCTTTCTTACTCTTTCTGCACCTCTCTTACCTCTTGCTGCAATTCTCTTGCCTCTTTCTGCACCTCTCTTGCCTCTTTCAGCACCTCACTAGCCTCTTTCTGCACCTCTTGTGCATCTTTATGCACATCTCTTCTCTTTGTCTGCACCTCTCTTCCTCTTTCTGTGCCTTTCTTCCTCTTTCTGTACATCTCTTGCCTCTTTCTGCACTTCTCTTGCCTCTTTCATCAACTCTCTTGTGTCTTTCTGCACCTCTATTGCTTCTTTTTGCACCTCTCTTGCCTCTTTCTGTACCTCTCTTGCCTATTTATGCACCTTTCTTCCTCTTTCTGTAGCTCTCATGCCTCTTTCTGCAGTTCTCTTGCTTCTTTCTGCACCTCTCTTGTATCTTTATTCACCTCTAATGCTTCTTTCTGCAATTCGCTTGCCTCTTCCTGCACCTTTCTTACCTCTTTCTGCACCTTTCTTCCTCTTTCTACCAGTTTTCTAGCTTCTTTCTGCACCTCTCTTTCCTCTTTTTGCAACTCTATTGCTTCTTTCTGCACCTCTTTGCTTCTTTCTGCACCTCTCTTACCTATTTTGACCTCACTTTCCTCTTTCTGCCCCTCTCTTGCTTCTTTCTGCACCTCACCTGCCTCTTTCTAAACCTCTCTTGCCTTTTTCTGCACCTTTGTTACTCTGCACGTTTCTTCCTATTTTAGCACCTTTCTTCCTCTTTCTGCACCTTTCTTGCCTCTTTCTGCACCTTTCTTGCCTCTTTCAGCTCTTCTCCTAGCCTCTTTCTGCACCTTTTATTCCTCTTTCTGCAGTTCACTTGCTTCTTTCGGCAACTCTCCTTCTTCTTCTGCACCTTTCTTGCTTCTTTCTGCACCACTATTGCTTCTTTGTGCACTTCTCTCGCTTCTTTGTACACCTTTTTTCCCTCTTTTTGTGACTTTCACCTCTTTCTGTAGTTCTCTTGCTTCTTTCTGCACTTCCTTACCTCTTTCTGTACCTATCTTGCTTCTTTCTCTACTTCTCATGCCCCTTTCTGTACCTCTCTTGCCTCTTTTTGCACTTCTCTTGCCTATTTTTAACCTCAATTGCCTCTTTCTGCACCTCTCTTGCCTCTTTCTGCACCTCTCTTACCTACATTCTGCACCTCTCTTGCAACTTTATACACCTCATCTGCTTCTTTCTGTACCTCTCTTACCTTTTTCTGTACCTTTGTTCCTCTGTCTGCAGGTTTCTTTCTCTTTCAGCACCTTTCTTCCTCTTTCTGTACCTCTCTTGCCTCTTTCTGCAACTCTCTTGCCTCTTTCTGCACCTCTCTTGCCTCTTCTGCACCTGTCTTACCTATTTTGACCTCACGTGCCTCTTTCTGCACCTCTCTTGCCTCTTTATTTACTTCTCTTGCCTCTTTCTGCATCTCACCTGCCTCTGTCTGCACCTCTCTAGCCTATATCTACACCTTTGTTCTGAATGTTTCTTCCTCTTTTAGCAACTTTCTGAATCTTTCTGCATCTCTCTTGCCTTTTTCTGCATCTCTCTTGCCTCTTTCTGCTCCTTTCTTACTCTTTCTGCACCTCTCTTACCTCTTGCTGCAATTCTCTTGCCTCTTTCTGCACCTCTCTTGCCTCTTTCAGCACCTCACTAGCCTCTTTCTGCACCTCTTGTGCATCTTTATGCACACCTCTTCTCTTTGTCTGCACCTCTCTTCCTCTTTCTGTGCCTTTCTTCCTCTTTCTGTACATCTCTTGCCTCTTTCTGCACTTCTCTTGCCTCTTTCATCAACTCTCTTGTGTCTTTCTGCACCTCTATTGCTTCTTTTGCACCTCTCTTGCCTCTTTCTGTACCTCTCTTCTGCCTATTTATGCACCTTTCTTCCTCTTTCTGTAGCTCTCATGCCTCTTTCTGCAGTTCTCTTGCTTCTTTCTGCACCTCTCTTGTATCTTTATTCACCTCTAATGCTTCTTTCTGCAATTCGCTTGCCTCTTCCTGCACCTTTCTTACCTCTTTCTGCACCTTTCTTCCTCTTTCTTACAGTTTTCTAGCTTCTTTCTGCACCTCTCTTTCCTCTTTTTGCAACTCTATTGCTTCTTTCTGCTCCTCTTTTGCTTCTTTCTGTACCTCTCTTGCCTCTTCCTGCACCTCTCTTACCTATTTTTGACCTCACTTTCCTCTTTCTGCACCTCTCTTGCTTCTTTCTGCACCTCACCTGCCTCTTTCTAAACCTCTCTTGCCTTTTTCTGCACCTTTGTTACTCTGCACGTTTCTTCCTATTTTAGCACCTTTCTTCCTCTTTCTGCACCTTTCTTGCCTCTTTCAGCTCTTCTCTAGCCTCTTTCTGCACCTTTTATTCCTCTTTCTGCAGTTCACTTGCTTCTTTCGGCAACTCTCCTTCTTCTTTCTGCACCTTTCTTGCTTCTTTCTGCACCACTATTGCTTCTTTGTGCACTTCTCTCACTTCTTTGTACACCTTTTTTCCCTCTTTTTGTAGACTTTCACCTCTTTCTGTAGTTCTCTTGCTTCTTTCTGCACTTCCCTTACCTCTTTTTGTACCTATCTTGCTTCTTTCTGTACTTCTCATGCCCCTTTCTGTAACTCTCTTGCCTCTTTTTGCACTTCTCTTGCCTATTTTTAACCTCAATTGCCTCTTTCTGCACCTCTCTTGCCTCTTTCTGCACCTCTCTTACCTACATTCTGCACCTCTCTTGCAACTTTCTGCACCTCATCTGCTTCTTTCTGTACCTCTCTTACCTTTTTCTGTACCTTTGTTCCTCTGTCTGCAGGTTTCTTTCACTTTCAGCACCTTTCTTCCTCTTTCTGTACCTCTCTTGCCTCTTTCTGCAACTCTCTTGCCTCTTTCTGCTCCTTTCTTACTCTTTCTGCACCTCTCTTTCCTCTTTCTGCACCTCTCTTTCCTCTTCCTGCACCTCTCTTGCTTCTTTCTGCACATATATCACCTCTTTCTGTACATCTCTTGTTTCTTTATGTGCCTCTCTTGCCTCTTTCAGCACCACACTTGCCTCTTTCTGCACCTCTTGTGCATCTTTATGCACCTCTCTTACTTCTTTCTCCACTTCTCTTACTTCTTTCTGTACAGCTCTTGCCTCTTTCAGCACCTCTCTTGCCTCTTTCTGAACTTCTCTTGCGTCTTTTTGCACTTCGCTTGGTTCTTTATGTGCCTTTCTTCTTCTTTCTTCACATTTTTTTCTTTTTCTGCAACTTTCTTTTATTTTCTGTGGCTTTCTTCCTCTTTCGGTACCACTCTTGCCTCTTCCTGTACCTCTCTTGCCTCTTTCTATACTTTTGTTCCTCTTTCTGTGCCTTTCTTCTTCTTTCTGCACCTCCCTTGCCTTTTTCTGCACCTCTCTTGCACTTTTATTACTCTTTATGCTGTTCTGTTGCTTCTTTATGCACTTCCTTGCCTCTTTCTGCAACTCTCTTGCTTCTTTATGAAGTTTTCTTGCCTCTTTCTGCACCTTTCTTTCTCTTTCAGCACCTTTTGTGCCTCTTTCTATTCCTTTCTTCCGCTTTCTGCAGTACTCTTGCTTCTTTCTGTACCTCTCTTGCATCTTTCTGCACCTCTATTGCTTCTTTCTGTATCTCTCTTGCATTTTTATGCACCTTTCTTCCTCATTCTGCAGTTCTCTAGCCTCTTTCTGCACCTCTCTTTCTAGACCTCTCTTGCCTCTTTCTTTACTGCTCTTGCCTCTTTCTGTACTTCTCTTGCTTATTTCTGTACATCTCTTGCATCTTTCTGCACTCTTCTTCCTCTTTAGCACCTCTCTTGCCTGTTTCTATACCTTTCTTCTGCTTTCTGCAGTTCTCTTGCATCTTTCTGCACTTTTCTTGTTCTTTATGTGCCTTTCTTCCTCTTTCTGTACCTTTCTTCCTCTGTATGCAGTTCTGTTGCTTCTTTCTAAAAAAAAATGTAGATGTAAGTCTGTTTTTATATAGCGCAGCTACTCACCCTTACTGGTCTCAAGGCGCTGGGGGCCGTAGTGGAAATTAAGTGAGCTATTGCCCAGAGTCACATGGTGCTGAGCTTAGATGCCGCTGGAGCCAGGGATCAAACCGTGTACCCTGTGCTCCAAAGTCAGCTGCCCTAGCCGCTGCACCACACCTCTCCACCTCTCTGCATTTCCCTTGCCTCTTTCTGTACCTCTCTTGTTTCTTTCTGCACTTCTCTTTCCTGTTTCTGCACCTCTCTTGCCTCTTTCTGCACCTCTTGTGCCTCTTTCTTCACCTCTCTTGCTTCTTTCTGCACATCACTGTCCTCTTTCTGCACTTCTCTTTCTTCTTTCTGCACCTCTATTGTTTCTTTCTGTGCAGGAGTTCTCTTGCTTCTTTCTGCACTTCTCTTGCCTCTTTCTGCACCTCTCTCACCTTTTTCTGCACCTTTCTTCCTCTTTCTGCACATTTCTTCCTCTCTGTTCCTTTCTTCCTTTTTCTATGCCTTTCTTTCTCTTTCTGCACCTCTGTTGCCTCTTTCTGTAACTCTCTTATCTCTTTCTATACTTTTGTTCCTCTTTCTGTGCCTTTCTTCCTCTTTCTGCACCTATCTTGCCTCTTTCTGCACCTCTCTTGCCTCTTTCTGCACTGCTCTTGCCTCTTTCTGCACTTCTCTTGCTTCTTTCTGTACCTCTCTTGCCTCTTTCTGTACCTTTCTTGCTCTTTCTATAGTTCTCTTGCCTCTTTCTGTACCATTCTTCCTCTTTCTGTACCTCTCTTGCCTTTTTCTGCACCTCTCTTGCTTTTTCTGTACCTCACTTGCCTCTTTCTGCTCCTTTCTTACTCTTTCTGTACCTCTCTTGCCTCTTTCTGCACATCTCTTGATTCTTTCTGCAGTACTATAGCCCCTTTCTGCACCTTTCTTTCTCTTTCAGCACCTCTGTTATCTCTTTCAATACCTTTCTTCCGCTTTCTGCAGTTCTCTTGCTTCTTTCTGCACCTCTCTTTCTAGACCTCTCTTGCCTCTTTCTTTACTGCTCTTGCCTCTTTCTGCACTTCTCTTGCTTATTTCTGTACATCTCTTGCCTCTTTTAGCACTCTTCTTCCTCTTTCTGCACCTCTCTTGCCTCTTTCTGTACCTCTCTTGCTTCTTTCTGTACCTCACTTGCCTCTTTCTGCTCCTTTCTTACTCTTTCTGCACCTCTATTACCTCTTTCTGCACCTCTCTTGATTCTTTCTGCAGTTCTCTTGCCTCTTTCTGCACCTTTCTTTCTATTCCAGCACCTCTCTTGCCTCTTTCTATACCTTTCTTCTGCTTTCTGCAGTTCGCTTGCTTTTTTCTGCACCTCTCTTGCATCTTTCAGCACTTCTATTGCTTCTTTCTGCACGTCCCTTGCCTCTTACTGCACCTCTCTTGCCTCTTTATGCCCCTTTCTGCAGTTTTCTAGCTTCTTTATGCACGTCTCTTGCTTCTATCTGCATCTCTCTTCCTATTTCTAGTCCTCTTTTGCCTCTTTCTGCACCTCTCTTGTCTCTTTCTGCTCCTTTCTTCCCCTTTCTGCAGTTGTATTGCTTCTTACTGCACCTCTCTTGCCTGTTTCTCCACCTCACTTGCTTCTTTCTGTAATTCTCTTGCTTCTTTTTTGCACTTTCCTTATCTCTTTCTGAAGCCCTCTTGCTTCTTTCTGCACTTGTCTTGGCTCTTTCTGCACCTCTCTTACCACTTTCTGCACCTCTATTGCCTATTTCTGCACCTGTCTTACCTATTTTTGACCTCACTTACCTCTTTCTGCATCTCTCTTGCCTCTTTCTGCATCTCACCTGCCTCTTTCTGTAACTCTCTTAGCTTTTTCTGTAACGTTGTTCCTCTGTATGCACATTTCTTCCTCTTTTATCAAATTTTTCTTCCTTTTTCTGCACCTCTCTTGCCTCTTTCTGCCACTCTCTTGCCTCTATCAGCTCCTTTCTAACTCTTTCTGCACCTCTCTTACCTATTTATGCACCTCTCTTGCCTCTTTCTGCAGCTCTCTTGCCTCTTTCTGTACTTCTCTTGCCTCTTTCTGTACCTCTTATGCTTCTTTCTGCACATCACTGTCCTCTTTCTGCACTTCTCTTTCTTCTTTCTGCACCTCTATTGTTTCTTTCTGTGCAGGAGTTCTCTTGCTTCTTTCTGCACTTCTCTTGCCTCTTTCTGCACCTCTCTCACCTTTTTCTGCACCTTTCTTCCTCTTTCTGCACATTTCTTCCTCTCTGTTCCTTTCTTCCTTTTCTATGCCTTTCTTTCTCTTTCTGCACCTCTGTTGCCTCTTTCTGTAACTCTCTTATCTCTTTCTATACTTTGTTCCTCTTTCTGTGCCTTTCTTCCTCTTTCTGCACCTATCTTGCCTCTTTCTGCACCTCTCTTGCCTCTTTCTGCACTGCTCTTGCCTCTTTCTGCACTTCTCTTGCTTCTTTCTGTACCTCTCTTGCCTCTTTCTGTACCTTTCTTGCTCTTTCTATAGTTCTCTTGCCTCTTTCTGTACCATTCTTCCTCTTTCTGTACCTCTCTTGCCTTTTTCTGCACCTCTCTTGCTTTTTTCTGTACCTCACTTGCCTCTTTCTGCTCCTTTCTTACTCTTTCTGTACCTCTCTTGCCTCTTTCTGCACATCTCTTGATTCTTTCTGCAGTACTATAGCCCCTTTCTGCACCTTTCTTTCTCTTTCAGCACCTCTGTTATCTCTTTCAATACCTTTCTTCCGCTTTCTGCAGTTCTCTTGCTTCTTTCTGCACCTCTCTTTCTAGACCTCTCTTGCCTCTTTCTTTACTGCTCTTGCTTCTTTCTGCACTTCTCTTGCTTATTTCTGTACATCTCTTGCCTCTTTTAGCACTCTTCTTCCTCTTTCTGCACCTCTCTTGCCTCTTTCTGTACCTCTCTTGCTTCTTTCTGTACCTCACTTGCCTCTTTCTGCTCCTTTCTTACTCTTTCTGCACCTCTATTGCCTCTTTCTGCACCTCTCTTGATTCTTTCTGCAGTTCTCTTGCCTCTTTCTGCACCTTTCTTTCTATTCCAGCACCTCTCTTGCCTCTTTCTATACCTTTCTTCTGCTTTCTGCAGTTCGCTTGCTTTTTTCTGCACCTCTCTTGCATCTTTCAGCACTTCTATTGCTTCTTTCTGCACGTCCCTTACTTCTTACTCGCACTCTCTCTTGCCTCTTTCTGCCCCTTTCTGCAGTTTTCTAGCTTCTTTATGCACGTCTCTTGCTTCTATCTGCATCTCTCTTCCTATTTCTAGTCCTCTTTTGCCTCTTTCTGCACCTCTCTTGTCTCTTTCTGCTCCTTTCTTCCCCTTTCTGCAGTTGTATTGCTTCTTACTGCACCTCTCTTGCCCTGTTTCTCCACCTCACTTGCTTCTTTCTGTAATTCTCTTGCTTCTTTTTTGCAATTTCCTTATCTCTTTCTGAAGCCCTCTTGCTTCTTTCTGCACTTGTCTTGGCTCTTTCTGCACCTCTCTTACCACTTTCTGCACCTCTATTGCCTATTTCTGCACCTGTCTTACCTATTTTGACCTCACTTACCTCTTTCTGCATCTCTCTTGCCTCTTTCTGCATCTCACCTGCCTCTTTCTGTAACTCTCTTAGCTTTTTCTGTAACGTTGTTCCTCTGTATGCACATTTCTTCCTCTTTTATCAGACTTTTCTTCCTCTTTCTGCACCTCTCTTGCCTCTTTCTGCCACTCTCTTGCCTCTATCAGCTCCTTTCTAACTCTTTCTGCACCTCTCTTACCTATTTATGCACCTCTCTTGCCTCTTTCTGCAGCTCTCTTGCCTCTTTCTGTACTTCTCTTGCCTCTTTCTGTACCTCTTATGCCTCTTTCTGAACTTCTCTTGCCTCTTTCAGCACTTCACCTGCCTCTTTATGCACCTTTCTTACTCTTTCTGTACCTCTCTTGCCTCTTTCTGCACCTCTCTTGCCTCTTTCTGCACATCTCTTGATTCTTTATGCAGTTCTCTTGCCTCTTTCTGTACCTTTCTTTCTCTTTCAGCACCTCTGTTACCTCTTTCTATACCTTTCTTCCACTTTCTGCAGTTCTCTTGTTTCTTTCTGCACCGTTCTTTCTAGACCTCTCTTGCCTCTTTCTGCACTGCTCTTGCATCTTTCTGCACTTCTCATGCTTCTTTCTGTACCTCTCTTGCCTCTTTATGTACCTTTCTTAATCTTTCTGTACCTCTCTTACCTCTTTCTGCACCTTTCTTACTCTTACTGCACCTTTCTTGCTTCTTTCTGCACCTCTCTTGATTCTTTCAGCAGTTCTCTTGCCTCTTTCTGTGCCTTTCTTTCTCTTTCAGCACCTCTCTTGCCTCTTTCTATAACTCTCTTCTGCTTTCTGCAGTTCTCTTGCTTCTTTCTGCACCTCACTTGCATCTTTCTGCACCACTATTGCTTCTTTCTGCATCTCTCTTGCCTTTGTCTGTACCTTTCTTACTCTTTCTGCATCTCTCTTGCTTCTTTCTGTACCTTTTTTCTTCTTTCTGCTGCTCTCTTGCCTCTCTCTGCACCTCTCTTGCTTCTTTCTCTACCTCAATTGCCTCTTTCTGCTTCTTTCTTTCTCTTTCTGCACTTCTCTTGCGTCTTTCTGCACCTCTCTTGCCTCTTTCTGTACCTCTCTTGATTCTGTCTGCAGTTTTCTTGCCTCTTTCTGCACCTTCCTTTCTCTTTCAGCACCTCTCTTGCCTCTTTCTGCAACTCTCTTGATTCTTTCTGCAGTTATCTTGCCTCTTTCTGCACCTTTATTTCTCTTTCAGCACTTCTCTTCCTCTCTCTATACCTTTCTTCTGCTTTCTAGAGTTCTCATGATTCTTTATGCACCTCTCTTGCATCTTTCTGCACTAATATTGCTTCTTTCTGCACCTCTCTTGCCTCTTTCTGCACCTCTCTTGCCTCTTTCTTCACCTTTCTTCCTATTTCTGCAGTTCTCTAGCTTCTTTATGCACGTTTCTTGCTTCTATCTGCATCTCTCTTCCTATTTCTAGACCTCTCTTGCCCCTTTCTGTTCTTTCTTACTTTTTCTGTACCTCTCTTGCCTCTTTTTGCACCTTTCTTGCCTCTTTCTGTACTTCTCTTGCCTCTTTCTGCTCCTTTCTTCCTCTTTCTGTAGCTTTCTGACTTCTTACTACACCCCTCTTGCCTCTTTCTCACCTCTCTTGCTTCTTTCTGTAATTCTCTTGCTTCTTTCTACACCTTTCTTCCTATTTTTGTGACTTTCTTCCTCTTTCTGCAGTTCTCTTGCTTCTTTTTTGCACTTTACTTGCCTCTTTCTGAAGCCCTCTTGCTTCTTTCTGCACTTCTCTTGACACTTTCTGCAGCTCTATTGCCTCTTTCTGCACCTCTATTGCCTCCTTCTGCACTTGTCTTACCTATTTTTGACCTCACTTACCTCTTTCTGCATCTCTCTTGCCTCTTTCTGCATCTCACCTGCCTCTCTCTGTACCTCCCTTAGCTTTTTCTGTAACTTTGTTCCTCTGTATGCACATTTCTTCTTCTTTTATCACATTTTTCTTCTTCTTTCTGCATCTCACTTGCATCTTTCTGCACCTCACTTGCCTCTTTCTGCAACTCTCTTGCCTCTTTCTGCAACTCTCTTGCCTCTTTCTGCTCCTTTCTTATTCTTTCTGCACATTTCTTCCTCTCTGCTCCTTTCTTCCTATTTCTATGCCTTTCTTTCTCTTTCTGCACCTCTGCTTGCCTCTTTCTGTAACTCTCTTATCTCTTTCTATACTTTTGTTCCTCTTTCTGTGCCTTTCTTCCTCTTTCTGCACCTATCTTGCCTCTTTCTGCACCTCTCTTGCCTCTTTCTGCACTGCTCTTGCCTCTTTCTGTACTTCTCTTGCTTCTTTCTGTACCTCTCTTGCCTCTTTCTGTACCTTTCTTACTCTTTCTATAATTCTCTTGCCTCTTTCTGTACCATTCTTCCTCTTTCTGTACCTCTCTTGCATTTTTTCTGCACCTCTTTGCTTTTTTCTGTACCTCACTTGCGTCTTTCTGCTCCTTTCTTACTCTTTCTGTACCTCTCTTGCCTCTTTCTGCACATCTCTTGCCTCTTTCTGCACCTCTCTTGATTCTTTCTGCAGTACTATAGCCCCTTTCTGCACCTTTCTTTCTCTTTCAGCACCTCTGTTATCTCTTTCAATACCTTTCTTCTGCTTTCTGCTGTTCTCTTGCTTCTTTCTGCACCTCTCTTTCTAGACCTCTCTTGCCTCTTTCTTTACTGCGCTTGCCTCTTTCTGCACTTCTCTTGCTTACTTCTGTATATCTCTTGCCTCTTTTAGCACTCTTCTTCCTCTTTCTGTACCTCTCTTGCCTCTTTCTGTACCTCTCTTGCTTCTTTCTGTACCTCACTTGCCTCTTTCTGCTACTTTCTTACTCTTTCTGCACCTCTATTGTCTCTTTCTGCACCTCTCTTGATTCTTTCTGCAGTTCTCTTGCCTCTTTCTGCAACTTTTTTCTCTTCCAGCACCTCTCTTACCTCTTTCTATAACTTTCTTCTGCTTTCTGCAGATCTCTTGCTTCTTTCTGCAGCTCTCTTGCATCTTTCAGCACTTCTATTGCTTCTTTCTGCATGTCCCTTGCCTCTAACTGCACCTCTCTTGCCTCTTTCTGCCCCTTTCTGCAGTTCTCTAGCTTCTTTATGCATGTCTCTTGCTTCTATCTGCATCTCTCTTCCTATTTCTAGACCTCTTTTGCCTCTATCTGCACCTCTCTTGTCTCTTTCTGCTCCTTTCTTCCCCTTTCTGCAGTTTTATTGCTTCTTACTGCACCTCTCTTGCCTGTTTCTCCACCTCTCTTGCTTCTTTCTGTAATTTTCTTGCTTCTTTTTTGCACTTTCCTTACCTCTTTCTGAAGCCCTCTTGCTTCTTTCTGCACCTCTATTGCCTCTTTCTGCACCTGTCTTACCTATTTTTGACCTCACTTACCTCTTTCTGCATCGCTCTTGCCTCTTTCTGCATCTCAGCTGCCTCTTTCTGTAACTCTCTTAGCTTTTTCTGTAATGTTGTTCCTCTGTATGCACATTTCTTCCTCTTTTATCAAATTTTTCTTCCTCTTTCTGCACCTCTCTTGCCTCTTTCTGCCACTCTCTTGCCTCTATCAGCTCCTTTCTAACTCTTTCTGCACCTCTCTTACCTATTTCTACACCTCTCTTGCCTCTTTCTGCAGTTCTCTTGCTTCTTTCTGTACTTCTCTTTCCTCTTTCTGTACCTCTTATGCCTCTTTCTGAACTTCTCTTGCCTCTTTCATCACTTCACTTGCCTCTTTATGCACCTTTCTTACTCTTTCTGTACCTCTCTTGCCTCTTTCTGCACCTCTCTTGATTCTTTATGCAGTTCTATTGCCTCTTTCTGCACCTTTCTTTCTCTTTCAGCACCCCTGTTACCTTTCTATACCTTTCTTCCGCTTTCTGCAGTTCTCTTGTTTCTTTCTGCACCGTTCTTTCTAGACCTCTCTTGCTTCTTTCTGCACTGCTCTTGCATCTTTCTGCACTTCTCATGCTTCTTTCTGTACCTCTCTTGCCTCTTTAAGTACCTTTCTTAATCTTTCTGTACCTCTCTTACCTCTTTCTGCACCTTTCTTCCACTTTCTGCATCTCTCTTCCGTCTTGCTGCACCTCTATTGCTTCTTTCTGCACCTCTCTTGCCTCTTTCTGCACCTCTCTTTATTCTTTCAGCAGTTCTCTTGCCTCTTTCTGTGCCTTTCTTTCTCTTTCAGTACCTCTCTTGCCTCTTTCTATAACTTTCTTCTGCTTTCTGCACTTCTCTTGCTTCTTTCTGCACCTCTCTTGCATCTTTCTGCACCACTATTGCTTCTTTCTGCATCTCTCTTGCCTTTTTCTGTACCATTCTTACTCTTTCTGCATCTCTCTTGCTTCTTTCTGCACATTTTTTCTTCTTTCTTCAGCTCTCTTGCCTCTCTCTGCACGTCTCTTGCATCTTTCTCTACCTCAATTGCCTCTTTCTGCTTCTTTCTTTCTCTTTCTGTACCTCTCTTGCCTCTTTCTGCACCTCTCTTGCCTCTTTCTGTACCTCTCTTGATTCTTTCTGCAGTTTTCTTGCCTCTTTCTGCACCTTTCTTTCTCTTTCAGCACCTCTCTTGCCTCTTTCTGCACCTCTCTTGATTCTTTCTGCAGTTATCTTGCCTCTTTCTGCACCTTTATTTCTCTTTCAGCACTTCTCTTCCCTCTCTCTATACCTTTCTTCCGCTTTCTGCAGTTCTCATGATTCTTTCTGCACCTCTCTTGCCTCTTTCTGCACCTTTCTTCCTCTTTCTGCAGTTCTCTAGCTTCTTTATGCACGTCTCTTGCTTCTATCTGCATCTCTCTTCCTATTTCTAAACCTCTCTTGCCCCTTTCTGCTCTTTCTTACTTTTTCTGTACCTCTCTTGCCTCTTTTTGTACCTTTCTTGCCTTTTTCTGTACTTCTCTTGCCTCTTTCTGCTCCTTTCTTCCTCTTTCTGTAGCTTTCTGGCTTCTTACTACACCCCTCTTGCCTCTTTCTCACCTCTCTTGCTTCTTTCTGTAATTCTCTTGCTTCTTTCTACACCTTTCTTCCTATTTTTGTGACTTTCTTCCTCTTTCTGTAGTTCTCTTGCTTCTTTTTTGCACTTTACTTGCCTCTTTCGGAAGCTCTCTTGCTTCTTTCTGCACTTCTCTTGATACTTTCTGCAGCTCTATTGCCTCTTTCTGTACCTCTATTGCCTCCTTCTGCACTTGTCTTACCTATTTTTGACCTCACTTACCTCTTTCTGCATCTCTCTTGCCTCTTTCTGCATCTCACCTGCCTCTCTCTGTACCTCCCTTAGCTTTTTCTGTAACTTTGTTCCTCTGTATGCACATTTCTTCTTCTTTTATCTCATTTTTCTTCTTCTTTCTGCATCTCACTTGCATCTTTCTGCACCTCACTTGCCTCTTTCTGCAACTCTCTTGCCTCTTTCTGCAACTCTCTTGCCTCTTTCTGCTCCTTTCTTATTCTTTCTGCAACTCTCTTACCTGTTTCTGCACCTTTCTTGCCTCTTTCTTACCTCTCTTGCTTATTTATGCACTTCTCTTTCCTCTTTCTGTACCTCTTGTGCCTCTTTCTGCACCTCTCTTACCTCTTTCAGCACCCCACTTGCCTCTTAATGCATCTCTCCTGTATCTATATGCATCACTCTTGCCTTTTTCTGTACCTTTCTTACTCTTTCTGCATGTTTCTTCTTCTTTCTGCACCTCTCTTGCCTCTTTCTATACCTTTCTTCCGCTTTCTGCAGTTCTCATGATTCGTTCTGCACCTCTCTTGCATCTTTCTGCACCTCTCTTGCCTCTTTCTATACCTCTCTTGATTCTATCTGCACATCTATTGCCTCTTTATGGACTTCTCTTGCCTCATTCTGCACCTTAATAGCCTCTTTCTGCACCTCTCTGTGCTTCTTTATGCACCTCACTTGCCTTTTTCTGTACCTTTCTTCTTCTTTCTGTGCCTTTCTTCCTCCTTTTATACCTCTCTTGCCTTGTTATGCACCTCTCTTGCCTCTTTCTACACCTTTCTTTCCTCTTTCTGCACTTCTCTTGCCTCTTTCTGCACCTTTCTTCCTCTTTCTGCAGTTCTCTTGCTTATTACTGCACCTCTCTTGCCTCTTACTCCACCTCTTTTGCTTCTTTCTGAAATGCACGTGCTTCTTTCTACACCTTTCTTCCTCACTAGCCTCTTTCTGCACCTCTTTTGCATCTTTATGCACATCTCTTGTCTTTGTCTGTACCTTTCTTTCTCTTTCTGCGCCTTTCTTCCTCTTTCTGTACATCTCTTGCCTATTTCTAACTTCTCTTGCCTCTTTCATCAACTCTCTTGTGTCTTTCTGCACCTCTATTGCTTCTTTTTGCACCGCTCTTGCCTCTTTCTGTACCTCTCTTGCCTATTTATGCACCTTTCTTCCTCTTTCTGTAGCTCTCTTGCCTCTTTCTGCAGTTCTCTTGCTTCTTTCTACACCTCTCTTGTATCTTTATGCACCTCTAATGCTTCTTTCTGCACTTCTCTTGCCTCTTCCTGCACCTTTCTTACCTCTTTCTATACCTTTCTTCCTCTTTCTACAGTTTTCTAGCTTCTTTCTGCACCTCTCTTTCCTCTTTTTGCAACTCTATTGCTTCTTTCTGCACCTCTTTTGCTTCTTTCTGCACCTCTCTTGCCTCTTCTGCACCTCTCTTACCTATTTTTGACCTCACTTTCCTCTTTCTGCACCTCTCTTGCTTCTTTCTGCACCTCACCTGCCTCTTTCTAAACCTCTCTTGCCTTTTTCTGCACCTTTGCTACTCTGCACGTTTCTTCCTATTTTAGCACCTTTCTTCCTCTTTCTGCACCTTTCTTGCCTGTTTCTGCACCTTTCTTGCCTCTTTCAGCTCTTCTCTTACCTCTTTCTGCACCTTTTATTCCTCTTTCTGCAGTTCTCTTGCTTCTTTCGGCAACTCTCCTTCTTCGTTCTGCACCTCTCTTGCTTCTTTCTGCACCACTATTGCTTCTTTCTGCACTTCTCTCACTTTTTTGTACACCTTTTTTTCCTCTTTTTGTGACTTTCACCTCTTTCTGTAGGTCTCTTGCTTCTTTCTGCACTTCCCTTACCTCTTTCTGTACCTATCTTTCTTCTTTCTGTACTTCTCATGCCTCTTTCTGTACCTCTCTTGCCTCTTTTTGAACTTCTCTTGGCTATTTTTAACCTCAATTGCCTCTTTCTGCACCTCTCTTGCCTCTTTCTGCACCTCTCTTGCCTACATTCTGCACCTCTCTTGCAACTTTCTGCACATCATCTGCTTCTTTCTGTACCTCTCTTACCTTTTTCTGTACCTTTGTTCCTCTGTCTGCAGGTCTCTTGCCTCTTTCTGCAACTCTCTTGCCTCTTTCTGCTCCTTTCTTACTCTTTCTGCACCTCTCTTACCTCTTTCTGCACCTCTCTTTCCTCTTCCTGCACCTCTCTTGCTTCTTTCTGCATATATATCGCCTCTTTCTGTACATCTCTTGTTTCTTTATGTGCCTCTCTTGCCTCTTTCAGCACCACACTTGCCTCTTTCTGCACCTCTTGTGCATCTTTATGCACTTCTCTTGCTTCTTTCTCCACTTCTCTTACTTCTTTCTGTACAGCTCTTGCCTCTTTCAGCACCTCTATTGCCTCTTTCTGCACTTCTCTTGCATCTTTTTGCACTTCGCTTGGTTCTTTATGTGCCTTTCTTCTTCTTTCTTCACATTTTTTTCTTTTTCTGCACCTTTCTTTAATTTTCTGTGGCTTTCTTCCTCTTTCTGTACCACTCTTGCATTTTCCTGTACCTCTTTTGCCTCTTTCTATACTTTTGTTCCTCTTTCTGTGCCTTTCTTCTTCTTTCTGCACCTCCCTTGCCTTTTTCTGCACCTCTCTTGCTCCTTTATTACTCTTTATGCAGTTCTGTTGCTTCTTTATGCACTTCCCTTGCCTCTTTCTGCAACTCTCTTGCTTCTTTCTGAAGTTTTCTTGCCTCTTTCTGCACCTTTCTTTCTCTTTCAGCACTTTTCGTGCCTCTTTCTATTCCTTTCTTCCGCTTTCTGCAGTTCTCTTGCTTCTTTCTGTACCTCTCTTGCATCTTTCTGCACCTCTATTGCTTCTTTCTGTACCTCTCTTGCCTTTTTATGCACCTTTCCTCCTCATTCTGCAGCTCTCTAGCCTCTTTCTGCACCTCTCTTTCTAGACCTCTCTTGCCTCTTTCTTTACTGCTCTTGCCTCTTTCTGCACTTCTCTTGCTTATTTCTGTAACTCTCTTGCATCGTTCTGCACTCTTCTTCCTCTTTCAGCACCTCTCTTGCCTCTTTCTATACCTTTCTTCTGCTTTCTGCAGTTCTCTTGCATCTTTCTGAACTTTTCTTGTTCTTTATGTGCCTTTCTTCCTCTTTCTGTACCTTTCTTCCTCTGTATGCAGTTCTGTTGCTTCTATCTGCATTTCCCTTGCCTCTTTCTGCACCTCTCTTGTTTCTTTCTACACTTCTCTTGCCTCTTTCTGCACCTCTCTTGCCTCTTTCTGCACCTCTCGTGCCTCTTTCTTCACCTCTCTTGCTTCTTTCTGCACATCACTGTCCTCTTTCTGCACTTCTCTTTCTTCTTTCTGCACTTCTATTGCTTCTTTCTGTGCAAGAGTTCTCTTGCTTCTTTCTGCACTTCTCTTGCCTCTTTCTGCACCCCTCTCACCTTTTTCTGCACCTTTCTTCCTCTTTCTGCACATTTCTTCCTCTCTGCTCCTTTCTTCCTTTTTCTGTGCCTTTCTTTCTCTTTCTGCACCTCTCTTGCCTCTTTCTGCACCTCTCTTGCCTCTTTCTGCACTGCTCTTGCCTCTTTCTGCACTTCTCTTGCTTCTTTCTGTACCTCTCTTGCCTCTTTCTGTACCTTTCTTACTCTTTCTATAATTCTCTTGCCTCTTTCTGTACCATTCTTCCTCTTTCTGTACCTCTCTTGCTTTTTTCTGCACCTCTCTTGCTTTTTTCTGTACCTCACTTGCCTCTTTCTGCTCCTTTCTTACTCTTTCTGTACCTCTCTTGCCTCTTTCTGCACCTCTCTTGATTCTTTCTGCAGTACTATAGCCCCTTTCTGCACCTTTCTTTCACTTTCAGCACCTCTGTTATCTCTTTCAATACCTTTCTTCCGCTTTCTGCAGTTCTCTTGCTTCTTTCTGCACCTCTCTTTCTAGACCTCTCTTGCCTCTTTCTTTACTGCTCTTGCCTCTTTCTGCACTTCTCTTGCTTCTTTCTGTACCTCTCTTGCCTCTTTTCGCATTCTTCTTCCTCTTTCTGCACCTAAACTTGCCTCTTTCTGTACCTCTCTTGCTTCTTTCTGTACCTCACTTGCTTCTTTCTGTACCTCACTTTCCTCTTTCTGCTCCTTTCTTACTCTTTCTGCACCTCTATTGCCTCTTTCTGCACCTCTCTTGATTCTTTCTGCAGTTCTCTTGCCTCTTTCTGCACCTTTCTTTCTCTTCCAGCACCTCTCTTGCCTCTTTCTATACCTTTCTTCTGCTTTCTGCAGTTCGCTTGCTTTTTTATGCACCTCTCTTGCATCTTTCAGCACTTCTATTGCTTCTTTCTGCACGTCCCTTGCCTCTTACTGCACCTCTCTTGCCTCTTTCTGCCCCTTTCTGCAGTTTTCTAGCTTCTTTATGCACGTCTCTTGCTTCTATCTGCATCTCTCTTCCTATTTCTAGACCTCTTTTGCCTCTTTCTGCACCTCTCTTGTCTCTTTCTGCTCCTTTCTTCCCCTTTCTGCAGTTTTATTGCTTCTTACTGCACCTCTCTTGCCTGTTTCTCCACCTCACTTGCTTCTTTCTGTAATTCTCTTGCTTCTTTTTTGCACTTTCCTTACCTCTTTCTGAAGCCCTCTTGCTTCTTTCTGCACTTGTCTTGGCTCTTTCTGCACCTCTCTTACCACTTTCTGCACCTTTATTGCCTCTTTCTGCATCTGTCTTACCTATTTTTGACCTCACTTACCTCTTTCTGCATCTCTCTTGCCTCTTTCTGCATCTCACCTGCCTCTTTCTGTAACTCTTAGCTTTTTCTGTAACGTTGTTCCTCTGTATGCACATTTCTTCCTCTTTTATCAAATTTTTCTTCCTCTTTCTGCACCTCTCTTGCCTCTTTCTGCCACTCTCTTGCCTCTATCAGCTCCTTTCTAACTCTTTCTGCACCTCTCTTACCTATTTATGCACCTCTCTTGCCTCTATCTGCAGCTCTCTTGCTTCTTTCTGTACTTCTCTTGTCTCTTTCTCTACCTCTTATGCCTCTTTCTGAACTTCTCTTGCCTCTTTCAGCACTTCACCTGCCTCTTTATGCACCTTTCTTACTCTTTCTGTACCTCTCTTGCCTCTTTCTGCACCTCTCTTGCCTCTTTCTGCACATCTCTTGATTCTTTATGCAGTTCTCTTGCCTTTTTCTATACCTTTCTTTCTCTTTCAGCACCTCTGTTACCTCTTTCTATACCTTTCTTCTGCTTTCTGCAGTTCTCTTGTTTCTTTCTGCACCGTTCTTTCTAGACCTCTCTTGCCTCTTTCTGCACTGCTCTTGCATTTTCTGCACTTCTCATGCTTCTTTCTGTACCTCTCTTGCCTCTTTATGTGCCTTTCTTAATCTTTCTGTACCTCTCTTACCTCTTTCTGCACCTTTCTTCCACTTTCTGCATCTCTCTTCCGTCTTGCTGCACCTCTATTGCTTCTTTCTGTACCTCACTTACCTCTTTCGGCTCCTTTCTTACTCTTACTGCACCTTTCTTGCTTCTTTCTGCACCTCTCTTGATTCTTTCAGCAGTTCTCTTGCCTCTTTCTGTGCCTTTCTTTCTCTTTCAGCACCTCTCTTGCCTCTTTCTATAACTTTATTCTGCTTTCTGCAGTTCTCTTGCTTCTTTCTGCACCTCACTTGCATCTTTCTGCACCACTATTGCTTCTTTCTGCATCTCTCTTGCCTTTTTCTGTACCTTTCTTACTCTTTCTGCATCTCTCTTTCTTCTTTCTGTACCTTTTATCTTCTTTCTGCTGCTCTCTTGCCTCTCTCTGCACCTCTCTTGCTTCTTTCTCTACCTCAATTGCCTCTTTCTGCTTCTTTCTTTCTCTTTCTGCACCTCTCTTGCCTCTTTCTGCACCTCTCTTGCCTCTTTCTGTACCTCTCTTGATTCTTTCTGCAGTTTTCTTGCCTCTTTCTGCACCTTCCTTTCTCTTTCATCACCTCTCTTGCCTCTTTCTGCACCTCTCTTGATTCTTTCTGCAGTCATCTTGCCTCTTTCTGCACCTTTATTTCTCTTTCAGCACTTCTCTTCCCTCTCTCTATACCTTTCTTCTGCTTTCTGCAGTTCTCCTGATTCTTTATGCACCTCTCTTGCATCTTTCTGCACTAATATTGCTTCTTTCTGCACCTCTCTTGCCTCTTTCTGTACCTCTCTTGCCTCTTTCTGCACCTTTCTTCCTATTTCTGCAGTTCTCTAGCTTCTTTATGCACGTTTCTTGCTTCTATCTGCATCCCTCTTCCTATTTCTAGACCTCTCTTGCCCCTTTCTGCTCTTTATTACTTTTTCTGTACCTCTCTTGCCTCTTTTTGCACCTTTCTTGCCTCTTTCTGTACTTCTCTTGCCTCTTTCTGCTCCTTTCTTCCTCTTTCTGCAGCTTTCTGGCTTCTTACTACACCCCTCTTGCCTCTTTCTCACCTCTCTTGCTTCTTTCTGCAATTCTCTTGCTTCTTTCTACACCTTTCTTCCTATTTTTGTGACTTTCTTCCTCTTTCTGTAGTTCTCTTGCTTCTTTTTTGCACTGTACTTGCCTCTTTATGAAGCCCTCTTGCTTCTTTCTACACTTCTATTGACACTTTCTGCAGCTCTATTGCCTCTTTCTGCACCTCTATTGCCTCCTTCTGTACCTGTCTTACCTATGTTTGACCTCATTTGCCTCTTTCTGCATCTCTCTTGCCTCTTTCTGCATCTCACCTGCCTCTCTCTGTACCTCCCTTAGCTTTTTCTGTAACTTTGTTCCTCTGTATGCACATTTCTTCTTCTTTTATCACATTTTTCTTCTTCTTTCTGCACCTCACTTGCATCTTTCTGCACCTCACTTGCCTCTTTCTAACTCTCTTGCCTCTTTCTGCTCCTTTCTTATTCTTTCTGCACCTCTCTTACCTGTTTCTGCACCTTTCTTGCCTCTTTCTGCACCTCTCTTGCTTCTTTATGCACTTCTCTTGCCTCTTTCTGTACCTCTTGTGCCTCTTTCTGCACCTCTCTTACCTCTTTCAGCACCTCACTTGCCTCTTTATGCACCTCTCCTGTATCTATATGCATCACTCTTGCCTTTTTCTGTACCTTTCTTACTCTTTCTGCATGTTTCTTCTTCTTTCTGCACCTCTCTTGCCTCTTCCTGTAATTCTCGTGCCTCTTTCTGTACCTTTTTTCTCTTTCAGCACCTCTCTTGCCTCTTTATATACCTTTCTTCCGCTTTCTGCAGTTCTCATGATTCTTTCTGCACCTCTCTTGCATTTTCTGCACTACTATTGCTTCTTTCTGCACCTCTCTTGCCTCTTTCTATACCTCTCTTGCTTCTATCTGCACATCTATTGCCTCTTTATGGACTTCTCTTGCCTCATTCTACACCTTAATAGCCTCTTTGTGCACCTCTTGTGCTTCTTTATGCACCTCTCTTGCCTTTTTCTGTACCTTTCTTCTTCTTCTTTCTGTGCCTTTCTTCCTCCTTTTGTACCTCTCTTGCCTTTTTCTGTACCTCTCTTGCCTCTTTCTACACCTTTCTTGCCTATTTCAGCACTTCTCTTGCCTCTTTCTGTACCTTTCTTCCTCTTTCTGCAGTTCTCTTGCTTATTACTGCACCTCTCTTGCCTCTTTCTGTACCTCATGTGCCTCTTTCTGCACCTCTCTAGCCTCTTTCAGCACCTCACTTGCCACTTTATGTACCTCTCCTGCATCGTTATGCACCACTCTTGCATTTTTCTGCACCTTTCTTCCTCTTTCTGCACATTTCTTCTTTCTGCACATCTCTGGCCTCTTTCTGTACCTCTCTTGCTTCTTTTTGTACCTTTTTTCCTCATTCTGCATATCTCTTGCCTCTTTCTGCACCTCTAATGGCTCTTTCTTCACCTCTCTTTCCTCTTTGTGTACCTTTCTTCAACTTTCTGCACCTTTCTTCTTTTTTCTGCATCTCTCTTGCATCTTTGTGCACTTCTCTTGCCTTTTTCTGCACCTCTCTTGCCTGTTTATGCACCTCTCTTGCTTCTTTCTGTACCTTACTTGCCTCTTTCTTCCTCTTTCTGCAGTTCTCTTGCTTCTCTCTGCACCTCTATTGCGTCTTTCTACACCTCTATTGCTTCTTTTTCAACCTCTCTTCCCTCTTTCTGCATCTCTCCAGCCTCTTTCTGCAACTTTTTCCCCCTTTCTGCAGTTCTCTAGCTTCTTTCTACACCTTTCTTCTTTTTTCTGAACATTTCCTGCCTCTTTCTGTAATTCTCTGTCTTGCCTCTTTCTGCACCTTTCTTCTTGCTTCTTTCTGCAACTCTTGTGCTTCTTTATGCACCTCTCTTGCCTATTTCTGCACCCTACTTCCTCTTTCTGTTCCTTTCTTCCTCTTTCTGTGCCTTTCTTCCTCCTTTTGTACATCTCTTTCTTCTTTCTACACCTCTCTTGCCTCTTTCTGCACATCTCTTGCTTCTTTCTGCACCTCTCTTGTTTCTTTCTCAACTTCTCTTGCTTCTTTCCTCACCTTTCTTCCTCTTTTTGTGACTTTCTTCTTCTTTCTGTAGCTCTCTTGCTTCTTTCAGTACAGCCCTTGCCTCTGACTGCACCTTTATTGCTTCTTTCTGCACTTCTCTTACCTCTTTCTGTACCTCTATTTCCTCTTTCTGCACCTCTCTTGCTTTTTCTGCAGCTGTCTTACCTATTTTCAACCTCACTTGCCTCTTTCTGTACCTCTCTTGTTTCTCTCTGCACCTCTCTTGCCCCTTTCTGCACTTCACCTAATACTTTGTGCACCTCTCTAGCCTTTCTCTGCACCTTTGTTCTTCTGTCTGCACGGTGCTTCCTAGTTTAGCACCTTTCTTAATCTTTCTGCACCTCTCTTGCCTCTTTCTGCAACTCTCTTGCCTCTTTCGGCTCCTTTCTTACTCTTTCTGCATCCCTCTTACCTCTTTCTGCACCTCTCTTATCTCTTTCAGCACCTCACTTGCCTCTTTATGTACCTCTCCTGTATCTATATGCATCACTCTTGCCTTTTTCTGGACCTTTCTTACTCTTTCTGCATCTTTCTTCTTCTTTCTGCACCTCTCTTGCCTCTTCCTGTACCTCTCGTGCCTCTTTCTGTAATTTTTTCTCTTTCAGCACCTCTCTTGCCTCTTTCTATACCTTTCTTCTGCTTTCTGCAGTTCTCATGATTCTTTCTGCACCTCTCTTGCATCTTTCTGCATTACTATTGCTTCTTTCTGCACCTCTCTTGCCTCTTTCTATACCTCTCTTGCTTCTACCTGCACATCTGTTGCCTCTTTATGGACTTCTCTTGCCTCATTCTGCACCTTACTAGCCTCTTTCTGCAATCTCTTGTGCTTCTTATGCACCTCTCTTGCCTTTTTCTGCACCTTTCTTCTTCTTTCTGTGCCTTTCTTCCTCCTTTTGTACCTCTCCTGCCTTTTTATGCACCTCTCTTGCCTCTTTCTATACCTTTCTTGCCTCTTTCTGCACTTCTCTTGCCTCTTTCTGTACCTTTCTTCCTCTTTCTGCTGTTCTCTTGCTTATTACTGCACCTCTCTTGCCTCTTTCTCCACCTCTTTTGCTTATTTCTGAAAGGCACGTGCTTCTTTCGACACCTTTCTTCCTCTTTTTGTGACTTTCTTCATCTTTCTGTAGTTCTCTTGCTTCTTTCTGCTCTTCCCTTGACTCTTTCTGTACCTCTCTTGCTTATTTCTGCACTTCTCTTTACTCTGTCTGCACCTCTCTTGCTTCTTTCTGCACTTCTCTTGCCTCTTTCTGTACCTCATGTGCCTCTTTCTGCACCTCTCTTGCCTCTTTCAGCACCTCACTTGTCACTTTATGTACCTCTCCTGCATCTTTATGCATGACTCCTGCATTTTTCTGCACCTTTCTTCCTCTTTCTGCACATTTCTTCTTCTTTCTGCACATCTCTTGCCTCTTTCTGTACCTCTCTTGCTTCTTTCTGTACCTTTCTTCCTCATTCTGCACATCTCTTGCCTCTTTCTGCACCTCTATTGCCTCTTTCTTTACCTCTATTTCCTCTTTATGTACCTTTCATCAACTTTCTGCACCTTTCTTCCTTTTTCTGTATCTCTCTTGAGTCTTTGTGCACTTCTCTTGCCTTTTTCTGCACCTCTCTTGCCTGTTTCTGCACCTCTCTTGCTTCTTTCTGTACCTTACTTGCCTCTTTCTGCTTCTTTCTTCATCTTGCTGCAGTTCTCTTGCTTCTCTCTGCACCTCTATTGGGTCTTTCTGCACCTCTATTGCTTCTTTTTCAACCTCTCTTCCCTCTTTCTGCATCTCTCCTGCCTCTTTCAGCAACTTTCTCCCCCTTTCTGCAGTTCTCTAGCTTCTTTCTACACCTTTCTTCTTCTTTTTGACCTTACCTGCCTCTTTCTGCAATTCTCTATCTTGCCTCTTTCTGCACCTTTCTTCTTTCTGCAGTTCTCTTGCTTCTTTCTGCACCTCTTGTGCTTCTTTATGCACCTGTGAGAAGTTGGCCTGGTATATGCTGTTCACTAATTAAAGTGGACACCTTGCACCAGTCCAAATCGACTCTTATGGTAGATAGGTTTAAGACAACCTTTATAGAAAGCTATCCTAGTTGTATCTGTGGAGAGCAGCCTTCAGGCTAAGTCTTGAAGGAATGTAAAGCAGCTGGTTTTATCACATAATCTCTTGAATCACCAAATGAAAAGACACCACACAGGTATATATATCAAATATATATGTATGTATTAATAAACAACTCTCTACTAATCTCTTTATGAGATTAGAAGTCAGGAACATATGCACAAATCAACAGTTCTCAATAAATTAAGCACAATATGGCTGGGGCCCTAGGGGCATACCAGACCATATACTAAGAAAGAGACTTAGAAACAACGACTTGCAGGGAGACAAGGCCTAGGGCCTTCAGAAGTGCTGGGGCCTCACGAAACCACCCAAGGCAGGTAAGTAAAGGACCCACGGGGGACGTGTGCAGTGTGGATACACAGGCACGGATCGCCGTTGACTTCAATGGGGCAAGTCGGTGTTGGAAATAAAGAGTTTTAGGATACTTCGGATGGACCTACAAGCAAGTCACTTACAGGGTAAGTAGTTCTAGGGCCCACACCCACAGGAGCACCATAGTGCTGGAGTTACCTCACCCAGGGAAGCCCGGTGCATAGGTGTCCTTTGGTGTCGGGTCACGGCGTCGTTTTCAATGGCGAACAAAGAAGACTTGCAGCTTGCGGGAGCTGAAGAAGTGTCCGGTGGAATCCAAGCCTGGATTTGGAAGGAGGATGACCTAAAAGCAGAGGGGACAGTGTTCAAAGTCACTTGGCAGTGACCCGGGGCAACAAAGATGGATGCCCACCGTCGTCGCAGGATTCAGGTCGATCACGGTTGCCTTGACTCTTCAGCCACGAGGTTCAGGAGGTGTTGACGATGACCAGGAGCTGGATTCGGCATGTCACACAATGTCTGAAGCTTTCTGTGGTGTCGGCAACTCGATTGGAGCCAACCAGCCTTGGTAAAAGCAAGTCTCGGGGAAAGGAAGAAAAGTCGATGACGCAGACCAGCAAGGTCTGAGGAACTCACTCAGTGAAGGAAAGTCAGGGCAGGCCTGGTGCAACCAGAGGAGCCATTTGGTTCCTTAGGAAAGTCTTCTGGGGACCCACAAGCCGGCTGGCAGGGATCACAAAGATGCCTCAGGAGGATTTGCTCAACAGGGGCCCACAGTCACTTGGGATGGTCTAGCCCTCTGATCTTTTAAGAGATTCCTGCTGGAGGCTGGGACCATACGTGGTCCAATGCACAGGTTCATAGAACATTGTGGAGGGTTGCACTCAACAATAGTGCACGGTACCCAGGGGTCACGGTTCCTTGTCAATCGTGGGGTCTACTTGCC
This sequence comes from Calotriton arnoldi, assembly GCA_963921515.1. NCBI lineage: Eukaryota > Metazoa > Chordata > Amphibia > Caudata > Salamandridae > Calotriton > Calotriton arnoldi. Next base: position 165,949 of record CAWUFW010012084.1, read on the forward strand.
TCAGCTTTGCTAGGGACTCACGATGGCCTTGGAAAAGTCAGGAAATCCACTTTTTGGGCTGCAGGGACTTCAGACTCCGGCGGGAGCGGCATAGTTTGCAACTGTCATTTGTAGGTTTTGGTGCCTGCCAAGCAGGGGAGTCACTCCTTGACTCCAAGGGAGATTCTTCTGTCTTCCAAAGGTAGTGGAACGTCGAAGGGCCCGGATTCTTCTTTAGAGCATCGTCCAGGGATATCTAATCTTCAGGTTCAAGGGCTCCCTACCTTATACTAACAAGGAAGGGAGGGACTAGCTCTAAGACCCCACCTATGGGAGGGTCAGGGGAGTGGGTGGCTACACCCACTTCCCTTTGTCCAGTTTCATGCCAGAGCAGGGGCAGGTAGCCCCTGAGCCAGTTTGAACTGGCATATGCGCAGAGGAGCCTTCTGCTCCCCCAGTGCAGGCCTTCAAAGCACTCTAGGAGTGCACCCACCCAGCCCCAATACACTAAACCCTGTCTGGGAGGTGGTCACACCTCCCTGTGATAGGATACCTTTTGTTGGGCTTCCTCCACTGCGAGTTTCGGTCATCAGCAGGAGGGCAGCCCCGTGTCTGCGGCTGGTGGCATCCATTTTGTGATGCCAGGGCTCTTTAGGATTCTACCGTGTTTCCACAGTGGGTACATGTCTCTCCCTCTAGATGGGTGGACTGCTACCCCCGCTGCCAGAATTGGTGGGGGGAGTAGTATTCCAAGATCTTTGACACCAAACACGACATGTTTTGGTGCAGTCATTCCAAAGTTAGCATTTTACCGCGAGGATATAATGCACTTAAGAGTATATGGTTTAACCGCATCCACAAACAGCACCAGAGAATAGGCTCTGAGGGCTGCAGAGGGGCCCTGCTCATGCAGAGGCACCCCCTCACATAGAAGCCAAGCACCCTGCCCTCAGGATTGATAGGGCCTGCCTTAGGGGTGACTGATAGGTTCAAATGTGTGTGCAGGAGAGATATAGGGAACCTATATCTCAGTGAGGGTGCTAGCACCACCTCACCCAGGCTGCAGTAGCAGGCCTGTGGTGTCAGATTTAGTCTGCATCCCAGGGGTGGCATAATACATGCTTCAGCCCCTGGTAGGCCTGTGAAGTACCTATGCCCTTGGCACCTAAGGTACCATATACTAGGGACTCATAAGGCACCACAGTATCCAATCACTAGTGCACCTAGAGTGCACTCCAAATCGTTTAGAGAGAACAGAGAGGCTGGGGCCCTGATTGGCAGGGACCCAGCCTGACTATAGCCAGAAACCAGTGTAACAACAGAAAAAAGTGGGGGCAACATAAGAGGCAGATCCTACTCTCCTACACAACCCCCCCACATGCAGGGACACTAAACTAACCTTGACCAGTTGAGTCTTCGTGTTCAAAGTGGAAATACCTTGAGAGTCCATCTGCATTGGCATGTTGGGTCCCAGGCCTATGTTCCACTGTATAGTCCATCCCCTGTAGGGAAATGGACCACCTCAAAAGTTTTGGGTTTTCACCTTTCATCTGCTTAAGCCATAGGAGGGGCTTGTGGTCAGTCTGAACTATGAAGTGAGTGCCAAACAAGTATGGCCTCAGCTTCTTCAGGGCCCACACCACAGCAAAGGCCTCCTCTCTATAGCTGACCAACGTTTCTCTCTAGGGGTCAGCCTTCTGCTAATGAAAGCTACTGGCTGGTCTTGACCTTCATCATTCAGTTGAGACAGTACAGCTCCCACACCCAGCTCAGAAGCATCTGTTTGGACAATGAACTTTTTGGTGTAGTCTGGACTCTGTAAGATGGAGGCAGTGCACATGGCCTGCTTTAGGTCTTCAACTGCCTTTTGACAGCTAGCTGTCCACTGAACCTTTTTTGGCATTTTCTTTGAGGTCAGATCATTCAAGGGGGTCACTATAGATCCATATCCCTTGACAAACCTCCTATAGTACCCAGTCAGGCCTAAGAAGGCTCCCACCTGTGTCTGGGTGGTTGGAGCAACCCATTCCATTATGGTTTGGATTTTGCTCTGCAAAGGTTGAACCTGGCCTCCACCCACAAGGTGGCCCAGGTACACAACCTGACTCTGCCCTATCTGGCACTTGGTGGCCTTGATAGTGAGGCCTGCTTTCTGTAGAGCCTCCAAAACATTTCTGAGGTGGACCAGGTGATCCTGCCAGGAGGAACTAAAGACAGCAATATCATCTAGATAAGCTGAGCAATAAGTCTCCATCCCTGCCAGAACTTTATTCACCAACCTCTGAAAAGTGGCAGGTGCATTTTTCAATCCAAAGGGCATCACCACAAAATGGTAGTGCCCGCCAGGGGTCGAAAATGCTGTCTTGGCTTTTGCATCATCAGCTAATCTGATCTGCCAGTAGCCAGATGTTAGGTCAAATGTACTTAAATACTTGGCTGAGGCCAAAGTATCAATCAGCTCATCTGCCCTTGGTATGGGATAGGCATCAGTCCTAGTGACTGCATTGAGGTCTCTGTAGTCTACACAAAACCTCATTTCTTTCTTACCACCCTGGGTATGAGGCTTGGGTACCAGGACTACTGGGCTAGCCCAAGGGCTATCTGAAGGCTCAATTACACCTAACGCCAACATTTTCTGGACTTCAGTCCTGATACAGTCCCTGACATGGTCAGGTTGCCTGTAGTTTTTATTCTTGACAGGCAGACTGTCTCCAGTGTCCACCTCATGGGTGCACCAGGTAGTCTGACTAGGGGTCAGGCTAAACATATGTCTAAACTGTTGCAGAACTTGTCTGCACTCAGTTTGCTGATGGTCAGTGAGGCTGCTTGCCAAAGCAACACCATCTACTGACCCATCATCAGGGTTCTGAGAGAGCAGGTCAGGGAGAGGGTCACTCTCCTCCTCCTGGTCCTCATCAGTTGCCATGAGCAAGCCCATGTCAGCCCTGTCAACAAATGGTTTTAATCTGTTGACATGGAGCACCCTCAGGAGGCTCCTGGGAGTTCCAAGATTCACCAGATAGGTGACTTCTCCCTTCTGTTCAACTATTGTATGGGGGCCACTCCACTTGTCCTAGAGGGCTGCTTTGGCCACAGGCTCCAACACCCACACTTTCTGTCCTGGCTGGTATACAGTCAGTACAGCCTTTTGGTCATGCCAAGCTTTCTGTAATTCTTGGCTGGCCTCCAGGTTTTTGGTTGCCTTTTTCATGTACTCAGCCATCCGGGAGCGGAGACCAAGTACATAGTCCATCACATCTTGTTTGGGGGGCTTGAGAGGTAACTCCCAGCCCTCTTTTACCAAACACAGTGGACCTCTCACAGGATGCCCAAACAGAAGCTCAAATGGGCTGTAGCCAACCCCCTTCTGAGGAACTTCTCTGTATGCAAATAACAGGCAAGGAAGAAGAAGGTCCCATTTCCGCCTAAGCTTCTCTGGGAGTCCCTTAATCATTCCCTTCAGGGTTTTGTTGAACCTTTCAACCAACCCATTGCATTGTGGGTGATAGGGGGTGGTGAACTTGTAAGTTACACCACACTCCTTCCACATTGCTTTCAGATATCCTGATATGAAGTTTGTGCCTCTGTCAGATATAACCTCCTTTGGAAAACCCACTCTGGAGAAAACTCCAATGAGGGCTCTTGCCACCACAGGGGCTGTGGTGGTCCTCAGGGGAATTGCCTCTGGGTACCTGGTGGCATGATCCACTACCACCAGGATAAATCTGTGCCCAGATGCAGTTTGAGGGTCAAGGGGACCAACAATGTCAATCCCTACCCTTTCAAAGGTTACCCCCACCACAGGTAGTGGTATCAGGGGGCCTTTGTTGTGCCACCTGCCTTACCACTGGCTTGGCATGTGACACAGGAGCGACAAAACTCCTTTGTGTCCTCTGACATATGTGGCCAATGGAAATGTGGAATAAGCCTGTCCCAGGTCTTGTTTTGGCCCAAGTGACCTGCTAAAGGGATATCATGTGCTAAGGTCAAGAGGAAACCCCTTAACTTCTGAGGTATTACCAACCTCCTGGTGGCCCTAGGGGCTGGGTCTCTACTCTCAGAATATAGGAGTCCCTCATCCCAATAAACTTTATGGGACCCACTAGCACTCCCAGCAGCCTCAGCAGCAGCCTGCTGTCTGAGGGGTTCAAGAGAGGGGCAGCACTGTTGCTCCTTACTCAGATCTTCCCTGGAAGGGCCCCCTGCCCCCAAGAACTCAACCTGATCACGCTCAAGTCCCTCTGGGGCAGTTCCTTCTTCAGGATCTGCTTCACCTCCCTCTGGGGGTGAATCTGTGATCTGAGACAGAGGGGAAGGCACTGCCTTTACCCTACTATTCCTCCTCTTGGGAAGCATCTGGTCCATTGTTCCAGGATCCAGAACTGGTTCAGTGTCATGCATTCTTGCTTGTGACCTGGTCACAGCAAATACCTCTGCAGGGATGCCCAACATCTTAGCATGAGTCCATAACTCTACTTCAGACCAGGCTGAAGTCTCTAGATCATTGCCCAATAGACATTCTACAGGGAGGTCTGCACTGACTACAACCTTCTTGAGGCCAGTTACCCCTCCCCAGGAGAAATTCACAACTTCCAGACTATGGTTGGTCTGGACATTGCTTGCATTGGTCACCTGGTACATTTCACCCAGTATGATCTGTCCAGGGTCCACTAGATCCTCTGCCACCATGGTGACACTAGCACCTGTGTCCCTAAATGCCAAAGCCTGTTTGCCATTTATTAAAGGCTGCTGTTTGTATTTGCCCAGATTACTGGGGCTTACTAGGAAGGACATATCAATGTTTCCATCACAAATCATCATTGCCTGAGTGGTTACTCTGACTAGGTCAGAGTCCACTTCAGAACCCAGGGTCAACCCTACTACACCCTTATTCTGAGTTCCACCTCCACCAGTAGCTGAGCTAGGGGGAACAGTTGTCTTAGGGGCAGGAGTGGTGGTGGTTTGGTCTTTGGACTTGGTACAATCAGAAGTCCAGTGCCCTTTCTGTTTACAGAATTTGCACCATGACTTCTTTTGGCCTTTTCCCTTGTTGGACTGTGACTCCCCACCAGATACAGATTTTTGGGGCCCTTGTGAAGACTTCTGGTCTTTTGCCTTATCCCCACCTTTCTCAGAGCCCTTAGAATCTTGCTTCTTTGTGTCACCCCCCTGGATCTGGGTTTTCTGCCTCACCCTGGTTCTGACCCATTAGTCTGCCTTCTTTCCCAATTCTTGGGGAGAGGTCAGATCAGAGTCCACCAGGTACTGATGCAACAACTGGTTCTGGCAATTATTAAGGATCTGTTCTCTCATTATCAGATTATACAATCCCTTGAAATCAGTAACCCTACTGCCAACCAGCCAACCCTCCAGAGCCTTGGTTGCACAATCAACAAAGTCAGTCCAGTCCTGAGTCTGTGCCTTCTGGGTATCTCTGAACTTCAACCTGTACTGCTCAGTGGTTAAGCCAAACCCATCTATCAGTGCACTCTTCAGGACTTCATAATCATCAGCATCCTCTTCTCTAACAGTGAGGAGCTTGTCTCTACCTTTATCTGAAAAGGAGAGCCACAAGATTGCTGCCCACTGCTTTTGGGGGACCTGCTGTACTCTACAGGCCCTCTCCATAGCAGGTATCCACTTGTGGATATCATCCCCACTCTGGTAGGGAGGAACAACCTTGCTCAGGTTCCTATGGTCTGGAATAAATTATCTGCCTCTAGGGACACTGTTGCTGCCACCAGGGGGTTCTAACCCCTCTCTTCTAGAAGCTCTCTGGATCTCCAGGGCTTCCCTATCCAGTGCCAACTGCTTGGTTCTGAGGGCAACTCTTGCTTCCTCATACTGGAGTAGTTTGCACCTTCTTTCAGAGGAGGTCTCTCTTAAGGAAAAGTATGAGCTCCTCTGCTGGACAAATTCTCTGCCTGAGTGATAAGAGTGGTCAGATTCCCTGGAAGGGGATCTGTGCCTCTCCTCCTCTCTGTCAGCTTTCTTAGGGAGAATTCCTCTGTCCTTTTCAGGCCCCTTGGAGCCTGGCCCTTCAATCACAGAGTCCTGGTCAGTTGCATTTTCATCATCTGACCCAGACACTATGACTGACCCACCCACTGACTCAGACCCCTTAGCTCCTAGAGCTAACCTAAGGTCATCTGTTGTTAGCAGATCTATCAGATGCAGGGTGGAGGGACTCTGTCCTAGCTTCAGGTGTCTTTCAACACACATGGCTTTCAAGTCAGAGAAAGCCATGTCCTTATACTGAGGCTGGGTGGACCCACTGGCTCCACCTTTTAAGGACATTCTAGTGTTGTGCAGTGTTGTACTACCTACACTAGTTTGTGGCCTACTGATCCTAGCTTGAGCTGTGGAAAGGGTATGCTATCCCTTGGCACACAGCTCTAAGTTCAGTAGAACTTATTGATACTAAGCTTCACTTTATATGTACCTTAAGTACCTATAGTGGTTTTCAGTTAGTAATTCAAATAGAGATTTTCTGGTAAAACAATAGCAAGCTGGAATCCCACACGCTGCCCACCAATGTGAGAAGTTGGCCTGGTATATGCTGTTCACTAATTAAAGTGGACACCTTGCACCAGTCCAAATCGACTCTTATGGTAGATAGGTTTAAGACAACCTTTATAGAAAGCTATCCTAGTGGTAGCTGTGGAGAGCAGCCTTCAAGCTAAGTCTTGAAGGAATGTAAAGCAGCTTGTTTTACCACATAATCTCTTGAATCACCAAATGAAAAGACACCACACAGGTATTAATATCAAATATATATGTATTTATTAATAAACAACTCTCTACTAATCTCTTTATGAGATTAGAAGTCAGGAACATATGCACAAATCAACAGTTCTCAATAAATTAAGCACAATATGGCTGGGGCCCTAGGGGCATACCAGACCATATACTAAGAAAGAGACTTAGAAACAACGACTTGCAAGGAGACAAGGCCTAGGGCCTTCAGAAGTGCTGGGGCCTCACGAAACCACCCAAGGCAGGTAAGTAAAGAACCCACAGGGGACGCGTGCAGTGTGGATACACAGGCGCGGATCGCCGTTGACTTCAATGGGGCAAGTCGCGGTTGGAAATAAAGAGTTTTAGGATACTTCGGATGGACCTACAAGCAAGTCACTTACAGGGTAAGTAGTTCTAGGGCCCACACCCACAGGAGCACCGTAGTGCTGGAGTTACCTCACCCAGGGAAGCCGGGTGCATAGGTGTCCTTTGGTGTCGGGACGCGGCGTCGTTTTCAATGGCGAACAAAGAAGACTTGCTGCTTGCGGGAGCTGAAGAAGTGTCCGGTGGAATCCAAGCCTGGATTCGGAAGGAGGATGACCTGAAAGCAGAGGGGACAGTGTTCAAAGTCACTTGGCAGTGACCTGGGGCAAGGAAGATGTATGCCCACCGTCGTCGCAGGATTCAGGTCAATCATGGTTGCCTTGAATCTTCAGCCACAAGGTCCAGGAGGCGTTGACGATGACCAGGAGCTGGATTCGGCGTGTCACACAATGTCTGCAGCTTACTGTGGTATCGGCAACTCGATTGGAGCCAACCAGCCTTGGTAACAGCAAGTCTCGGGGAAAAAAAGAAAAGTCGATTGCGCAGACCAGCAAGGTCTGGGGAACTCACCCAGCGAAGGTAAGTCAGGGCAGGCCTGGAGCAACCAGGGAAGCCCTTTGGTTCCTTAGGAAAGTCTTCTGGGGACCCACAAGCCAGCTGGCAAGTGATCGCAAAGATGCCTTGGGAGGATTCGCTCAACAGGGGCCCACGGTCACTTGGAACAGTGTAGGCCTCCGATCTTTGGAGGGATTCCTGCTAGAGGCTGGGACCATACGTGGCCCAATGCACACGTTCATAAAACGTTGTGGATGGTTGCACTCGACAATAGTGCACCGTACCCAGGGGTCATGGTTCCTCATCACTCGTGGGGTCCACTTGCCTCAGCTTTGCTGGAGACTCACGATGGCCTTGGAGAAGTCAGGAAATCCACTTCTTGGGCTGCAGGGACTTCGGACTCCGGCGGGAGCGGTGTACTTTGCGACTGTTGTTTGTAGGTTTTGGTGCCTGCCAAGCAGGGGAGTCACTCCTTGACTCCATGGGAGATTCTTCTGTCTTCCAAAGGTAGTGTAATGTCGAAGGGCCAGGATTCCTCTTTAGAGCGTCATCCAGGGATATCTAATCTTCAGGTTCAAGGGCTCCCTACCTTATACTAACAAGGAAGGGAGGGACTAGCTCTAAGACCCCACCTATGGGAGGGTCAGGGGAGTGGGTGGCTACACCCACTTCCCTTTGTCCAGTTTCACGCCAGAGCAGGGGCAGGTAGCCCCTGAGCCGGATTGAACTGGCATATGCACAGAGGAGCCTTCTGCTCCCCCAGTGCAGGCCTTCAAAGCACTCTAGGAGTGCACCCACCCAGCCCCAATAAACTAAACCCTGTCTGGGAGGTGGTCACACCTCCCTGTGACAGGATACCTTTTGTTGGGCTTCCTCCACTGCGAGTTTCGGTCATCAGCAGGAGGGCAGCCCCGTGTCTGCGGCTGGTGGCATCAATTATGTGATTCCAGGGCTCTTTAAGATTCTACCGTGTTTCCACAGTGGGTACATGTCTCTCCCTCTAGAAGGGTGGAATGCTACCCCCGCCGCCAGAATTGGCGGGGGGGTAGTATTCCAAGATGTTTGACACCAAACACGACATGTTTTGATGCAGTCATTCCAAAGTTAGCATTTTACCGCGAGGATATAATGCACTTAAGAGTATATGGTTTAACCGCATCCACAAACAGCACCAGAGAATAAGCTCTGAGGGCTGCAGAGGGGCCCTGCTCATGCAGAGGCACCCCCTCACATAGAAGCCAAGCACCCTGCCCTCAGGATTGATAGGGCCTGCCTTAGGGGTGACTGATAGGTTCAAATGTGTGTGCAGGAGAGATATAGGGAACCTATATCTCAGTGAGGGGTGCTAGCACCACCTCACCCAGGCTGCAGTAGCAGGCCTGTGGTGTCAGATTTAGTCTGCTTCCCACGGGTGGCATAATACATGCTTCAGCCCCTGGTAGGCCTGTGAAGTACCTATAACCTTGGCACCTAAGGTACCATATACTAGGGACTCATAAGGCACCACAGTATCCAATCACTAGTGCACTTAGAGTGCACTCCAAATCGTTTAGAGAGAACAGAGAGGCTGGGGCCCTGATTGGCAGGGACCCAGCCTGACTATAGCCAGAAACCAGTGTAACAGCAGAAAAAAAGTGGGGGCAACATAAGAGGCAGATCCTACTCTCCCACACAACCTCTCTTGCCTATTTCTGCACATTACTTCCTCTTTCTGTGCCTTTCTTCCTCTTTCTGTGCCTTTCTTCCTCTTTCTGTGCCTTTCTTCCTCCTTTTGTACATCTCTTTCCTCTTTCTGCACCTCTCTTGCCTCTTTCTGCACATCTCTTGCTTCTTTTTGCACCTCTCTTGCTTCTTTCTCAACTTCTCTTGCTTCTTTCCTCACCTTTCTTCCTCTTTTTGTGACTTTCTTCTTCTTTCTGTAGTTCTCTTGCTTCTTTCAGTACAGCCCTTGCCTCTTTCTGTACCTTTATTGCTTCTTTCTGCACTTGTCTTACCTCTTTCTGTACCTCTATTTCCTCTTTCTGTACCTCTCTTGCTTTTTCTGCAACTGTCTTACCTATTTTCGACCTCACGTGCCTCTTTCTGTACCTCTCTTGTTTCTTATTGCACCTCTCTTGCCTCTTTCTGCACTTCACCTGACACTTTGTGCACCTCTCTAGCCTTTTTCTGCACCTTTGTTCCTCTGTCTGCACGGTGCTTCCTAGTTTAGCACCTTTCTTAATCTTTCTGCACCTCTCTTGCCTCTTTCTGCAACTCTCTTGCCTCTTTCGGCTCCTTTCTTACTCTTTCTGCATCCCTCTTACCTCTTTCTGCACCTCTCTTGCCTCATTCTATACCTCTCTTGCTTCTATCTGCACATCTATTGCCTCTTTATGGACTTCTCTTGCTTCTATCTGCACATCTATTGCCTCTTTATGGACTTCTCTTGCCTCTTTCTGCACCTCACTAGCCTCTTTCTGCACCTCTTGTGCTTCTTTATGCCCCTCTCTTGCCTTTTTCTGCACCGTTCTTCTTCTTTCTGTCCCTTTCTTTCTCCTTTTGTACCTCTCTTGCCTTTTTCTGCACCTCTCTTGCCTCTTTCTACACCTTTCTTGCCTCTTTCAGCACTTCTCTTGCATCTTTCTGTACCTTTCTTCTTCTTTCTGCAGTTCTCTTGCTTATTACTGCACCTCTCTTGCCTCTTTCTCCACCTCTTTTGCTTCTTTCTGAAATGCACTTGCTTCTTTCTACACATTTCTTCCTCTTTTTGTGGCTTTCTTCATCTTTCTGTACCTCTCTTGCTTCTTTCAGTACAGCCCTTGCCTCTGACTGCACCTTTATTGCTTCTTTCTGCACTTCTCTTACCTCTTTCTGTACCTCTATTTCCTCTTTCTGTACCTCTCTTGCTTTTTCTGCGGCTGTCTTACCTATTTTCAACCTCACTTGCCTCTTTCTGTACCTCTCTTGTTTCTCTCTGCACCTCTCTTGCCTCTTTCTGCACTTCACCTAATACTTTGTGCACCTCTCTAGCCTTTCTCTGCACCTTTGTTCCTCTGTCTGCACGGTGCTTCCTAGTTTAGCACCTTTCTTAATCTTTCTGCACCTCTCTTGCCTCTTTCTGCAACTCTCTTGCCTCTTTCGGCTCCTTTCTTACTCTTTTTGCATCCCTCTTACCTCTTTCTGCACCTCTCTTGCTTCTTTCTGCACCTCTCTTGCTTCTTTATGCACTTCTGTTGCCTCTTTCTGTACCTCTTCTGACTCTTTCTGCACCTTTCTTACCTCTTTCAGCACCTCACTTGCCTCTTTATGTACCTCTCCTGTATCTATATGCATCACTCTTGCCTTTTTCTGGACCTTTCTTACTTTGTCTGCATGTTTCTTCTTCTTTCTGCACCTCTCTTGCCTCTTCCTGTACCTCTCGTGCCTCTTTCTGTAATTTTTTCTCTTTCAGCACCTCTCTTGCCTCTTTCTATACCTTTCTTCCACTTTCTGCAGTTCTCATGATTCTTTCTGCACCTCTCTTGCATCTTTCTGCATTACTATTGCTTCTTTCTGCACCTCTCTTGCCTCTTTCTATACCTCTCTTGCTTCTACCTGCACATCTGTTGCCTCTTTATGGACTTCTCTTGCTTTTATCTGCACATCTATTGCCTCTTTATGGACTTCTCTTGCCTCTTTCTGCACCTCACTAGCCTCTTTCTGCACCTCTTGTGCTTCTTTATGCCCCTCTCTTGCCTTTTTCTGCACCTTTCTTCTTCTTTCTGTGCCTTTCTTCTTCCTTTTGTACCTCTCTTGCCTTTTTCTGCACCTCTCTTGCCACTTTCTACACCTTTCTTGCCTCTTTCAGCACTTCTCTTGCCTCTTTCTGTACCTTTCTTCCTCTTTCTGCAGTTCTCTTGCTTATTACTGCACCTCTCTTGCCTCTTTTGCTTCTTTCTGAAATGCACTTGCTTCTTTTCTTTCTACACCTTTCTTCCTCTTTTGTGGCTTTCTTCATCTTTCTGTAGTTCTCTTGCTTCTTTCTGCACTTCCCTTGACTCTTTCTGTACCTCTCTTGCTTCTTTCTGCACTTCTCTTGCCTCTGTCTGCACCTCTCTTGCTTTTTTCTGCACTTCTCTTGCTTCTTTCTGTACCTCGTGTGCCTCTTTCTGCACCTCTCTTGCCTCTTTCAGCACCTCACTTGCTACTTTATGTACCTCTCCTGCATCTTTATGCACAACTCTTGCTTTTTTCTGTACCTTTCTTCCTCTTTCTGCACATTTCTCATTCTTTCTGCACATCTCTTGCCTCTTTCTGTACCTCTCTTGCTTCTTTCTGTACCTTTCTTCCTCATTCCGCATATCTCTTGCCTCTTTCTGCACCTCTATTGCTGCTTTCTTCACCTCTCTTTCCTCTTTATGTACCTTTCTTCAACTTTCTGCACCTTTCTTCCTTTTTCTGTATCTCTCTAGCGTCTTTGTGCACTTCTCTTGCCTTATTCTGCACCTCTCTTGCCTGTTTCTGCACCTCTCTAGCTTCTTTCTGCACCTTACTTGCCTCTTTCTGCTTCTTTCTTCATCTGTCTATTGCGTCTTTCTGCACCTCTATTGCTTCTTTTTCAACCTCTCTTCCCTCATTCTGCATCTCTCCTGCCTCTTTCTGCACCTTTTCCCCTTTCTGCAGTTCTCTAGCTTCTTTCTACATCTTTCTTCTTCTTTCTGCACCTTTCCTTCCTCTTTCTGCAATACTCTGTCTTGCCTCTTTCTGCACCTTTCTTCTTCTTTCTGCACCTCTTGTGCTTCTTCATGCACCTCTCTTTCCTCTTTCTGCACCTCTCTTGCCTCTTTCTGCACATCTCTTGTGTAGGAAGGTGGAATCTGACTATATGGTTGCCCCCACTTTTTTCCTGGTGTTTTGCTGGTTATGACTTAGTTGGACTGGGATCCTGCTATTCAGGGCTGCAGTCTATCTGTTCTCTCTAAACGATTTGGAGTGCACTCTAGGTGCACTAGTGATTGGATACTGTGGTACCTTATGAGTCTCTAGTATATGGTACCTTAGGTGCCAAGGGCATAGGTACTTCACAGGCCTACCAGGGGCTGAAGCATGTATTATGCCACCCCTGGGAAGCAGACTAAATCTAACACCACAGGCCTACTACTGCAGCCTGGGTGAGGTGGTGCTAGCACTCCTCACTGAGATATAGGTTCCCTATATCTCTCCTGCATACACATTTAAACCATCAGTCACCCCTAAGGCAGGCCCTATCAATCCTGAGGGCAGGGTGCTTGGTTTCTAATGTGAGGGGGTGCCTCTGCCTGAGCAGGGCCCCTCTGCAGCTCTCAGAGTCCATTATCTGGTGCTGTTTGTGGATGCGGTCAAACCATATACTCTTAAGTGCATTATATCCTCGCGGTAAATGCTAACTTTGGAATGGCTGCATCAAAACATGTTGTGTTTGGTGTCAAACATCTTGGAATACTACCCCCCCCCACCAGTTCTAGAGGGATAGACATGTACCCACTGTGGAAACACTGTAGAATCCTGAAGAGCCCTGGCATCACAAAATGGATGCCACCAGTCACAGACACTGGGCTGCCCTCCTGCTGATGACCAAAACTCGCAGTGGAGGAAGCTCAACAATAGCCATCCTGCCACAGGGAGGTGTAACCACCTCCCAGACAGGGTTTAGTGTATTGGGGCTGGGTGGGTGCACTCTTAGAGTGCTTTGAAGTCCTGCACTGGGGAGCAGTAGGCTCCTCTGTGCATATGCCAGTTCAAACCGGCTCAGGGGCTACCTGCCCCTGCTCTGGCACGAAACTGGACAAAGGGAAGTGGGTGTAGCCACCCACTCCCCTGACCCTCCCATAGGTGGGGTCTTAGAGCTAGTCCCTCCCTTCCTTGTTAGTATAAGGTAGGGAACCCTTGAACTTGAAAGTTAGATATCCCTGGATGATGCTCTGAAGAAGAATCCTGGACCTTCGATGTTCCATTACCTCTGGAAGACTGAAGAATCTCCCTTGGAGTCAAGGAGTGACTCCCCTGCTTCGCAGGCACCAAAAACTACAAATGACAGTCGCAAACTATGCCGCTCCTGCCAGAGCCTTAGGTCCCTGCAGCACAAGACAAAGATTTCCTGAATTCATCAAGGCCATTGTGAGTCCCCAGTGAAGCTGAGGCAAGTGGACCCCACGAGTGACGAGGAGCCACAGTCCCTGGGTACCATGCACTATTGTCAAGTGAAACCCCTTCACGATGTTCTACAAACTTGTGCTTTGGACCATGTGTGCTCCCAGCCTCCAGCAGGAATTTTTCTGAGGTTCAGAGGCCTACTCCATCCTGAGTGACCGTGGGCCCCTGTTGAAGGAATCCTCCCAAGGCGTCTTTGTGATCCCTTGCCTGCTGGCTTGTGGGTCCTCTTAAGACTTTTCTACCAGAACAAAGAGCTCCCCTGGTTGCTCCAGGCCTGCCCTGACTCACCCTCACTGGGTGAGTTCCACAGACCTTGCTGGTCTGCACCATTGACTTTTCACACTTTCCACAAGACTTGCTGTTACCCAGGCTTGTTGGCTCCAATTGAGTTGCCGACACTGCAGTAAGCTGTAGATATTTTGGGACACGCGGAATCCAGCTCCTGGTTATCATCGACACCTCCTGGAGTTCTCTTGCCTCTTTCTTCACCTCTCTTTCCTCTTTATGTACCTTTCTTCTACTTTATGCACCTTTCTTCCTTTTTCTGTATCTCTCTTGCATATTTGTGTACTTCTCTTGCCTTTCTCTGCACCTCTCTTGCCTGTTTCTGCACCTCTCTTGCTTCTTTCTGTACCTTACTTGCCTCTTTCTGCTTCTTTCTTCCTCTTTCTGCAGTTCTCTTGCTTCTCTCTGCGACTCTATTGTGTCTTTCTGCACCTCTATTGCTTCTTTTTCAACCTCTCTTCCCTCTTTCTGCATCTCTCCTGCATCTTTCTGCAACTTTCTCCCCCTTTCTGCAGTTCTCTAGCTTCTCTAAACCTTTCTTCTTCATTCTGCACCTTTCCTGCCTCTTTCTGAAATTCTCTGTCTTGCCTCTTTCTGCACCTTTCTTCTTCTTTTTACAGTTCTCTTGATTCTTTCTGCAACTCTCTTGCATCTTTCTGAACTTGTCTTGCTACTTTCCACACCTTTCTTCCTCTTTTTGTGACTTTCTTCTTCTTTCTGTAGTCCTCTCACTTCTTTCAGTACTTCCCTTGCCTCTTTCGGCACCTTTCTTGCTTCTTTCTGTACTTCTCTTGCCTCTTTCTGCACCTCTATTTCCTCTTTCTGCACCTCTGTTGCTTCTTCTGCACCTGTTTTACCTATTTTCGACCTCACTTGCCTCTTTCTGCATCTCTCTTGTCTCTTTCTGCACCTCTCTTGCCTCTTTCTGCACCTTTCTTCCTCTTTCTTTGCCTTTTTTCGTCCTTCTGTGTCTCTCTTGCCTTTCTGCGCATCTATTGCCTCTTACTGCACATCTCTTGCCTCTTTCTGTACCTCTCTTGCCTCTTTCTTCATCTATCTTTCCTCTTTGTGTACCGTTCTTCCTTTTTCTGCGCCTTTGTTCTTCTTTCAGTACCTCGCTTGCCTCTTTCTGTACTTCTCTGCCTCTTTCTGCACATCTCTGGTCTCTTTCTGCACCTCTCTTGCTACTTTCTGCACCTCTCTTGCATCTTTCTGCACCTCTATTGCTTCTTTCCACGTCTCTTGCCTCTTTCTGCACCTCTCTTGCCTCTTTCTGCACCTTTCTTCCTCTTTCTGAAGTTCTCTAGCTTCATTCTGTACGTCTCTTGCTTCTTTCTGCACCTCTCTTCTTCTTTCTTCATCGTTCTTGCCTCTTCCTGCAATTCTCTTGCCTCTTTCTGCACCTTTCTTCTCGTTTCTGCAGTTCTCTTGCTTCTTTCTGCACTTCTCTTGCCTCTTTCTGCACCTCTTTTGCTCCTTTCTGAAATGCTCTCACTACTTTCTACACCTTTCTTCCTCTTTTTGTGACTTTCTTCCTCTTTCTGTAGTTCTCTTGCTTCTTTCTGCACTTCCCTTGACTCTTTCTGTACCTCTCTTGCTTCTTTCTGCACTTCTCTTGCCTCTTTCTGCACCTTTCTTGTTTCTTTCTGTATCTTTCTTTCCTCTTTCTGCAACTCTTTTGCCTCTTTGTACTCCTTTCTTACTCTTTGTGTACCTCTCTTACCTCTTTCTGCTCCTCACTTGACTCTTTCTGCTCCTTTCTTCCTCTTTCTGCAGTTCTCTTGCTTCTTTCTGCACCTCTCTTGCCTCTTTCTGCACATATCTTGCCTCTTTCTGAACTTATGTTGCTTCTTTCCACGCCTTTCTTCCTCTTTTTGTGACTTTCTTCCTCTTCCTCTTTCTCTTGCTTCTTTCTGCACTTCCTTTGCCTCTTTCTTCACCGCTCTTGCTTCTTTCTGCACTTCTCTTGACTCTTTCCGTACCTCTCTTGACTCTTTCTGCACATCTCTTGCCTCTTCCGCACCTTTCTTACCTATTTTTGGCATCACTTGCCACTTTATGCACTCTCTTCCTCTTTCTGTATGTTTCTTCTTCTTTCTGTACCTCTCTTGCCTCTTTCTGTACCACTCTTGCCTCTTTCTGTTCCTCTCTTCCCTCTTTCTGTACCTTTCTTCCTCATTCTGCACATCTCTTTCCTCTTTCTGCACCTCTCTTGCCTCTGTTAGATTTGAAATTCCCTTCCCTTTGATGCATCCGCCATGCTGTTTTAGGTTAGCAGTATGTGGCTAAATAACATGCACTTATGCTCGCATTCTGTGGCCTGCTAAGTTACGCCTGCAATATAAAGGCCTTGTTGGCTAATGTACCTCCATATTGGATTTCGCAATCCTTGTTAGACTGCCTGCTTTGCGTTTATGTTAGGTCCAGAAGTGAAATTGCATGCTTTAGCAGAAATTGCATTTGGTTATATTTTCTGTTCCTGTTCAAGGTTGCAGCCCGACTCGCTAATGAGAACGAGATTGTTTCACATTGCATTGTACACACTTATTTCTGTTCCCACATTGGGAGATGTTGAGATTCGGCACAGCGGCCTTGGGCCGCTGATAAAACGTCCCACTGGCAGGTGCTAGCTCATCTCTCTGTGCCTCCTTTGTTCGTGTCTGGCTCTGGCTGGTAACTTTCCACTGTGGGCGGGGCCGAAGCCTCCTGAAAGGTTTATCATCTATTAGCAAATGTTGGGAAGTCAGTCCTCTCAACGCACTCCTTTGGGTGAGGTTCTGACGGGGCTCCTCTACAGAGATTTATGAATAAACACTGTAAGTTTGCATTCTCTACTGTCTGATCGACTCTTCCTTTGGGAAGGCATAGCAGGTGGTCATTAGTACCCGCGTGGCCCTAGAGGGCTGCATCCTTCACCTCTTTCTTCACCACTCTTTCCTCTCTATGTACCTTTCTTCCTCTTTCTGTGCCTTTCTTTCTCTTTCTGTACCTCTTGTGCCTCTTTGTGTAATTCTTTTGCCTCTTTCTCCATCTCTCCTGCCTCTTTCTGCACATCTCTTGCCTCTTTCTGTACTTCTCTTGCCTCTTTATTCACCTCTCTTTCCTCTTTCTGCACCTCTCTTTCCTCTTTCTGTACCTTTCTTCCTCTTTCTGCAGTTCTCTAGCTTCTTTCTGCATGTCTCTTGCTTCTTTCTGCACCTCTCTTATTCTTTCTTCACCATTTCTTGCCTCTTTCTGCAATTCTCTTGCCTCTTTCTGCCCCTTTCTTTCTCTTTCAGCACCTCCCTTGCTTCTTTCTGCACATCTCTTGACTCTTTCTGCTCATCACTTGCCTCTTTTTGCATGTCTCTTGCCTCTTTTTGCACCTCTCTTGCTTTTCTGTACTTCCCTTGCTTCTTTCTGTACCTCTCTTACACTTTCTGCATCTCTCTTGTCTCTTTCTGAACTTCTCCTACCACTTTTGTTACTTTCTTGCCTCATTTTGTACCTCTCTGTCTCTTTCTGCACCTTTCTTCATCTTTCTGCAGTTTTCTTGTTTATTTGTACATCTCTCTTGCCTCTTTGTGAACCTTTCTTGCTTCTTTCTGTACCTCTCGTACCTCCTTCTGCACCTTCATTCCTCTTTCTGCAGTTCTCTTGCTTCTTTATGCACTTCTCTTGCTTCTTTCTGTACCTTTCTTCCTTTTTCTGCACCTCTCTTGCCTCCTTCTGCACCTCTCTTGCCTCTTTCTGTACCTTTCTTCACTCTTTCGGCATCTCTCTTGCCTCTTTCTGGACCTTTCTTCCTCTTTCTGCAGTTCTCTTACTTCTTTCTGCACCTCTCTTTCCTCTTTCTGCACCTCTCTTACTTCTTTCTGCATCTCCCTTGCTTCTTTCTGCACTTCTCTTGCTTCTTTCTGCATCTCGCTTGCCTCTTTCTGCATATCTCTGGCCCCTTCCTGCACCACACTCTATTCTTTTTGCACGTTTCTTGCTTCTTTCCGCACCTCTCTTGCTTCTTTCTGTACCTCTCTTGCTTCTTTCTACACCTTTCTTCCTCTTTTTGTGACTTTCTTTATCTTTCTGTAGTTTTCCTGCTTCCTTCTGCAATTCCCTTGGTTCTTTCTGCTCCTCTCTTGCCTTTTTATGCACCTCTCTTACTTCTATCTGCACTTCTCTTGATTCTTTCTGCACCTCTCTTCCTCTTACTGTACCTCTCTTGTCTCTTTCTGCACCTTAATTGCCTCTTTCTGCACCTCTCTTGCCTCCTTCTCCATCTTTATTTCTCTTTCTGCAGTTCTCTGCCTTCTTTCTGCACCTCTAGTGTCCCTTTCTACACCTCTATTGTTCTTACTGCACCTCTCTTGTTTCTTTCTGTACTGTTCTTGCTTCTTTCTGTACCTCTATTGCCTCTTTCTGCACCTCATTTACCTCTATATGCTCCTGTCTTACTCTTTCTGCATCTCTCTTGCCTCTTTTGATACCTCTCTTGCTTCTTTCTGCACTTCTCTTGCCTCTTTATATACCTCTCTTGCCTCTTTCTGCACTTCTCTTGACTCTTTCAGCACCTAACTTTCCATTTTCTACACCTCTGTTGCCTCTTTCTGCACCTCTCTTGCCTCTTTATGTATCTTTTTTCTCTTTCTGCACCTCTCTTGCCTCTTTCTGTACCTATCTTGCCTCTCTCTGCATTTCTCTTGCTTCTTTCTGTACTTCTCTTGCTTCTTTCTGTGGTTTTCTTTCTATTTCTGTACCTTTCTTCCTCTTTTTGCAGTTCTCTTGCTGCTTCTTTCTGCCATTCTCTTCCATTTTTCTTCAATCCCTTGCCTCTTTCTGCAGGCACCTCTCTTGCCTCTTTCTGCAGCTTTCTTCCTCTTTTTGCAGTTCTCTAGCTTCTTTATGCACTTCTCTTGCTTCTTTCTGCACCTCTCTTCCTCTTCTTGCACATCTCTTTCCTCCTTCTGTACCTCACTTTATTCTTTCTGCACCTCTGTTGCTTCTTTCTACACTTCTCTTGCTTCTTTATGCACATTTATTCCTCTTGCCTCTTTCTGCACCTCTCTTGCTTCTTTCTACACCTTGTTTGCTTCTTTCTGAACTTCTCTTGCCTCTTTCTTCTTTCTATACTTTTTTTGCTTCTCTATGCACATTTATTCCTCTTTTTGTGACTTTCTTCCTCTTTCTGTAGTTCTCTTGCTTCTTTCTGCACTTCCCTGCCTCTTTCTGCACCTCTTTTGCTTATTTCTCCACTTCTATTGCCTCTTTCTGCACCTCTCTTGCCTCTTTCTGCACCTCTCTTCCTTCTTTCTTCACCTCGCTTGCCTCTTTCTGTACCTCTGTTGCCTCTTTCTGCACTTCTCTTGCTTCTTTCTGTACTTCTCTTGCTTCTTTCTGTGCTTTTCTTCCTATTTCTGTACCAGTCTTGGCTCTTTCTGCACATCTCTTGCCTCTCTCTGAAGCCCATTTGGCTCATCCTGCATTTCTCTTGCTTCTTTCTGCACTTCTCTTGCTTCTTTCTGTGCCTTCCTTACTCCTGCTGCACCTTTCTTCCTCTTTTTGCAATTATCTTGCTGCTTCTTTCTGCCATTCTCTTCCATTTTTCTTCACTCCCTTGCCTCTTTCTGCAGGCACCTCTCTTGCCTCTTTCTGCAGCGTTCTTCCTCTTTTTGCAGTTCTCTAGCTTCTTTATGCACTTCTCTTGCTTCTTTCTGCACCTCTCTTCCTCTTTTTGCACATCTCTTTCCTCCTTCTGCACCTCAATTTATTCTTTCTGCACCTCTGTTGCTTCTTTCTACAATTCTCTTGCTTCTTTATGCACATTTATTCCTCCTGCCTCTTTCTGCACCTCTCTTGCTTCTTTCTACACCTCGTTTGCTTCTTTCTGAACTTCTCTTGCTTCTTTCTACACCTTTGTGCGGGGGCTCTCTGCTTTCTTGTCACCTGTTTGCTGCCTGCGGCTCGGCCGACGGTGCTTCTTTCCAGGGCTGGAGTGGGGCCTGACGCCACGAGGTGTGGGGACGCCGCAAGGGGTGAGGACTGCAACACCCAGCAGCCCCAGTGGCGCGCATGCCGTAAGTGTTATCAAACACGCCAGGAGGCACACAAAAGGAGGTCGGGCTCCTGCGATGCCGGGGGCTCTCTGCTTGCTTGTCACCTGTTTGCTGCCTGTGGCTCGGCTGACGGTGCTTATTTCCAGGGCCGGAGTGAGGCCTGACACTGTGAGGTGTGGGGATGCTGCGAGGGGTGGGACTCCAACACCCAGCAGCCCCAGCGGCATGCATGGCGCAAGTGTCATCAAACGTGCCAGGAGGCGCACAAAAGGAGGTTGGGGCTCCCATGACGCGGGACGCGCGTGGGCATGCCCGGGCTAAGACTGGGACAAGGGTGGGCCCGTCTGCACCCGTCCTAGACCGGACAAGACTGGGCTGGGCCACCCCCCTTTCCTGTTCTACACAGACGATGACTTGTTGGGGCACCGAGAAACCAATGTCAGTGTATCCATAAGTAAACAGTGCCTGTCCTCCCACAAAAAGTAAATAAGGAACTTATGTACTGTTTAGGCCCCCTTGTATGCAATCATGGGCAAATGCACCCCCCCCAGCTAAAGGATCTACCACCCAGCTAAGAGTTATACCGGCACAACCCACTGCAATTGGCAAAATGCTCCAATTGGAGCCGTTTTCTCAGAAATTGAGCGCACAGAGAGGCGTCTCTCTAACACCTATCTTAGCTCCAAGCACCTCCCCCCCTGATTTAGGGACAGTGTCTCCATCTCCATCACCCACTGCGACCCCAGACCCAGAGCCCCCAAGGACACGAGCTCAGACCGGAGCAAATTATGCTCCCAAGCCTTCCGTGGGGATCGGAGGAAAGAAGAAAGGGGGGACAAAGGAACAGAAATCCAACATCACGCTCAAAGGAGCCAAGAGGAACAAACAAGCTCCTGATATGGTAGTAAACAATACCCCAGGGGAACAAGGAACAGGCAATCGGTCACAGGGGACCTCGGAGCAACCCCTGTGGGTGTTTAAATTGGTGTCGGACCTTAAAGTACATGTTAGATTGGTGGTAAAAGACGAACTAGATGCTTTAACAGCTCGAATTGACAATTTATCGACATTGGTGGACCACTGGGTGGGTAAAGTAGATCTTATTCTCAATGCAACTGAGAACACCAAAACCGTAGTTACAGAGCTGGCCCTGCACCCAAATAAGGTAGCTACAACTGCTCTAGACACATTTTCCATCCCTGCTAGATTTAACATCATTACCCATGGGAATGTAGCTCTGGTAACAAGAATGCCTCCCACACAGAGCTTGGATCCAGCTAATACCCAGCAGAGGCCTCCCAGCTGTCCCCTCCCTGAACCTGTAAATAGGGTATCACCACCCACACCACGTCCACTTGTTTTACAACAAGTTAGTAAAACTAATGAGGTTGGTGAGAGGACTCCTGCACATATAAAATCTAGGGAAATTCAGCATACATTACCATTACCATGTATAAATTTGCCCCTAGCCTCTACCCCCTATGTCATCGTGCTAGCCGGAGTACCCGAGTTGGAAAGGGGGCAAGGGGAATCTCAATCTGAACTCAAAAACAAATGTATACATTGGTTAACCAAACATAGGCATTTCCCCTAAAAAGATTTAAATAAAATCATACTTACATGTAGGGTAAGCTGGCTGGGGTGGAAGTGAAAGGACATAGCCGGCGACTGTATAGTGATCAACTTCAGGGACCCCCGGCTTGTCCAATACATTCTGGACTGGGACTATCCTAGGGAGGCTGGGGGTATCTGTACCTTGCACTTGGGGTACTTCCACACTCCTAGGATAATGTCACATAATATGGGAAGTATGGCCAACGATTGGGGAATGAGTGACCAAGGCGGCCCTATGCCGCGAACAGGCAGGGACCGTCCAACATCACTGATATACAATCTCCCCGTTGCCAACATATTTAGCCCTCTAGACTCAGTAGACTGACTAAGGCCCAAAAGTACCTCCCATGAAAGGCCCAGTGATAATCTTGAGACCAGAAAGAGACACTTGTATCAGGGTGGGCCAGTGCAAAAGGAGGGGTATGGAAGAGAGCATAGTGACAGGGACCAGATTTTTTAGGCCAGCCCACCAGATTCAACCCCTACTCAACCAAGCAATCCAAATTTGGCCAATGAATGCTGTCCCAGGGGAGGGGAGGGGCCTATAGACATACATCAGACTCAACTAAGGGCAAGACCCACCTCCCAGGTTCCTTTAGCTTCTACAGTAAGGTTGCCAAGCTTGCAAATAGTGTCTTGGAATATAGCAGGACTCAATTCAAAACTGGACTACCCAGACTGGGGGGTGTTCATAGATCTACATGAGCTTTGCATGTTCCAGGAAACATGGACAAGGGCAGATACACACAGAGTAGGCTATGCATCGTTTAGTATCCCAGCAGTCCAGGGGGCTAAGGGGAGACCCTCTGGGGGACTGTGTACCTGGGTTGGAGTGCACTTGGGTTGTAAGGCTAAACAGATAGACACTTCTTCTCTTGATATCCTGTGTGTCCTTCTCTCCTTTCCTAACTCTATTAGGATATCTTTGATTAATGTTTACTCTCGACCCGTTTGTTTTGGGCAATCCTCGCGCACTCTTGACTGTCTGACTTCATTTCTCCCAACTATACCGGAGAATTTTTGGGTCATTTTAGGCGGGGATTTTAACTGTCAATTTGAGCCCTTGAATGGTTTATCTACAAGCATCACAAGTGAGGAGGACTCAGTCTGGGCAATCTCAGAGCCTAATATTGCACCGATATGGGCATGGACTCCTCTGGTTTTAAAATGAATGTACTCACATTAAGCAACTCACTGAGGGCCTGTAATGGTCGACTGCCATCTGATAGCCCTGGGAACTTTACCTTCAACAGACCTGAGCAGGCATCAATCTTAGATTACATTCTGGTGGATGTTAGACTCTGGCATAGGGCCCTCGATTTTAAGGTCAGCCATCGTCATGAAAGGGACCACAATCCTTTGGTTTTAGAATTATCACCTCCGCTTGCGGAAAGTCATCATTTTGTACCCCCAAAATCTGATTCCAGCCTAGTATTTTCTGAAGGAGGGAGGAGAGTACGTTGGGGGAACTAGTACAATCACAGGACAAAGTGGCCACCCTATATCAACAAATTCTCCCTTACCTTGAAGTGGCGCTCCAATTTTCTGTGACCAACGGCACTCCACCCTCCCAAACAAGAATTGCTAAAAATCACCAGGATATGCTCCTTGTCTTAGCACCTTTCTTCCATAACAGCAAAAGGCCCAGGCCAAACTCCAACCAAAGGCACCCATGGTTCAATAAACATTGCAAGGTAACGAAGCAAGCCCTTTTAACTTCCATTAGAATGAATGAAAGGGCAGGTATTAAAGAATCTAGAGCGCATTATAAAAATATTATAGATAAAGCCAAAAAGACCTGGGAAAGTGAAAAATGGGAAGAAATAAAAATAGCGCTGGATAATCACGACATGAGAGCCTTTTGGAACTTAGTTAAGACAGGGAAATCCGAAGACAAATCAGCCATAGCACCTAACCTGGGGGAAGAAGTATGGAGAGCCCATTTTAAATCTCTATATACAAGGTCAATAGAGGAAGAGGGGAGGGTGGAAACCAACATTATAGATTGGGAGCTGTTAAATCTAGACACACTACCCTGCACAATGAAGGAGATTATAGAGGCCCTGGGAAAGCTATTACCAGCAAAAGCGTCGGGGCTGGATAAGATCCCTGGGGATCTATTTCGTTCTGAGCCCTCAATATGGGACCATACCTGTGGTCACTATTTAATGCCGTTTTGCAAGGTATGGTGCTGCCCTCCACATGGGCAGGGGCAGAAATTATCCCCATCTATAAAAAGGGCTCACCACTTAACCCAGCGAACTATCGCCCAATAAGCCTCCTCGATGTCTGTCAAAAAATCTGTGCACGCGTACTCCTGAGGCGCCTGCATTCTTGGATAGAGGAGAATAATGTACTAATACCCCTACAAGCAGGATTCAGGGCCAAAACCTCCACTATTGATCAGATTTTTAGATTGCAACTTATCCACTGGAAAACTGTGGTTCTAGAGGGTGGCAGCCTCTATCTCACATTCTTGGATCTTAAATCTGCTTTCGACCTAGTTCAGCAGGATCAACTGTGGCGTATACTTCTTGATCTGGGAGCTCCAGAGTATCTCTGCCACCAGCTGAAACGCCTTCACCAAGACAACTATGCATGTATAAGATATGGAAAAAATTGTGAACTTTCCGCCCCCTTCCCTGTCGAGAAAGGGGTCCGACAGGGTTGTGTTTTGGCACCGACACTCTTCTCCCTTTTTATAAATGGCCTTATTAAATTGCTGTTGGAGGGGAAAGATATTGATGCACCTAGGCTAGCAAACTGCAAAATTCCAGCTCTTATGTTTGCGGATGATACGCTTTTACTCTCCAAATCTCCCATGGGCATGCAGAGGGTGCTTGATGCATTCAGCACTTCCTGCAAAAATCGGGGATTGGAGATTAATCTCCAAAAAACGAAATATATGGGGGCATATTAGCAAGGGCTTTATTGCCGCTTTAGCAGCACTTTTTGCCGCTAAAGCGGTGATTTTTTTATCGCCCTATCAGCAAGCTGTCACTAACAGGCGTTAGCGACAGCTTTCTGGTGATAGCTGCCGGTTTTCCCATTGCCTTGCATGCCAGCGATAATTATCGCTAATGACATGCAAGATAGGCGTTCCCAACTAAAAGCGACTGAAAACAGTCGCTATCACAACTTCCCCCTATTAGCAACGCAGGCGAAGCAATAAAAAAACTTTCGCTAAGCGCGATTATTGCTAGAATTTAACACCTGCTAAAAACATGACTTACCTGTTTGTTCAATGGGAGGTGGATTGTCAGGCTAAGTCCCCCATGGCGTTAATGCGTGAATATCGCTGGAAATCCAGCGATATTCACGCATTTCGTTGCTATCGCTGGATATTTTATCGCACTGGAGATAAAAGTTGCAAATAGCGTGTTATCTCCGCGAGAAAATCCAGCGATACGCGGTGATAAAAAAAACACGCTAAGCGCGGTTTGCGATAATTATCGCAAGTTGTTCCTAATATCCCCCTTGGTTTTTAATGCTAACACTATGAACTGTCCAAATCCCCGATTAGATGGAAGGGCCCTAGAGAGAGTGTCCATCTTTGACTATTTAGGAATCACTCTCACTGAGAAAATAGAATGGGGGACACAAATAAAGAAATCTAGCCTAAAACTAACCCAATCCATGGGAGGCCTTATAAAAGTCTACAAGAACTGCTCACACAAAGTAATAGGACCTGTTGCAGAAATCTATAAGACTCAGGCTAGGGGCTCGGCACTGTATGGTGCAGAACTATGGGGCCACCATCCAGCTGCTTCCCTCTCAATGGCAGAGAATTTATTTCTTAGGCAATTGCTGGGTCTTCCCACTAGCGCTCTACTAACACCGCTTAGGATGGACCGAGGGATTAGCCCTATATCAGATGTAGTTTTTTCTAGACCCCTGCTTTATTGGCGACGCCTTTGGAGTACTCCAGAATTAGCAGAATATAAAGAGGAGTTGAAAGACATTATGAGACTCCATGGTGCTGGAAAACTCCCTTGGCTAGTTTAAATCAAAAACACCTGCCAGGCCTTAGGGAGGGCAAACATGTGGACATCCACAGAAGAGATCTTCTCTATGACTCCTAGGAAGGCACTGCTTGAGTCCTACAGAGAATTTAAACTGGTTCCAATATGGTGGGGGACCAAGCAGGGCTGCCTAACTTCCAAGTTCTTGGAATTAAAGCAGTAATATAGGCTTGAAACGGCCATAGACTACATCCAACCCCTTTTAGCGAAGAAACTCTTTCTTCAATTCAGATACGGGGTGCTCCCACTTCGATTATTCACTAACAAGTGGCAGGGCTCCCACACATTAGAGTGTCCAGGGTGTGACCGAGCTGAGGAAACTGAAATGCACGTTCTTTTTTTCTGCCCCGCCTATAGAAAGATAAGTTTGTGGTGGTTACTACAATTGTGCAGGAACATGGGAGTAGACACTGTATAGAGGCGTTTAGGCTTCTTAAGTATGAAACCGTCACCCCTATTGTGTTTTCCATCTCGAGGTTTTTATACTCCATGTGGTGCACTCGTAGAGCTATTATTAAGAAAACTCTAAAAGGAAATTCTTAGTTTAACAATGATTAGACCTACGTCACTCCATGCACCTACTGGAGTTAAGTGGTATGCATATACTGCACTGTATGTTTACCCCCACCGTAATTAATTCTCCATAGAGGTGTCTTTTAACTCAACAATTTTAGCTGTTTTTTACCTAGAACTTTTTAACAATATTTTTTATATCTATAAAGTTTTCTTAGTAACATATATGTGTTTTAATATCTGATTGTAATAATCAATTGCAATAATATTTGCTACTGCTCCCCCATTTCCCTACCCAATTTAGAAGTCATATATATATTTTTTTTCATATTGCACTTTGCACTTTCTTTTGCAAAAATATCGTACTACGCTAAATGTGAAATTATATATTCTAACTAGCATTGCACTATATCCTGCTGTAGGACTTCGAGTAGGCACGGGGGAGTTAACCTGAGAAAGAAGTCAAAGCCTGCTTATCTGAAACGTTGCAATTTTAAACTGCAGAATCAATGTATATAGCTTTTTATGATGAAATGAAATATTACACTGTACTGTATTTTGTTAAAATGTTTTGCACTGTTTTTATGCTTTTATGGCCTATGGCTGAAATAAAGCTTTCTTTGACTTCTACACCTTTCTTCTTCTTTTTGTGACTTTCTTCCTCTTTCTCTAGTTCTCTTTCTTCTTTCTGCACTTCCCTTGCCTCTTTCTGCACATCTATTGCTTATTTCTACACTTCTCTTGCCTCTTTCTGTACCTCTCTTGCCTCTTTCTGCACCTCTATTGCCTTTTTCTGCACCTCACTTTATTCTTTCTGCACCTCTCTTGCTTCTTTCTACACTTTTCTTGCTTCTATATGCACATTTATTCCTCTTTTTGCGACTTTCTTCCTCTTTCTGTAGTTCTCTTGCTTCTTTCTGCTCTTCCCTGCCTCTTTCTGTACCTCTTTTGCTTATTTCTGCACTTCTATTGCCTCTTTTGCCTCTTTCTGCATCTCTCTTGCTTCTTTCTTCACCTCGCTTGCCTCTTTCTGTACCTCTCTTGCCTCTTTCTGCACATGTGTTGCTTCTTTCTGCACTTCTCTTGCCTCTTTCTGTACCTCTCTTGCCTCTTTCTGCACTTCTCTCGCTTCTTTCTGCACCTCTCTTGCCTCTTGATTCACCGCTCTAGCCTCTTTATGCACCTTTTTTCTATTTATGTGTCTTACTTCCTCTTTGTGCACCTCTCCTGCCTCTTTCTATACCTCTTTTGCCTCCTTTCACCTCACTTGCCTCTTTCTGTACCTCTCTTGCCTCTTTCTGTACCTCTCTTGCCTCTTTCTATACCTCACCTGCCTCATTCTGTACTTTTCTTCCTCTGTCCGCACCTCTCGTGCCTCTTTCTGCACCTCTCTTGCCTTTTTTCTGTACCTTTCTTCCTCTTCCAGCACATTTATTCCTCTTTCTTTACATTTCTTACTCTTTCTGCACCTCTCTTGCCTCTTTTAGCAACTCTATTGCCTGTTTTGCACCTTTCTTCCTCTTTCTGTATATCTGTTGCCTCTTTTTGCACCTCTCTTGCCTCTTTCTTCTCCTTTCTTACTCTTTCTGTACCTCTCTTGCTTCTTTCTAGACTTATTGTCTATTTCTGCACCTCTCCTGCCTCTTTCTATATCTCTCTTGCCTCTTTTCAACCCACTTGCCTCTTTCTGCACCTCTCTTTCTGCACCTCTCTTGCCTCTTTCTGCATCTCACCTGTCTCTTTCTGCACCTTTCTTCTTCTGTCCGCTCCTCTCTTTCTGCACCTCTCTTTCTGCTCCTCTCTTGTATTTTTCTGTACCTTTCTTCCTCTTCCTGCATATTTCTTCCTCTTTCTTTATATTTCTTACTCTTTCTGCTCTTCTCTTTCCTCTTTTTGTAACTCTCTTGTCTCTTTTTGCACCTTTCTTCGTCTTTCTGCACCTCTTTTGCCTCTTTCTGCACCTCTCTTGCTTCTTTCTTTACCTCGCTTGCCTATTTCTGTACCTCTATTGCCTCTTTCTGCACCATTCTTGCTTCTTTCTGCACTTCTCTTGCCTCTTTCTGCACCTCTCTTGCCTGTTACTGGACTTCTCTCACTTTCTTTCAGCACCTCTCTAGCCTCTTTCTGCACCTTTTTCCTCTTTCTGTGCCTTTCTTCCTCTTTGTGCACCTCTCCTGCCTCTTTCTATACCTCTCTTGCCTCTTTTCACCTCACTTGCCTCTTTCTGCACCTCTCTTGCCTCTTTCTGTACCTCTCTTGCCTCTTTCTGTACCTCACCTGCCTCATTCTGCACCTTTCTTCCTCTGTCCACACCTCTTGTGCCTCTTTCTGCACATCTCTTGACTTTTTCTGTACCTTTCTTCCTCTTCCTGCACATTTCTTCCTCTTTCTTTACATTTCTCACTCTTTCTGCACCTCTCTTGCCTCTTTTAGCAACTCTATTGCCTGTTTTTGCACCTTTCTTCCTATTTCTGCATATCGTTTGCCTCTTTCAGCACCTCTCTTGCTTCTTTATGCACCTCACTTGTCTCTTTCTTCTCCTTTCTTACTCTTTCTGTACCTCTCTTTCCTCTTTCTGTACCTCTCTTGCTTCTTTCTAGAATAATTTTCTCTTTCTGCACCTCTCCTGCCTCTTTCTATACCTCTCTTGCCTCTTTTTGTACCTCTCTTACCTCTTTCTGCACCTCACCTGTCTCTTTCTGCACCTTTCTTCTTCTGTCCGCTCCTCTCTTTCTGTACCTCTATTTTTGCACCTCTCTTGCATTTTTCTGTACCTTTCTTCCTCTTCCTGCACATTTCTTTGTCTTTCTTTACATTTCTTATTCTTTCTGCTCCTCTCTTTCCTCTTTTTGTAACTCTTTTGTCTCTTTTTGTACCTGTCTTCTTCTTTCTGCACCTCACCTGTCTCTTTCTGCACCTCTCTTGCTTCTTTCTATACCTCACTTGCCTCTTTCTACTCCTTTCTACTCTTTCTGCAGCTCACTTGCCTCTTTCTGCACCTCTCTTTCCTCTCTATATACCTCCCTTGCTTCTTTCTGCACCTCTCTTGCTTCTTTCAGCACTTCTCTTGCTTCTTTCTGCACCTCTCTTACTTCCTCTCTTACTTCTCTATTCACCTTTATGCCTCTTTCTGCACCCTTTGTCCTCTTTCGGCACCTTTCATCCTCTTTCTGCAATTCTCTTGCTTCTTTCTGCACTTCTCTTGTTTCTCTATTCGCCTTTCTGCCTCTTTCTGCACCTTTTTTCCTCTTTCTGCAGTTCTCCTGCTTCTTTCTGTACCTCTTATACCTCTTCCTACACCTCTCTTGCTTCTTTCTGCACCTCGCTTGCTTCCTTCTGCAGTTCTCTTGCTTTGTTCTGCACCTCTCTTGCCTCTTTATGTACCTTTCTTGCCTCTTTTCTGCACCTTTCGTGCATCTTTATGGACCTCTCTTGCGTTTTAATGCACCTTTCTTCCTCTTTCTGCATATTTCTTCCTCTTTCTGCACGTTTCTTCCTCTTTCTTCCTCTTTCTGTACCTCTCTTGCCTCTTTCTGCAACTCTCTTGCCTGTTTGTAGTACCTTTCTTCCTCTTTCTGCACCTCTGTTGCCTCTTTCTGCACCTCTGTTGCCGCTTTCTGCACCTCTCTTGCTTCTTTCTGTACCTCACTTGCCTCTTTCTGTACCTCTCTTGCTCTTTCTGCACCTCTCTTGCTTCTTATGCACTGCTCTTGCCTCTTTCTGCACCTCTAATGCCTCTTACCCACCTCTCTTGCTTCTTTCTGCACCTCTCTTGCTTATTTCTGCACTTCTCCTGCTTCTTTCCGCACCTCTCTTGCCTCTTTCTGCACCTGTCTTGCCTTTTTCTGGAAACTCACTCTAATCTTTCTGCACCTCTTTTGTATCTTTCTGTACCTCTCTTGCTACTTTCTGTACCTATCTTCCTCTTTCTACACCTCTCTTGCCTCTTTCTGCACCTCTCTTGCCTCTCTCTGTATCTTTCTTGCCTCTTTCTGCACCTCTCTTGCCTCTTTCTTTACCTTTCTTCCTGTTTCAGCAGTTCTCTTGCTTCTTTCTGCACCTTTCTTGCCTCTTCCTGCACCTCTCTTACCTTCTTCTGCACCTCTCTTGCCTCTTTATGCACCTCTCTTGTGTCTTTCTGCACCTCTCGCTTCTTTCTGCACCTCACTTGCCTCTTTCTGTTCCTTTCTTACTCTTTCTGTACCTCTCTTGCATACTTCTGCACCTTTCTTGCCTCTTCCTGCACCTCTCTTACCTTCTTCTGCACCTCTCTTGCCTCTTTCTGCACCTCTCTTGTGTCTTTCTGCACCTTTCGCTTCTTTCTGCACCTCACTTGCCTCTTTCTGTTCCTTTCTTACTCTTTCTGTACCTCTCTTGCAGACTTCTGCACTTCTCTAGCCTATTTCTGCTCCTTTCTTACTCTTTCTGCACCTCTCTTACCTTTTTCTGTACTTCTCTTGCATATTTCTGCTCCTTTCTTACTCTTTCTGCACCTCTCTTACCTCTTTCTTTACCTCTCTAGCCTCTTTCTGCACCTTTTTCCTCTTTGTGTGCCTTTCTTCTTCTTTCTGCACCTCTCCTGCCTCTTTCTATACCACTATAGCCATTTTTTCACCTCACTTGCCTCTTACTGTACCTCTATTGCCGCTTTCTGTACCTCTCTTGCCTCTTTCTGCTCCTCACTTGCCTCTTTCTGCACCTTTCTTCCTCTGTCTGCACCTCTTGTGCCTCTTTCTGCACCTCTCTTGCCTTTCTCTGTACCTTTCTTCCTCTTTCTGCACATGTCTTCCTCTTTCTTTACATTTCTTACTCTTTTTGCACCTCTCTTGCCTCTTTTAGAAACTCTTTTGCATGTGTTAGTACCTTTCTTCCTCTTTCTGCACCTCTCTTGCTTCTTTATGTGCCTCATTTGCCTCTTTCTACTCCTTTCCTGTTCTTTGTGCACATCTCTTGCTTCTTTCTGAACCTCTATTGCTTCTTTCTGTACTTCTCTTCTCTTTCTGCAACTGTCCTGCCTCTTTCTTTACCTCTCTAGCCTCTTTCTGCACCTTTTTCCTCTATCTGTGCCTTTCTTCTTCTTTCTGCACCTCTCCTGCCTCTTCCTATACATCTCTTGCCTCTTTTCACCTCACTTGCCTCTTTCTGCACCTCTTGTGCCTCTTTCTGTATCTCTCTTGCCTCTTTCTCCACCTCACCTGCCTCTTTCTGTACCTTTCTTCTTCTGCCAGCACCTCTCATGCCTCTCTCTGCACCTCTCTAGCCTCTTTCTTCACCTCTCCAGCCTCTTTCTGTACCCTTTTCCTCTTTTTGTGCCTTTCTTCCTCTTTCTGCACCTCTCCTGCCTCTTTCTGCACCTCTTGCCTCTGTTCACCTCACTTGCCTCTTTCTGCACCTCGCTTGTCTCTTTCAGTACGTCTCTTGCCTCTTTCAGCACCACACCTGCCTCTTTCTGCACATTTCTTCCTCTGTCCGCACCTCTTGTGCCTCTTTCTGCACCTCTCTTGCCTTTTTCTGTACATTTCTTACTCGTTCTGCACCTCTCTTGCCTCTTTTAGCAACTCTCTTGTCTGTTTTTGTACCTTTCTTCCTCTTTCTACACATCTGTTGCCTCTTTCTGCACTTCTCTTGCTTCTTTATGCACCACACTTGCCTCTTTCTGCTCCTTCCTATTCTTTGTGCACATCTCTTTCTTCTTTCTGTACCTCTCTATTGCTTCTTTCTGCACTTCTCTTCTCTTTCTGCACCTATCCTGTCTCTTTCTTTACCTCTCTAGCCTCTTTCTGCATCTTTTTCCTCTATCTGTGCCTTTCTTTCTCTTTCTGCACCTCTTCTGCCTCTTTCTATACCTCTCTTGCCTCTTTTCACCTCACCTGCCTCTTTCTGCACCTCTTGTGCCTCTTTCTGTACCTCTCTTGCCTCTTTCTCTACCTCACCTGCCTCTTTCTGCACCTTTCTTCCTCTGCCCGCACCTCTCATGCTTCTTTCTGCACCTCTCTAGCCTCTTTCTTCACCTCTCTAGCCTCTTTCTGTACCTTTTTCCTCTTTGTGTGCCTTTCTTCCTCTTTCTGTACCTCTCCTGCCTCTTTCTGTACCTCTCTTGCCTCTTTTCACCTCACTTGCCTCTTTCTGCACCTCGCTTGCCTCTTTCTGTACGTGTCTTGCCTCTTTCTGCACCTCACCTGCCTCTTTCTGCACCTCACCTGCCTCTTTCTGCACATTTCTTCCTCTGTCCACACCTCTTGTGCCTCTTTCTGCACCTCTCTTGCCTTTTTCTGTACCTTTCTTCCTCCTACTGCACATTTCTTCCTCTTTCTTTACATTTCTTACTCTTTCTGCACCTCTCTTGCCTCTTTTTGTACCTCTCTAGCTTCTTTCTGTACTTCTTTTCTCTTTTTGCACTTCTCTTGCCTCTTTTTGTACCTCTCTTCCCTCTTTTCACCTCACTTGCCTCTTTCTGCACATCTATTGCCTCTTTCTTCACCTCTCTTTCCTCTTAATCTACCTTTCTTCCACTTTCTGCACCTTTCTTGCTCTTTCTGTATCTCTCTTGCTTCTTTGTGCACTTCTCTTGCCTTTTTCTGCACCTCTCTTGTCTGTTTCTGCACCTCTCTTGCTTCTTTCTGTACCTTACTTGCCTCTTTCTGCTTCTTTCTTCCTTTTTCTGCCATTCTCTTGCTTCTTTATGCACCTCTCTTGTGTCTTTCTGCACCTCTATTGCTTCTTTTTTCACCTCTCTTCCTTTTTTCTGCATCTCTCTTGTGTCTTTCTGTACCTTTCTTGCCCTTTCTGCAGTTCTCTAGCTTCTTTCTGCACCTTTCTTCTTCTTTCTGCAGTTCTTTTTCTTCCTTCTGCACCTCTCTTGCCTCTTTCTGTACCTCTCTTGCTTCTTTCTGCACCTCTCTTGCTTCTTTCTGAACTAATCTTGCTTCTTTCCACATTTTTCTTCCTCTTTTGTGACTTTCTTCTTCTTTCTGTAGTTCTCTTGCTTCTTTCTGTACTTCTCTTGTCTCTTTCTGCACCTCTCTTTCTTCTTTCAGCACTTCTCTTGCTTCTTTCTGTACCTCTCTTGCCTCTTTTTGCACCTCTCTTGCCTCTTTCTGCACCTCACCTGCCACTTTCTACACCTCTCTAGCCTTTTTCTGCACCTTTGTTCCTCTGTTAGCACCTTTCTTAATCTTTCTGCACCTCTCCTGTGTCTTTCTGCACCTCTATTGTTTTGTTCTGCACCTCTCTTGCCTCTTTCTGCACCTTCCTTCTTTTTTCACAGTTCTCTAGCTTCTTTCTGCACATCTCTTGCTTTATTCTGCACCTCTCTTCTTCTTTCTGCACCTTTCTTGCCTCTTTTTGCACCTCTCTTGCTTCTTTCTGCACCTTTTTTCTTCTTTCTGCACTTCTCTTGCTTCTTTTTGCACCTCTCTTGCGTCTTTCTGCACCTCTATTGCTTCTTTTTTCACCTCTCTTGCCTCTTTCTGCATCTCCCTTGCGTCTTTCTGCACCTTTCTTCCCCTTTCTGCAGTTCTCTAGCTTCTTTCTGCACCTTTCTTCTTCTCTTTCTGCACCTTTCTTGCCTCTTTCAGCAATTCTGTCTTGCCTCTTTCTGCACTTTTCTTCTTCTTTCAGCACTTTTCTTGCTTCTTTCTGTACCTCTCTTGCCTCTTTCTGCGCCTCTCTTGCCTCTTTCTGTACCTCATCTGCCACTTTCTACACCTCTCTAGCATTTTTCTGTACCTTTCTTCCTCTGTTAGCACCTTTCTTAATCTTTCTGCACCTCTCTTGTGTCTTTCTGCACCTTTATTGTTTTGTTCTGCACCTATCTTGCCTCTTTCTGTACCTTCCTTTTTTTCCACAGTTCTCTAGCTTCTTTCTGCACATCTCTTGCTTCCTTCTGCACCTCTCTACGTCTTTCTGCACCTTTCTTGCCTCTTTCAGCAATTCTCTGTCTTGCCTCTTTCTGCACTTTTCTTCTTCTTTCTGCAGTTCTTTTTCTTCCTTCTGTACCTCTCTTGCCTCTTTCTGTACCTCTCTTGCTTCTTTCTGCACCTCTCTTGCTTCTTTCTGAACTAATCTTGCTTCTTTCCACATTGTTCTTCCTCTTTTAGTGACTTTCTTCCTCTTTCTGTAGTTCTCTTGCTTCTTTCTGTACTTCTCTTGTCTCTTTCTGCACCTCTCTTTCTTCTTTCAGCACTTCTATTGCTTCTTTCTGTACCTCTTTTGCCTCTTTCTGCACCTCTCTTGCCTCTTTCTGCACCTCTCTTGTCTCTTTCTGCACCTCACCTGCCACTTTCTACACCTCTCTAGCCTTTTTCTGTACCTTTGTTCCTCTGTTAGCACCTTTCTTAATCTTTCTGCACCTCTCTTGTGTCTTTCTGCACCTCTATTATTTTGTTCTGCACCTCTCTTGCATCTTTCTGTACCTTCCGTCTTTTTTCGCAGTTCTCTAGCTTCTTTCTGCACATCTCTTGCTTCTTTCTGTAACTCTCTTCTTCTTTCTGCACCTTTCTTGCCTCTTTCTGCAATTCTCTGTCTTGCCTCTTTCTGTACCTTTTTTCTTCTTTCTGCACTTCTCTTGCTTCTTTCTGCACCTCTCTTGCCTCTTTCTGCACCTCTCTTACCTAATTTCAAAATAATTTTCCTCTTCTGCACCTCTCTTGACTCTTTCAGCACCTCACTTGCCTCTTATTGCACCTCTCCTGTATTATTATGCACCTTTCTTCCTTTCTGCACCTTTCTTCCTCTTTCTGTACCTCTCTTGCCACTTTCTGTACCTTTTTTTCCTCTTTATGTACCTTTCTTCCTCATTCAGCCCATCTTTTGCCTATTTCTGACCTCTCTTGTCTCTTTCTTTACCTCTCTTTCCTCTTTATGTACCTTTCTTCCTCTTTCTGTGCCTTTCTTCCTCTTTCTGTTCCTCTCTAGCATCTTTGTGCACTTCTCTTGCCTGTTTCTGCACCTTTCTTGTATCTTTCTGCACCTCTATTGCTTCTTTCTGCACCTCTCCTCCATCTTTTTGCACCTGTCTTTCCTCTTTCTGCACCTTTCTCCCTCTTTCTGCAGTTCTCTAGCTTCTTTCTGCATGTCTCTTGTTTCTTTCTGCACCACTCTTCTTTCTGCAACTTCCTTGCCTTTTTCTGCAATTCTCTGTCTTGCCTCTTTCTGCCCTTTTGTTCTTCTTTCTGCAGTTCCCTTGCTTCCTTCTGCACCTAGCTTGCCTCTTTCTGCTCCTCTCTTGCCTCTTTCTGCACTTCTCTTGCCTCTTCTGCACCTGTCTAATCTTTTTTTGACCTCACTTGCCTCTTTCTGCACCTCTCTTGCCTCTTTCTGCACCTCACCTGCCACTTTCTACACCTCTCTAGCCTTTTTCTGCACCTTTGCTCCTCTGTTAGCACCTTTCTTAAACTTTCTGCACCTCTCTTACCTCTTTCTGCACATCTCTTGCCTCTTTATGGACCTCTCTTGCTTCCTTCTGCACGTCTCTTGCCTCTTTATGGACCTCTCTTGCTTCTTTCTCCTCCTTTCTCCCTCTTTGTGCAGTTCTCTTGCTTCTTTCTGCACCTTTCTTATGTCTTTCTGCACCTCTATTACTTCTTTCTGCACCTCTCCTCCATCTTTTTGCACCTGTCTTTCCTCTTTCTGCACCTTTCTCCCTCTTTCTGCAGTTCTCTAGCTTCTTTCTGCATGTCTCTTGTTTCTTTCTGCACCACTCTTCTTTCTGCAACTTCCTTGCCTTTTTCTGCAATTCTCTGTCTTGCCTCTTTCTGCCCTTTTGTTCTTCTTTCTGCAGTTCCCTTGCTTCCTTCTGCACCTAGCTTGCCTCTTTCTGCTCCTCTCTTGCCTCTTTCTGCACTTCTCTTGCCTCTTCTGCACCTGTCTAATCTTTTTTTGACCTCACTTGCCTCTTTCTGCACCTCTCTTGCCTCTTTCTGCACCTCACCTGCCACTTTCTACACCTCTCTAGCCTTTTTCTGCACCTTTGCTCCTCTGTTAGCACATTTCTTAAACTTTCTGCACCTCTCTTACCTCTTTCTGCACATCTCTTGCCTCTTTATGGACCTCTCTTGCTTCCTTCTGCACGTCTCTTGCCTCTTTATGGACCTCTCTTGCTTCTTTCTCCTCCTTTCTCCCTCTTTGTGCAGTTCTCTTGCTTCTTTCTGCACCTCTCCTCCATCTTTTTGCACCTGTCTTTCCTCTTTCTGCACCTTTCTCCCTCTTTCTGCAGTTCTCTAGCTTCTTTCTGCATGTCTCTTGTGTCTTTCTACACCACTCTTCTTCTTTCTGCAACTTTCTTGCCTTTTTCTGCAATTCTCTGTCTTGCCTCTTTCTGCCCTTTTGTTCTTCTTTCTGCAGTTCTCTTGCTTCCTTCTGCACCTATCTTGCCTCTTTCTGCACCTCTCTTGCCTATTTCTGCACTTCTCTTGCCTCTTCTGCACCTGTCTAATCTATTTTTGACCTCACTTGCCTCTTTCTGCACCTCTCTTGCCTCTTTCTGCACCTCACCTGCCACTTTTTACACCTCTCTAGCCTTTTTCTGCACCTTTGCTCCTCTGTTAGCACCTTTCTTAAACTTTCTGCACCTCTCTTACCTCTTTCTGCACATCTCTTGCCTCTTTATGGACCTCTCTTGCTTCCTTCTGCACGTCTCTTGCCTATTTATGGACCTCTCTTGCCTCTTTCTGTACATCTCTTTCCTCTTTCAGCACCTCACTAGCCTCTTTCTGTACATCTTGTGCATATTTATGCACCTCTCTTGCCTTTTTCTGCACCTTTCTTCCTCTTTCTGCTCATCTCTTGCCTTTTTATGCACCTCTCTTGCCTCTTTCTTCACCTCTCTTTCCTCTTTATGTTCCTTTCTTCACTCTGTCTATGCCATTCTCCCTCTTTCTGTACCTCTCTTGCCTCTTTGTGCACTTCTCATGCCTCTTTCTGCACGTCTCTTGCCTCTTTCTGCACCTCTCTTGCTTCCTTCTGCACCTCACTTGCCTTTTTCTTCTCTGATCTTCTTCTTTCTGCAGTTCTCTTGCTTCTTTCTGAACCTCTCTTGTATCTTTCTGCACCTCTATTGCTTCTTTCTGCATGGTTCTTGCCTCTTTCTACACCTCTCTTGCCTCTTTCTGCACCTTTCTTCCTCTTTCTGCAGTTTTCAGCATGTCTCTTGCTTCTTTCTGCACCTATCTTCTTCTTTCTTTACCGTTATTGCCTCTTTTCTGCAGTTCTATTTCTTCTTTTCCCACATCTCTTGCCTCTTTCTGCATCTCTCTTGCTTCCTTCTGCACGTCTCTTGCCTCTTTATGGGCCTCTCTTGCCTCTTTCTGTACCTCTCTTGCCTCTATCAGCACCTCACTAGCCTCTTTCTGCACCACTCATGCATCTTTATGTATCTCTCTTGCCTTTTTCTGCACCTTTATTACTCTTTCTGCACCTTTCTTCCTCTTTCTGTACCTCTCTTGCCCCTTTCTGTACCTCTCTTGCCTCTTTCTGCACCTCTCTTGCTTCCTTCTGCACCTCACTTGCATTTTTCTTCTCCTTTCTTCCTCTTTCTGCAGTTCTCTTGCTTCTTTCTGCACCTCTCTTGCATCTTTCTGCACCTCTATTGCTTCTTTCTGCGTATCTCTTGCCTCTTTCTGCACCTCTCTTCCCTCTTTCTGTACCTTTCTTCCTCTTTCTGCAATTCTCTAGCTTCTTTCTGCATGTCTCTTGCTTCTTTCTGCACCTATCTTCTTCTTTCTTTACCGTTCTTTCCTCTTTCTGCAATTCTCTTGCCTCTTTCTGCACCTTTCGTCTCTTTTCTGCAGTTTTCTTGCTTCTCTCTCCACCGCTCTTGCCTCTTTCTGCACTTCTCTTGCTTCTTTGTACAACTGTCTTCCTCTTTTTGTGACTTTCTTCCTCTTTCTGTAGTTCTATTGCTTCTTTCTGCACATCCCTTACCTCTTTCTCTACCTCTCTTGCTTCTTTCTGTAATTCTCTTGACTCTTTCTGCACCTCTCTTACCTCTTTCTGCACCTCTCTTGCCTCTCTTACAGCACCTCACCTAGCCTCACATGCCTCATTCTGCACCTCTTGTGCATTTTTACGCACCTCTCTTGCCTTTTTCTGTACCTTTCTTCCCCTTTTCTGTGCCTTTCTTCCTCTTTCTGTACCTCTCTTATCTCTTTCTGCACTTCTCTTGCCTCTTTTTGCACCTCTCTTGCCGCTTTCTGCACCTCTCTTCCTTTTTTCTGCACCTCACTTGCCTCTTTTTTCTCCTTTCTTCCTCTTTCTGCAGTTCTCTTGCTTCTTTCTGCACATCTCTTACTTCTTTCTGCACCTCTATTCCTTCTTTCTGCTCATCTCTTGCCTCTTTCTGCACCTCTCTTCCTCTTTCTGTACCTTTCTTGCTTCTTTCTGTAATTCTATGCCTCTTTCTGCCCCTTTCTTTCTCTTTCAGCACCTCTCTTACCTCCTTCTGCACCTTCACTCCTCTTTCTACAGTTCTCTTGCTTCTTTCTGCACTTCTCTTGCTTATTTCTGCACTTCTCTTGCTTCTTTCTGCACCTTTCTTCCTCTTTCTGCACCTCTCTTGCCTCGTTCTACACCCCTCTTTCCTCTTTCTGTACCGTTCTTGCTCTTTCTGCACCTCTCTTGCCTCTTTCTGTACTGTTCTTCCTCTTTCTGCAGTTTTATTGCTTCTTTCCATACCTCTCTTGCCTCTTTCTGTACCTCTCTTACTTCTTTCTGTACCTTTCTTGCTTCTTTCTGTAACCCTCTTGCTTCTTTCTATACCTTTCTTCCTCTTTTTGCGACTTTCTTCATCTTTATGTAGTTCTCTTCCTTCTTTCTGCACTTCCCTTGGCTCTTTCTGCACCTCTCTTGCTTTTTTCTGCCCTTCTCTTGCCTCTTTCTGTAGTTCTCTTGCCTC
Organism: Calotriton arnoldi; assembly: GCA_963921515.1. Lineage (NCBI taxonomy): Eukaryota > Metazoa > Chordata > Amphibia > Caudata > Salamandridae > Calotriton > Calotriton arnoldi. Next base: position 205,050 of record CAWUFW010012084.1, read on the forward strand.
TTTCTGCACCTCTCTTGCTTATTTTGACACCGCTTGCCTCTTTCTGCTCCTCTTTTGCTTGTTATGCACTTCTCTTGCTTCTTTCTGTACTTCTCTTATACTTTCTGCATCTCTCTTGTCTCTTTCTGAACTTCTCTTACTTTTTGTTCCTTTCTTGCCTCTTTCTATATCTCTCTTACCTCTTTTCTGCACCTTTCTTCGTCTTTCGGCAGTTCTCTTGCTTCTTTCTACATCTCCCTTGCCTCTTTCTGAATCTTTCTTGCTTCTTTCTGCGCCCCTCTTACCTCCCTCTGCACCTTCATTCCTCGTTCTGCAGTTCTCTTGCTTCTTTTCTGCACTTCTATTGTCCTTTCTGCACCTTTCTTCCTCTTTCTGCACTCTCTTGCCTCGTTCTGCACCTCTCTCAGCTCTTTTCTGTACCTTTCTTGCCTCTTTCTGTACCTCTCTTGCCTCTTTCTGTACCTTTATTAATCTTTCTGCACTTCTATTGCTTCTTTCTGCAACTCTCTTGCTACTTTCTGCACCTCTCTTGACTCCTTTTGCATATCTCTTGCCTCTTTCTGCACCTCACTCTATTCTTTTGTAACCTCTCCTGCTTTTTCTGTACCTCTCTTGCTTCTTTCTACACCTTTCTTTCGCTTTTTGAGACTTTCTTCATCTTTCTGTAGTATTCTTGCTTCCTTCTGCACTTCCCTTGGCTCTTTCTGTACCTCTCTTGTCTCTTTCTGCAATTCTCTTGCCTCTTTCTGCACCTCTCTTGCCTATTTTGACCTCACTTGCTTCTTTCTGCTCCTCTCTTGCTTTTTCTGCACTTCTCTTGCTTCTTTCTATACCTCTCTTATACTTTCTGCATCACTCTTGTCTCTTTCTGAACTTCTCTTACCTCCTTTTGTTCCTTTCTTGCCTCGTTCTGCCCTTCTCTTGCCTCTTTCTGCACCTCTCTTGCATCTTTCTGCACCTCTATTGCTTCTTTCTGCGTATCTCTTGCCTCTTTCTGCACCTCTCTTCCCTCTTTCTGTACCTTTCTTCCTCTTTCTGCAATTCTCTAGCTTCTTTCTGCATGTCTCTTGCTTCTTTCTGCACCTATCTTCTTCTTTCTTTACCGTTCTTTCCTCTTTCTGCAATTCTCTTGCCTCTTTCTGCACCTTTCGTCTTTTTTCTGCAGTTTTCTTGCTTCTCTCTCCACCGCTCTTGCCTCTTTCTGCACTTCTCTTGCTTCTTTGTACAACTGTCTTCCTCTTTTTGTGACTTTCTTCCTCTTTCTGTAGTTCTATTGCTTCTTTCTGCACATCCCTGCCTCTTTCTCTACCTCTCTTGCTTCTTTCTGTAATTCTCTTGACTCTTTCTGCACCTCTCTTACCTCTTTCTGCACCTCTCTTGCCTCTTACAGCACCTCACTAGCCTCACATGCCTCATTCTGCACCTCTTGTGCATTTTTACGCACCTCTCTTGCCTTTTTCTGTACCTTTCTTCCCCTTTTCTGTGCCTTTCTTCCTCTTTCTGTACCTCTCTTATCTCTTTCTGCACTTCTCTTGCCTCTTTTTGCACCTCTCTTGCCGCTTTCTGCACCTCTCTTCCTTTTTTCTGCACCTCACTTGCCTCTTTTTTCTCCTTTCTTCCTCTTTCTGCAGTTCTCTTGCTTCTTTCTGCACATCTCTTACTTCTTTCTGCACCTCTATTCCTTCTTTCTGCTCATCTCTTGCCTCTTTCTGCACCTCTCTTACCTCTTTCTGTACCTTTCTTGCTTCTTTCTGTAATTCTATGCCTCTTTCTGCCCCTTTCTTTCTCTTTCAGCACCTCTCTTACCTCCTTCTGCACCTTCACTCCTCTTTCTACAGTTCTCTTGCTTCTTTCTGCACTTCTCTTGCTTATTTCTGCACTTATCTTGCTTCTTTCTGCACCTTTCTTCCTCTTTCTGCACCTCTCTTGCCTCGTTCTACACCCCTCTTTCTGTACCGTTCTTGCTCTTTCTGCACCTCTCTTGCCTCTTTCTGTACTGTTCTTCCTCTTTCTGCAGTTTTATTGCTTCTTTCTATACCTCTCTTGCCTCTTTCTGTACCTCTCTTACTTCTTTCTGTACCTTTCTTGCTTCTTTCTGTAACCCTCTTGCTTCTTTCTATACCTTTCTTCCTCTTTTTGCGACTTTCTTCATCTTTATGTAGTTCTCTTCCTTCTTTCTGCACTTCCCTTGGCTCTTTCTGCACCTCTCTTGCTTTTTTCTGCCCTTCTCTTGCCTCTTTCTGTAGTTCTCTTGCCTCTTTCTGCACCTCTCTTGCTTATTTTGACACCGCTTGCCTCTTTCTGCTCCTCTTTTGCTTGTTATGCACTTCTCTTGCTTCTTTCTGTACTTCTCTTATACTTTCTGCATCTCTCTTGTCTCTTTCTGAACTTCTCTTACTTTTTGTTCCTTTTCTTGCCTCTTTCTATATCTCTCTTACCTCTTTCTGCACCTTTCTTCGTCTTTCAGCAGTTCTCTTGCTTCTTTCTACATCTCCTTGCCTCTTTCTGAATCTTTCTTGCTTCTTTCTGCACCCCTCTTACCTCCCTCTGCACCTTCATTCCTCGTTCTGCAGTTCTCTTGCTTCTTTCTGCACTTCTATTGTCCTTTCTGCACCTTTCTTCCTCTTTCTGCACCTCTCTTGCCTCATTCTGCACCTCTCTCAGCTCTTTCTGTACCTTTCTTGCCTCTTTCTGTACCTCTCTTGCCTCTTTCTGTACCTTTATTAATCTTTCTGCACTTCTATTGCTTCTTTCTGCAACTCTCTTGCTACTTTCTGCACCTCTCTTGACTCCTTTTGCATATCTCTTGCCTCTTTCTGCACCTCACTCTATTCTTTTGTAACCTCTCCTGCTTTTTTCTGTACCTCTCTTGCTTCTTTCTACACCTTTCTTTCGCTTTTTGAGACTTTCTTCATCTTTCTGTAGTATTCTTGCTTCCTTCTGCACTTCCCTTGGCTCTTTCTGTACCTCTCTTGTCTCTTTCTGCAATTCTCTTGCCTCTTTCTGCACCTCTCTTGCCTATTTTGACCTCACTTGCTTCTTTCTGCTCCTCTCTTGCTTTTTCTGCACTTCTCTTGCTTCTTTCTATACCTCTCTTATACTTTCTGCATCACTCTTGTCTCTTTCTGAACTTCTCTTACCTCCTTTTGTTCCTTTCTTGCCTCGTTCTGCCCTTCTCTTGCCTCTTTCTGCACCTCTCTTGCATCTTTCTGCACCTCTATTGCTTCTTTCTGCGTATCTCTTGCCTCTTTCTGCACCTCTCTTCCCTCTTTCTGTACCTTTCTTCCTCTTTCTGCAATTCTCTTGCCTCTTTCTGCACCTTTCGTCTTTTTTCTGCAGTTTTCTTGCTTCTCTCTCCACCGCTCTTGCCTCTTTCTGCACTTCTCTTGCTTCTTTGTACAACTGTCTTCCTCTTTTTGTGACTTTCTTCCTCTTTCTGTAGTTCTATTGCTTCTTTCTGCACATCCCTTACCTCTTTCTCTACCTCTCTTGCTTCTTTCTGTAATTCTCTTGACTCTTTCTGCACCTCTCTTACCTCTTTCTGCACCTCTCTTGCCTCTTACAGCACCTCACTAGCCTCACATGCCTCATTCTGCACCTCTTGTGCATTTTACGCACACTCTCTTGCCTTTTTCTGTACCTTTCTTCCCCTTTTCTGTGCCTTTCTTCCTCTTTCTGTACCTCTCTTATCTCTTTCTGCACTTCTCTTGCCTCTTTGCACCTCTCTTGCCGCTTTCTACCTCTCTTCCTTTTTCTGCACCTCACTTGCCTCTTTTTTCTCCTTTCTTCCTCTTTCTGCAGTTCTTTTGCTTCTTTCTGCACATCTCTTACTTCTTTCTGCACCTCTATTCCTTCTTTCTGCTCATCTCTTGCCTCTTTCTGCACCTCTCTTACCTCTTTCTGTACCTTTCTTGCTTCTTTCTGTAATTCTATGCCTCTTTCTGCCCCTTTCTTTCTCTTTCAGCACCTCTCTTACCTCCTTCTGCACCTTCACTCCTCTTTCTACAGTTCTCTTGCTTCTTTCTGCACTTCTCTTGCTTATTTCTGCACTTCTCTTGCTTCTTTCTGCACCTTTCTTCCTCTTTCTGCACCTCTCTTGCCTCGTTCTACACCCCTCTTTCTGTACCGTTCTTGCTCTTTCTGCACCTCTCTTGCCTCTTTCTGTACTGTTCTTCCTCTTTCTGCAGTTTTATTGCTTCTTTCTATACCTCTCTTGCCTCTTTCTGTACCTCTCTTACTTCTTTCTGTACCTTTCTTGCTTCTTTCTGTAACCCTCTTGCTTCTTTCTATACCTTTCTTCCTCTTTTTGCGACTTTCTTCATCTTTATGTAGTTCTCTTCCTTCTTTCTGCACTTCCCTTGGCTCTTTCTGCACCTCTCTTGCTTTTTTCTGCCCTTCTCTTGCCTCTTTCTGTAGTTCTCTTGCCTCTGTCTGCACCTCTCTTGCTTATTTTGACACCGCTTGCCTCTTTCTGCTCCTCTTTTGCTTGTTATGCACTTCTCTTGCTTCTTTCTGTACTTCTCTTATACTTTCTGCATCTCTCTTGTCTCTTTCTGAACTTCTCTTACTTTTTTGTTCCTTTCTTGCCTCTTTCTATATCTCTCTTACCTCTTTCTGCACCTTTCTTCGTCTTTCGGCAGTTCTCTTGCTTCTTTCTACATCTCCCTTGCCTCTTTCTGAATCTTTCTTGCTTCTTTCTGCACCCCTCTTACCTCCCTCTGCACCTTCATTCCTCGTTCTGCAGTTCTCTTGCTTCTTTCTGCACTTCTATTGTCCTTTCTGCACCTTTCTTCCTCTTTCTGCACCTCTCTTGCCTCGTTCTGCACCTCTCTCAGCTCTTTCTGTACCTTTCTTGCCTCTTTCTGTACCTCTCTTGCCTCTTTCTGTACCTTTATTAATCTTTCTGCACTTCTATTGCTTCTTTCTGCAACTCTCTTGCTACTTTCTGCACCTCTCTTGACTCCTTTTGCATATCTCTTTTGCTCTTTCTGCACCTCACTCTATTCTTTTGTAACCTCTCCTGCTTTTTTCTGTACCTCTCTTGCTTCTTTCTACACCTTTCTTTCGCTTTTTGAGACTTTCTTCATCTTTCTGTAGTACTCTTGCTTCCTTCTGCACTTCCCTTGGCTCTTTCTGTACCTCTCTTGTCTCTTTCTGCAATTCTCTTGCCTCTTTCTGCACCTCTCTTGCCTATTTTGATCTCACTTGCTTCTTTCTGCTCCTCTCTTGCTTTTTCTGCACTTCTCTTGCTTCTTTCTATACCTCTCTTATACTTTCTGCATCACTCTTGTCTCTTTCTGAACTTCTCTTACCTCCTTTTGTTCCTTTCTTGCCTCGTTCTGCCCTTCTCTTGCCTCTTTCTGTAATTCTCTTGCCTCTTTCTGCACCTCTCTTGCCTATTTAACCTCACTTGCCTCTTTCTGCTCCTCTCTTGCTTTTTCTGCACTTCTCTTGCTTCTTTCTGTACCTCTCTTACACTTTCTGCATCTCTCTTGTCTCTTTCTGAACTTCTCTTACCTCTTTTGTTCCTTTCTGTACCTCTCTTGCCACTTTTTACCTTTCTTCATCTTTCTGCAGTTCTCTTGTTTCTTTCTATATCTCTCTTGCCTCTTTCTGAATATTTCTTGCTTCTTTCTGCACCCCTCTTACCTCCTTCTGCACCTTCATTCCTCGTTCTGCAGTTCTCTTGCTTCTTTCTGCACTTCTCTTGCTACTTTCTGCACCTTTCTTCCTCTTTCTGCACCTCTCTTGCCTTGTTCTGCACCTCTCTTGCCTCTTTGTGTACCTCTCTTGCTTCTTTCTGCATGTCTCTTGCCTCTTTATGGACCTCTCCTTCCTCTTTCTGCACCTCTCTTGCCTCTTACAGCACTTCACTAGCCTCACAAGCCTCTTTTTGCACCTCTTGTCCATTTGTACGCACCTCTATTGCCTTTTTCTGTACCTTTCTTCTCCTTTTCTGTACCTTTCTTCCTCTTTCTGTCCCTCTCTTGCCTCTTTCTGCACTTTTCTTGCCTCTTTCTGCAACTCTCTTGCCACTTTCTGCACCTCTCTTCCTTCTTTCTGTACCTCTCTTGCCTCTTTTTTCTCCTTTCTTCCTCTTTCTGCAGTACTCTTCCTTCTTTCTGCCCTTCGCTTGCCTCTTTCTGCAATTCTCTTGCCTCTTTCTGTACCTCTCTTGCCTATTTTGACCTCACTTGCCTCTTTCTGCTCCTCTCTTGCTTTTTCTGCACTTCTCTTGCTTATTTCTGTACCTCTCTTACACTTTCTGCATCTCTCTTGTCTCTTTCTAAACTTCTCTTACCTCTTTTTGTTCCTTTCTTGCCTCTTTCTGTACCTCTCTTGCCTCTTTCTGCACCTTTCTTTGTCTTTCTGCAGTTCACTTGCTTCTTTCTACATCTCTCTTGCCTCTTTTGGAACCTTTCTTGCTTCTTTATGCACCTCTCTTACAGATTTCTGCACCTTCATTCCTCGTTCTGCAGTGCTCTTGCTTCTTTCTGCACGTCTCTTGCTTCTTTTTGTACTTCTCTTGCTTCTTTCTGCACCTTTCTTCCTCTTTCTGCACCTCTCTTCCTCGTTCTGCACCTCTCTTGCCTCTTTCTGTACCTTTCTTGCCTCTTTCTACACCTCTCTTGCCTTTTTCTGTACTTTTCTTCCTCTTTCTGCAGTTCTATTGGTTCTTTCTGCACCTCTCTTGCCTCTTTCTGCACCTCTCTTGCCTCTTTCTGCATATCTCTTGCCTCTTTCTGTACCTCACTCTCTTCTTTTTGCACCTCTCTTGCTTCTTTCTGTACCTCTCTTGCTTCTTTCTATACCTTTTTTCTCTTTTTGTGACTTTCTTCATCTTTCTGTAGTTCTCTTGCTACTTTCTGCACTTCTCCTGGCTCTTTCTGCACCTCTCTTGCTTCTTTCTGCCATTCTCTTGCCTCTTTCTGCAGTTCGCTTGCCTCTTTCCGCACCTCTCTTGCTATTTTTGACCTCACTTGCCTCTTTCTGCTCCCTTCTTGCCTCTTTCTGCACCTCGTTTGCTTCTATCTGCACTTCTCTTGCTTCTTTCTGCACCTCTCTTCCTCTTTCTTTACCTCTCTTGCCTCTTTCTGCACCATATTTGCCTCTTTCTGCACAACTCTTTCTCGCTTCCCTGCCTAATATGCACCTATTTTGCTTCTTTCTGCACTTCTCTTGCCTCTTTATATACCTCTATTGCCTCTTTCTGCACCTCTCTTGCCTCTAACAGCACCTGACTTTCCACTTTCTGTATCTCTCTTTCCTTTTTCTGCACATCTCTTGCCTCTTTCTGTACCTTTTTTCCTCTTTCTATACCTCTCTTGCCTCTTTCTGTACCTATCTTGCCTCTCTCTGTACTTCTCTGGCTTCATTCTGCACTTCTCTTGCTTCTTTCTGTGCTTTTCTTCCTATTTATGCAACAGTCTTGCCTCTTTCTGCATATCTCTTGCCTCTTTCTGCACCTCAATTGGCTCTTTCTGCACTACTCTTGCTTCTTTCTGCACCTTTCTTACTCCTTCTGCACCTTTCTTCCTCTTTCTGCAGTTCTCTTGCTGCTTCTTTCTGCCATTCTCTTCCATTTTCCTTTACTCCCTTCCCTCTTTCTGTACCTCTCTTGCCTATTTTTGCAGCTTTCTTCCTCTTTCTGCAGTTTTCTAGCCTCTTTATGCACTTCTCTTGCTTCTTTCTGCACCTCTCTTCCTCTTTCTGCACATCTCTTGCCTCTTTCTACACCCCTCTTTCCTCCTTCTGCACCTCACTTTATTCTTCTCTGCACTCTCCTGCTTCTTTCTACACCACTCTTGCTTCTTTATGCACATTTATTCATCTTGCCTTTTTATGCACCTCTCTTGCTTCTTTCTACACCTTGTTTGCTTCTTTCTACACTTCTCTTGCCTCTTTCTGCACCTCTCTTGCCACTTTCTGTACCTCTCTTGCCTCTTTCTGCACCTCACTTTATTCTTTCTGCCTCTCTCTTGCTTCTGTCTACACTTTACTTGCTTTTTTATGCACATTTATTCATTTTTTTGCAACGTTCTTCCTCTTTCTGTAGTTCTGTTGCTTCTTTCTCACTTCTGTGACTCTTTCTGTACCTCTTTGGTTCTTTCTGCACTTCTATTGGCTCTTTCTGTACCTCTCTTGCCTCTTTCTACCCCTCTCTTGCTTCTTTCTTCACCTCGCTTGCCTCTTTATGTACCTCTCTTGCCTCTTTCTGCACCTTTCTTGCTTCTTTCTGCACTTCTCTTGTATCTTTCTGCACCTCTCTTGCCTCCTTCTGCACCTCTCTTGCTTCTTTCTACACTTCTCTTGCCTCTTTCTGTACCTCTCTTGTATTTTTCTGTAACTTTCTTCCTCTTTCTGTAGATTTCTTCCTCATTCTTTATATTTCTTACTCTTTCTGCACCTCTCTTGCCTTTTTTATAACTCTCTTGCCTCTTTTTATACCTTTCTTCCTCTTTCTGCACCTCTTTTGCCTCTTTCTGCACCTCTCTTGCTTCTTTCTGCACTTCTCTTGCCTCTTTATATACCTCTATTGCCTCTTTATGCACCCTCTCTTGCCTCTAACAGCACCTGACTTTCCACTTTCTGTATCTCTCTTTCCTTTTTCTGCACGTCTCTTGCTTCTTTCTGTACCTTTTTTCCTCTTTCTATACCTCTCTTGCCTCTTTCTGTACCTATCTTGCCTCTCTCTGTACTTCTCTTGCTTCATTCTGCACTTCTCTTGCTTCTTTCTGTGCTTTTCTTCCTATTTATGCAACAGTCTTGCCTCTTTCTGCACATCTCTTGCCTCTTTCTGCACCTCAATTGGCTCTTTCTGCACTTCTCTTGCTTCTTTCTGCACCTTTCTTACTCCTTCTGCACCTTTCTTCCTCTTTCTGCAGTTCTCTTGCTGCTTCTTTCTGCCATTCTCTTCCATTTTTCTTTACTCCCTTGCCTCTTTCTGTACCTCTCTTGCCTATTTTTGCAGCTTTCTTCCTCTTTCTGCAGTTTTCTAGCCTCTTTATGCACTTCTCTTGCTTCTTTCTGCACCTCTCTTCCTCTTTCTGCACATCTCTTGCCTCTTTCTACACCCCTCTTTCCTCCTTCTGCACCTCACTTTATTCTTTCTGCACCTCTCCTGCTTCTTTCTACACCACTCTTGCTTCTTTATGCACATTTATTCATCTTGCCTTTTTATGCACCTCTCTTGCTTCTTTCTACACCTCGTTTGCTTCTTTCTGCACTTCTCTTGCCTCTTTCTGCACCTCTCTTGCCACTTTCTGTACCTCTCTTGCCTCTTTCTGCACCTCACTTTATTCTTTCTGCATCTCTCTTGCTTCTGTCTACACTTTACTTGCTTTTGTATGCACATTTATTCATTTTTTTGCAACGTTCTTCCTCTTTCTGTAGTTCTGTTGCTTCTTTCTCACTTCTGTGCCTCTTTCTGCACCTCTTTGGTTCTTTCTGCACTTCTATTGGCTCTTTCTGCACCTCTCTTGCCTCTTTCTACACCTCTCTTGCTTCTTTCTTCACCTCGCTTGCCTCTTTGTGTACCTCTCTTGCCTCTTTCTGCACCTTTCTTGCTTCTTTCTGCACTTCTCTTGTATCTTTCTGCACCTCTCTTGCCTCCTTCTGCACCTCTCTTGCTTCTTTCTACACTTCTCTTGTCTCTTTCTGTACCTCTCTTGCCTCTTTCTATGCCTCTCTTGCCTCTTTCTGCACCTCACCTGCCTCTTTCTGCACCTTTCTTCCTCTGTCCACTCCTCTTGTGCCTCTTTCTGTACCTCTCTTGTATTTTTCTGTACCTTTCTTCCTCTTTCTGTAGATTTCTTCCTCATTCTTTATATTTCTTACTCTTTCTGCACCTCTCTTGCCTCTTTTTATAACTCTTGTGCCTCTTTTTATACCTTTCTTCCTCTTTCTGCCCCTCATTTGCCTCTTTCTGCACCTCTCTTGCTTCTTTCTACACATCACTTGCCTCTTTCTACTCCTTTCTTTCTCTTTCTGCACCTCTCTTGCCTCTTTCTCTACCTCCCTTGCTTCTTTCTGCACTTCTCTTGCCACTTTATGTATCTCTTGTGCCTCTTTATGCACCTCTCTTGCCTTTTTCTGCACCTCTCTTCCTAATTCTGTATGTTTCTTCCTCTTTCTGCACCTCTCTTGCCTCTTTCTGTAACTCTATTGTCTCTTTCTGTACCTTTCTTCCTCTTTCTTCACCTCTCCTGCCTCTTTCTGAACCTCTCTCCTCTATCTCTGCACTACTCTTGCTTCTTTCTGCACTTCTCTTGCTTCTTTCTGCACCTATCTTCCTCCTTCTGTACCTTTCTTCCTCTTTCTGCGGTTCTCTTGCTACATCTTTCTGCAATTCTCTTCCATTTTTCTTCACCACTCTTGCCTCATTCTACACATCTATTGCCTCTTTCCGCACTTCACTTGCTCCTTATGCACTTCTCTTGCTTATTTATGTACTTATCTTCCTTCTTTCTGCACCTTTCATCCTCCATCTGCACATTTCTTCCTCTTTCTGCAGTTCTCTTGCAGCTTCTTTCTGCCATTCTCTTCCATTTTCTGCACCTCTCTTGCCTCTTTCTGTACCTTTCTTCCTCTTTCTGCAGTTCTCTTGCTTCTTTCTGCAGCTCTCTTGTCTCTTTCTTCACCTCTCGCTTGTTTCTGCAACCTCTTGCTTCATTCTGTCTCTCTTTTGCAACTTTCTGCACCTATCTTGCCTCTATTCACACATTTCTTCCTCTTTCTGTACCTTTCTTCCTCTTTCTACACGTATCTTGCCTCTTTCTGCACCTCTCTTGTGTCTTTCTGCACTGCTCTTGCCTCTTTCTGCACTTCTGTTGCTTCTTTCTGCACTTCCCTTGCTTCTTTTTGCACCTTTCTTCCTCTTTCTGCACCTCTCTTGCCTCTCTCTGCACAATTCTCCCTCTTTCTGTACCTTTCTTCCTCTTTCTGCATCTCTCTTGCCTTTTTCTGTACCTCTCTTCCTCTTTCTGCACGATGGTTCCTCTTTCTGCACTTTTCGTTCCTCTTTCTGTACTTCTATTGCCTCTTTCTGCACCTTTCTTCCTCTTTCTGCACCTCTCTTGCCCCTTTCTGCTCCTCTTTCATCTCTCTGCACCTCTCTTGCTCCTTTATGCACCTCACTTGCCTGTTTATGCTCCTTTCTTACTCTTTTTTCACCTCTCTTACCTTTTTCTGCACCTCTCTTGCTTCTTTCTGCACCTCTCTTGCCTCTTTCTGACCCTCTCTTGCCTCTTTCTGCATCTCTCTTGCCTCTTTCTGTGCCTTTCTTTCTCGTTCTGCACCTCTCTTGCCTCTTTCTGCACCTCTCTTGCCTCTTTCTGCTCCTCACTTGCCTCTTTCTGCACCTATCCTGCTTCTTTTTGCACTTCTCTTTCTTCTTTTTGTACCTCTCTTATACTTTCTGTATCTCTCTTGCCTCTTTCTGAACTTCTCTTACCTCTTTTTGTTCCTTTCTTGCCTCTTTCTGTACCTCTCTTGCCTCTTTCTGCACCTTTCTTCCTACTTCTGCAGTTCTCTTGCTTCTTTCTGCACCTCTCTGTCAGAAGTTGACCTGGTATATGCTGTCCACTAATTATAGTGGGCACCTTGCACCAGTCCAAACAACCCCTTATTGGAGATAGGTTAAAGACAACCTTTATTGAAAGCTATCCTAGTGGTAGCTATGGAGAGCAGCCTTCAGGCTAAGTCTTGAAGGAATGTAAAGCAGCTTGTTTTACCAGTCTATAATCTCTTGAGTGACCAAATGAAAGAGGACCACACCAGGTATATATATAAAATATATGTATTTAGTCTTAAACACATCCCTCTAGTCTCTTTATGAGGCTGGGAGTTCGAAATACATAGTTTACAAGTCAAATATCAACAGTAATAGCACAAATACACGTTTGAGCCCTAGGGCGTGCTCAAACCATATACCAATAAAGTGGTATAAGAACCACGACTGAGCTAGACACAAGGCCTAGAGCCTGTAGAAGTGCTTGGACCCAAGGAACCACCCAAGGTAGTGACACAGGGGACCCACGGGGGACGCGTGCAGTGTGAGAACACAGCCACGAGCCACTGTTGACTTCTATGGGGAAAGTTGCGGTTGGATTTTTAAAAGGAAAGGACACTTAGAGGAGGACTTGGAGCAAACCCCTTTAGAACTAGGCAGTTCTAGAGTCAATACCCACGGGAGCACCAGAGTACTTGAGTTACCTCACCCAGGGAAGCCGGGTGCATAGGTGTCTTTTCGCGTCGGGTTTCGTCGTCGTTTTCAATGGCGATCTGCTGCAGCAGGCTGCTGGCGACCAAGTCGAAAGTGTCCGGGTAGATCCAAGAGTGGATCAAAGATCTGAAGGACCTGAAAGCAGAGGGGACAGAGTCCGGGTCACTAGTCAGGGACCAAAAAGGGGATGAGCAGATGCCCACCGATGTCGGGTGCTTCAGGTAGGTTGATGGTCATCTTGACTCTTCAGCCACAACGTCCAGGAGGTGTCGATGACAACTAGAAGCTGGATTTGAGCTGTCCAACAACATCTGTTGATTGCTGCGGTGTCGGCTACTGTATTGGACCCAACAAGCCTTGGCAACGGCAAGTCACGTGGAAACAAAGAAAGGACGTTGATTCAGACCAGCAAGGTCTGGGGGACTCACCCAGTGAGGGCAAGTCATGGCACATCTGGAGCAACCAGGATAGCCGAAGCAGAAGAAGAGTTGCCTTCGGGAGGGCCCACTAGCCAATGGACTAGCAACCGCGAAGGAGCCTCGAGTAGACGCACTTGGAGCTGGCTCACAGGACACTCGTAAAGTGGAGGCCAGTGATCTTTGGTGCAGTCGGTACTGGAGGTGGGGGATACTCAGAGCCCAAAGCACAACTTTGTGTGACACCAGGAAGAGGATGCACTTGCAAAAGTTCTCGGTGTCCAGGGGTCACGGTTCTACGTTACCCACGAAAGCTACGTGCCTCAGCTTCGCTGGGGTCTCAGGGCAGCCTCAGGAAGTCTGGAAATCCATCACTAGTGTTGCAAAGACTTCAGCGTCCAGTGGGAGCTTCAGCAATGCAGACCGGACAATCGCTTCTTAGGTGCCTGCCAAGCAGGGGAGTCACTCCTTGACCCCAAGGTAGATTCTTCAGTCCTCTAGTCTTCAAGTAGAGCGTCGAAGGTCCAGGATTCGGTGTCAGAGTTTCGTCCAGGGTAATCTAAAGTCCTAAGGACTGGGGTCCCATACTTATATACTAAGTTAGGGGGTTGGACATACCCTGGGGACCCACCTATGGGAGAGTCAGGGAAGAGGGGTGGTTACACTCATTCCCTTTGTCCAGTTTCATGCCAGAGCAGGGGCAGGTAGCCCCTGCAACTGGTTTGAACTGGACTATACACAGGGACACCAAGTGTGACCCCAGTGCAGGACTTCAAAGCACCAGAGAGTGCTCCTGCCCAGCCCCAATACACACTATCCTGTCTAGGGAGGTGGTTACACCTCCCTGTGACAGGAAACCTATTGTCCAGGCCTCCCCTGCCGGAGTTTCAGTCAGCAGCAGGAGGCCAGACCCGTGTCTGTGGCAGCGGCATCCATTTTGTGAACTGGTGGGAGGTAGTATTCCAAGATATTTGACACCAAACATGACATGTTTCCGTGCAGCCATCCCAAAGTTAGCATTTAAAGCAAGGTTATAATGCACTTAAGAGTATATGGTCAGGTTGCACCACAAACAGCATCAGAGGATTGGCTTTGAATGCTGCAGAGGGGCTCTGCTCATGCAGGGGAACCCTCTCACATAAAAACCAAGCACTCTGCCTTCAGGATTGTTAAGGCCTGCCATAGGAGTGACTTATAGGTTTATATGTGTGTGCAATGGTAGTAATATAGGTAGCCTATACCACAGTAAGGGGTGAATGCACCACCTTACCCAGGCTGCAGTAGCAGGCCTGTGGTGTTATTTTGGAGGGCTTCCCAGGGGTGGCATAATACATGCTTCAGCCCCTGGTAGGCCTCTGGGGTACCTATGCCCTGGGTACACAGTATACCATATATTAGGGACTTATAAGGGCACTCCAGAATCCAATCAGAGATGTACCTAAGGTACATGGAAACCATTTTAGAGGAAGCAGCTAGGCTGGGGTTCTGATTAGCAGGGCCCCAGCCAGACTAAAGTCGAAAAACAGTGAAGCGTCAGCAAAAAGTGGGGGTACCCCTGTGAAGCCGATCCTACTCTCCTACACTCTCTTGCCTCTTTCTGTACCTACCCTGCTTCTTTCTGCACTTCTCTTGCTTCTTTTTGCACCTTGTTCTTCTTTCTGTACCTCTCTTGCCACTTTCTGCACAATTCGTCCTCTTTCTGTACCTTTCTTCCTCTTTCTGCTCCTCTTGTGCCTCTTTCTGCACCTCTCTTGCCTTTTTCTGCATATTTCTTCCTCTTTCTGCACGATTCTTCCTCTTTCTGAACCTTTCTTCCTCATTCTGTACTTCTCTTGCCTCTTTCTGCACCTTTCTTCCTTTTTCTGCACCTCTCTTGCCTCTTTCTGCACCTCTCTTTCCTCTCTCTGCACCTCTCTTGCTTCTTTCTGCACCTCTCTTGCCTCTTTCTGTACCTCTCTTGCCTCTTTCTGCACCTCTCTATTCTCTTTATGTGCCTTTCTTTCTTGTTCTGCACCTCTCTTGCCTCTTTCTGCACCTCTCTTCCCTCTTTCTGCACCTCACTTGCCTCTTTCTGTACCTCTCTTGCCTCTTTATATACCTCTCTTGCTTCTTTCTGTACCTCTCTTGCTTCTTTAAGCACTTCTCTTGCTTCTTCCTGTACCTCTCTTGCTTCTCTATTCACCTTTCTGCCTCTTTCTGCACCTTTTGTTCTCTTTCTGCACCTTTCATCCTCTTTCTGCACCTTTCATCCTCTTTCTGCAATTCTCTTGCTTCTTTCTGCACTTCTCTTGCTTCTCTATTTGCCTTTCTGCCTCTTTCGGCACCTTTATTCCTCTTTCTGCAGTTTTCCTGCTTCTTTCTGCACCTCGTATGCCTCTTCCTGCACCTCTCTTGCTACTTTCTGCACCTCGCTTGCTTCCTTCTGTAGTTCTCTTGCTTCGTTCTGCACCTCTCGCCTCTTTCTGTACCTTTCTTGCCTCTTTCAGCACCTCACTTGCCTCTTTCTGCACCTCTTGTGCATCTTTATGTACCTCTCTTGCCTTTTAATGCACCTTTCTTCCTCTTTCTGCACCTCTCTTGCCTCTTTCTGCACCACTGTTGCCGCTTTCTGCACCTCTCTTGTTTCTTTCTGCACCTCACTTGCCTCTTTCTGCACCTCTCTTGCTCTTTCTGCACCTCTCTTGCTTCTTATGCCCTTCTCTTGCCTCTTTCTGCACCTCTCCTGCCTCTTTCCCATCTCTCTTGCCTCTTTCTGTACCTCTCTTGCTTCTTTCTGCACCTCTTTTGCTTATTTATGCACTTCTCCTGCTTCTTTCCACACCTCTCTTGCCTCTTTCTGCACCTGTCTTGCCTCTTTCTGAACCTCACTCTATTCTTTCTGCACCTCTTTTGCCTCTTTCTGCACCTCTCTTTCCTCTTTCTGTACCTTTCTTGCCTTTTTCTGCACCTCTCTTGCCTCTTTCTTTACCTTTCTTCCTCTTTCAGCAGTTCTCTTGCTTCTTTATGCACTTTTCTTGCCTCTTCCTGCACCTCTCTTACCTTCTTCTGCACCTCTCATGCCTCATTCTGCACCTCTCTTGTGTCATTCTGTACCTCTTGCTTCTTTCTGCACCTCACTTGCCTATTTCTGCTCCTTTCTTACTCTTTCTGCACCACTCTTACCTTTTTCTACACCTCTCTTGCTTCTTTCTGCTCCTTTCTTGCCTCTTTCTGCACCTCTCTTGCCTCTTTCTGCACCTTCTTCCTCTTTGTGTGCCTTTCTTCTTCTTTCTGCACCTCTCCTGCCTCTTTCTATTCCACTATAGCCTTTTTTCACCTCACTTGCCTCTTACTGTACCTCTCTTGCCTCTTTCTGTATCTCTCTTGCCTCTTTCTGCTCCTCACTTGCCTCTTTCTGCACCTTTCTTCCTCTGTCCGCACCTCTTGTGCCTCTTTCTGCACCTCTCTTACCTTTTCTGTACCTTTCTTCCTCTTCCTGCACATTTCTTCCTCTTTCTTTACATTTCTTACTCTTTCTGCACCTCTCTTGCCTCTTTTAGCAACTCTTTTGCATGTTTTTGTACCTTTCCTTCTCTTTCTGCACCTCTTTTGCCTCTTTCAGCACCTCTCTTGCTTCTTTATGCACCTTACTTGCCTCTTTCTTCTCCTTTTTACCCTTTCTGTACCTCTCTTGCCTCTTTCTGCACCTCACTTGCCTCTTTCTACTCCTTTCCTATTCTTTGTGCACATCTCTTGCTTCTTTATGTACCTCTATTGCTTCTTTCTGCACTTCTCTTCTCTTTCTGCACCTCTCCTGCGTCTTTCTTTACCTTGCTAGCCTCTTTCTGCAATTTTTTCCTCTTTCTGTGCCTTTCTTCCTCTTTCTGCACCTCTCCTGCCTCTTTCTACACCTCTCTTGCCTATTCTCACTGTAGGAGAGTAGGATCTGCTTCACATGGGTACCCCCACTTTTTGCTGATGCTTCACTGTTTTTCGACTTTAGTCTGGCTGGGGCCCTGCTAATCAGAACCCCAGCCTAGCTGCTTCCTCTCTAAAATGGTTTCCATGTAACTTAGGTACATCTTTGATTGGAAACTGGAGTGCCCTTATAAGTCCCTAGTATATGGTATAGTATGTACCCAGGCATAGGTACCTCAGAGGCCTGCCAGGGGCTGAAGCATGTATTATGCCACCCCTGGAAGGCCAGCCAAAATGACACCACAGGTCTGCTACTGCAGCCTGGGTAAGGTGGTGCATGCACCCCTTACTGTGATATAGGCTACCTATATCACTACAAATGCACACACATATAAACCTATAAGTCACTCCTACAGCAGACCTTTACAATCCTGAAGGCAGAGTGCTTGGTTTTTATGTGAGAGGGTGCCCCTGCATGAGCAGGGCCCCTCTGCAGCTTTCGGACTCAATCCTCTGATGCTGTTTGTGGTGCAGCCTGACCATATACTCTTAAGTGCATTATATCCTCGCAGTAAATGCTAACTTTGGGATGGCTGCACAGAAACATGTCGTGTTTGGTGTCAAACATCTTGGAATACTACCCCCCCACCAATTCTGGTGGCAGGGGTAGCATTCCACCCTTCTAGAGGGAGCGACATGTGCACACCGGGCTACCCGGTAGCTTCTTTCCAGAGCCCTGGCATCACAAAATGGATGCCGCTGCCACAGACACGGGTCTGGCCTCCTGCTGCTGACTGAAACTCCGGCAGGGGAGGCCTGGACAATAGGTTTCCTGTCACAGGGAGGTGTAACCACCTCCCCAGACAGGATAGTGTGTATTGGGGCTGGGCAGGAGCACCCTCTGGTGCTTTGAAGTCCTGCACTGGGGACACATTTGGTGTCCCTGTGCATATGCCAGTTCAAACCGGTTGCAGGGGCTACCTGCCCCTGCTCTGGCATGAAACTAGACAAAGGGAATGGGTGTAACCACCCCTCTTCACTGACCCTCCCATATATGGGTCCCCAGAGTATGTCCAACCCCCTAACTTGGTATAAGTATGGGACCCCAGTCCTTAGGACTTTAGATTACCCTGGATGAAACTCTGACACCGAATCCTGGACCTTTGACACTCTACTTTAAGATTAGAGGACTGAAGAATCTCCCTTGGGGTCAAGGAGTGACTCCCCTGCTTGGCAGCCACCTATGAAGCAATTATCTGATCTGCATCACTGAAGTTCCCGCTGGACGCCAAAGTCTTTGCATCACCAGAGGTGGATTTACAGACTTCCCGAGGCTGCCCTGAGTCCCCAGCAAAGCTGAGGCCCATAGCTGTTGTGGGTAACGTGGAACCTTGACCCCTGGACACCAAGCACATTTGCAAGTGCATCCTCTTCCTGGTCTCTCATGAAGTTGTGCTTTGGGCTCCAAGTAGCCCCCGCATCCAGCACCAAATGCACTGAAGATCACTGGCCTGCACTCCACGAGTGTCCTGCAAGTCAGCTCCAAGTGCATCCACTCGAGGCTCCTTTGCGGTCGCTAGTCCGTTGGCTAGTAGGCCCTCCCGAAGGCAACTCTTCTTCTGCTTGGGCTTTTCTGGTTGCTCCAGAGTTGCCCTGACTTACCCTCACTGGGTGAGACCCCCAGACCTTGCTGGTCTGCAACATTGTCCTTTCTTTGTTTCTTTGAGACTTGCCGTTGCCAAGGCTTGTTGGGTCCAATCCGGTCGCCAACACTGCAACAATCGACAGACATTGTGGTTCAGCTTGAATCCAGCTTCTGGTTGTCGTTGACACCTCCTGGACCTTGTGGTTGAAGAGTCAAGATGACCATCAACCTACCTGAAGCACCTGCCATCGGTGGGCATCTGCTCATCGCCTTCCTGGTCACTGGCTAGTGACCCAGACTCTGTCCCCTCTGCTTTCAGGTTCTTCATATCTTCGATCCACCCTTGGATCCACCCGGACACTTTCGACTTGGTCGCCAGCAGCACTTTGCAGCAGATCGCCATTGAAAACGACGACGAAACCCGACCCCGAAAGACACCTTTGCACCCGGCTCCCATGGGTGAGGTAACTCGAGTACTCCGGTGCGCCCTTGGGTATTGACTCTAGAACGACCTAGTTCTAAAGGGGTTTGCTCCAAGTCCTCCTCCAATTGCCCTTTTTCTTTAAAACTCCAACCGCGACATTCCCCATAAAAGTCAACGGCGGCTCGCGGCTGTGTTCTCACACTGCACGTGTCCCCCGTGGGTCCCCTGTGTCACTACCTTGGGTGGTTCCTTGGGGTCCAAGCATTTCTACAGGCTCTAGGCCTTGTGTCTAGCTCAGTCGTGGTTCTTATACCACTTTATTGGTATATGGTTTGGTACGCCCCTAGGGCTCAAACGTGTATTTGTGCTATTACTGTTGATATTCGACTTGTAACATATGTACTTCGAACTCTAGCCTCATAAAGAGACTAGAGGGGTGTGTTTAACACTAAATACATATATTTTAAATATATACCTGGTGTGGTCCTCTTTCATTTGGTCACTCAGGAGATTATAGACTGGTAAAACAAGCTGCTTTACATTCCTTCAAGACTTAGCCTGAAAGCTGCTCTCCATAGCTACCACTAGGATAGCTTTCAATAAAGGTTGTCTTTAACCTATCTCCAATAAGGGGTTGTTTGGACTGGTGCAAGGTGCCCACTATAATTAGTGGACAGCATATACCAGGCCAACTTCTCACACTCACCTCACTTGCCTCTTTCTGCACCTCTTGTGCCTCTTTCTGTACCTCTCTTGCCTCTTTCTCCACCTCACCTGCCTCTTTGTGTACCTTTCTTCCTCTGCCCGCACCTCTCATGCCTCTTTCTGTACCTCTCTAGCCTCTTTCTTCACCTCTCCAGCCTCTTTCTGTACCGTTTTCCTCTTTCTGTGCCTTTCTTCCTCTTTCTGCACCTCTCCTGCCTCTTTCTGCACCTCTTGCCTCTTTTCACCTCACTTTCCTCTTTCTGCACCTCGCTTGCCTCTTTCTGTACATCTCTTGCTTCTTTCTGCACCTCACCTCCCTCTTTCTTTACATTTCTTCCTCTGTCCGCACCTCTTGTGCCTCTTTCTGCACCTCTCTTCCCTTTTTCTGTACCTTTATTCCTCTTTCTGCACTTTTCTTCCTCTTTCTTTACATTTCTTACTCTTTCTGCACCTCTCTTGCCTCTTTTAGCAACTCTCTTGTCTGTTTTTGTACCTTTCTTCCTCTTTCTGCACATCTGTTGCCTCTTTCTGCACTTCTCTTGCTTCTTTATGCACCACACTTGCCTCTTTCTGCTCCTTCCTTAATCTTTCTGCACCTCTCTTGCCTCTTTCTGTACCTCTCTAGCTTCTTTATGTACTTATTTTCTCTTTTTGCACCTCTCCTGCCTCTTTCTGTACCTCTCTTGCCTCTTTTCACCTCACTTGCCTCTTTCTGCACCTCTCTTGCCTCTTTCTGTACCTCTCTTGCCTCTTTCTGTACCTCAACTGCCTCTTTCTGTACCTTTCTTCCTCTGTTCGTTCCTATCATGCCTCTTTCTGCATCTCTCCTACCTTTTTCTGTACCTTTCTTCCTCTTCCTCCACATTTCTTGCTCTTTCTTTACATTTCTTCCTCTTTCTGCACCTCTCTTGTCTCTTTTTGCAACTCTCTTGCCTCTTTTTGTACCTTTCTGTACCTATTTTGCCTCTTTCTGTACCTCTCTTGCTTCTTTCTGCACCTCACTTGCCTCTTTCTACTCCTTTCTTACTCTTTTTGCATCTCTCTTGCCTCTTTCTGTACCTCTCTTGCTTCTTTCTGCACTTCTCTTGCCTCTTTATGTACCTCTTGTGCCTCTTTATGCACCTCTCTTGCCTTCTTCTACTCCTTTCTTCCTCCTTCTGCACGTTTCTTCCTCTTTCTGCACCTTTCTTGCCTCTTTCTGTACATTTCTTCCTCTTTCTGTACCTTTCTTCCTCTCTCTGTACGTCTCGCCTCTTTTGACCTCACTTGCCTCTTTGTGTATCTCTCTTGGCTCTTTTGCACCTCACCTGCCTCTTTCTGTACCTTTCTTCCTCTTTCTGTTCCTCTCATTCTTCTTTCTGCACCCCTCTTGCCTTTTTCAGCAGATTTCTTCCTCTTTCTTCCTCTTTCTGTAACCTCTCTTGCCCCTTTCTGCAACTCTCTTGCCTCTTTGTGTACCTTTCTTCCTCTTTCTGCACCTCTCTTGCCTCTTTATGCACCTCTGCTGCCTCTTTCTGCAACTCTCTTGCTTCTTTCTGTTCCTCTCTTGCTCTTTCTGCACATCTCTTACTTCTTATATGCTTCTCTTGCTTCTTTCTGCACCTCTCTGGCCTCTTTCTCACCTTTCTTGCCTCCTTATGTACCTCTCTTGCTTCTTTCTGTACCTCCCTTGCTTATTTCTGCACTGCTCTTGCCTCTTTCTGCCCCTCTCTTGCTTCTTATGCACTTCTCTAGCTTTTTTCTGCACCTCTCTTCCCTCTTTCTCACCTCTCTTGCCTCTTTCTGTATCTTCATGCCTTTTGCTTCTTTCTGCACCTCCCTTGCTTATTTCTGCATTTCTCTTGCTTCTTTCCGCACTTCTCTTGCATCTTTATGCATCTGTCTTGCCTCTTTCTGAACCTCACTCTATTTTTTCTGTACCTCTCTTGCATTTTTCTGCACCTCTCTTGCTACTTTCTGCACCTATCTTCCTCTTTCGGCACCTCTCTTGCCTCTTTCTGCATCTCTCATGCCTCTTTCTGTACCTTTCTTGCCTCTTTCTGCACCTCTCTCGCCTCTTTCTTTACCTTTCTTCCTCTTTCTGCAGTTCTCTTGGTTCTTTCTGCACCTCTCTTGCCTCTTCCTGCACCTCTCTTACTCCCTTCTGCACCTCTCTTGCCACTTTCTGCACCTCTTTTGTGTCTTTCTGCACCTCTCACTTCTTTCTGTACCTCACTTGCCTCTTTCTGTTCCTTTTATACTCTTTCTGCACCTCTCATGTCTCTTTCTGTACCTCTCTTGCATATTTCTGCACTTCTCTTGCCTCTTTATGTACCTCTCTTTCCTCTTTCTACACCTCTCTTGCCTTTTTCGGCAGCTTTCTTCCTCTTTCTGCCTGTTTCTTCCTCTTTCTGCAGCTCTATTGCCTCTTTCTGCAGCTCTCTTGTCTCTTTCTGTACCATCCTTACTCTTTCTACCCCTCTCTTGCCTCTTTTTGCACCCCTCTTGCCTCTATCTGTACTACTCTTGCTTCTTTCTGCACTTCTTTTGCTTCTTTCTGGGCCTTTCTTCCTCCTGCACCTTTCTTCCTCTTTCTGCAGTTCTCTTGCTGTTTCTTTCTGCAATTCTCTTTCATTTTTCTTCACCACTCTTGCCTCTTTCTGCACATCTCTTGCCTCTTTCTGCACCTCTCTTGCCTCTTCCTGCACCTCTCTTTCTCCCTTCTGCACCTCTCTTGCCACTTTCTGCACCTCTCTTGTGTCTTTCTATACCTCTCGCTTCTTTCTGTACCTCACTTGCCTCTTTCTGTTCCTTTTGTACTCTTTCTGCACCTCTCATGTCTCTCTCTGTACCTCTCCTGCTTATTTCTGCACTTCTCTTGCTTCTTTATGTACCTCTCTTTCCTCTTTCTACACCTCTCTTGCCTTTTTTGGCAGCTTTCTTCCTCTTTCTGCCTGTTTCTTCCTCTTTCTGCAGCTCTCTTGTCTTTTTCTGTACCTTCCTTCCTCTTTCTGCCCCTATCTTGCCTCTTTTTGCACCCCTCTTGCCTCTATCTGCACTACTCTTGCTTATTTATGCACTTCTCTTGCTTCTTTCTGTGCCTCTCTTCCTTCTTCTGCACATTTCTTCATCTTTCTGCAGTTCTCTTGCTGCTTCTTTCTGCCATTCCCTTCCACTTGTCTGTACTTCTCATGCCTCCTTCTGTACCTTTCTTCCTATTTTTGCAGTTCTCTTGCTTCTTTCTGTACCTCGCTTGCCTCTTTCTGCACTGCTCTTGCCTCTTTCTGCACTTCTCTTCCTTCTTTATGCACTTTCCTTGCTTCTTTCTGCGCCTCTCTTGCCTCTTTGTGTACCTTTCTTCCTGTTTCTGCACTTCTCTTCATTCTTTCTGCACCTCTCCTACTTCTTTCTGCACTTCTCTTGCTTCTTTTTGTACCTCTCTTTTTATTTCTGTACATCTCTTGCCTCTTTCTGCACCTCACCTGCCTCTTTCTGCACCTTTCTTCCCCTATCTGCTCCTCTTGTGCCTCTTTCTGCACCTCTCCTGCCTCTTTCTGCACCTCACCTGCCTCTTTCTGCACCTTTCTTACTCTTTTTGCACCTTTCCTACTCTTTTTCCTTCTCTTGTGCCTCTTTCTGCATGCCTCTTGCCTTTTTCTGCATTTGTCTTCCTCTTTCTGCATGTTTATTCCTCTTTCTGTACCTTTCTTCCTCTTTCTGAACATCTCTTGTCTCTTTCTGCACCTCTTTTGCCTCTTTCTGTACCTCTGTTGCCTCTTTCTGCTCCTTTCTTACTTTTTCTGCAATTCTCTTGACTCTTCCTGCACCTCTCTTGCTCTTTCTGCCCCTCTCTTGCTTCTTATGCACTTGTCTTGCCTCTTTCTGTACCTCTGTTGCCTCTTTCTGACCCCGGTCTTGCCACTTTCTCCACCTCTCTTGCTTTGTCCTGCACCTCCCTTGCCTCTTTCTGTACCTCTCTTTCCTCTTTCTACACTTCTTTTGCCTCTTTCTGCATCTCTGTTGCCTCTTTCTGCTCCTTTCTTCCTTTTTCTGTACTTCTTTTGCCTCTTTCTGTACCTCTGTAGCCTCGTTCTGCTCCTTTCTTACTTTTTCTGCAATTCTCTTGCCTCTTTCTGCACCTCTCTTGCTCTTTCTGCACCTCTCTTGCTTCATATGCACTTCTCTTGTCTCTTTCTGTACCTCTGTTGCCTCTTTCTGCTCCTTTCTTACTTTTTCTGCAATTCTCTTGCCGCTTTCTGCACCTCTCTCTTTTTTCTGCACCTCCCTTGCTTCTTTCTGCACTTCTCTTGCTTCTTTCTGTACCTCTCACTACTCTTTCTGAGCCTAGCTTGCCTCTTTGTGAACCTCCCTCTATTCTTTCTGCACCTCTCTTGCCTCTTTCTGTTCCTCACCTGCTTCTTTCTGTCCCTTTCTTCCTCTTTCTGCTCCTGTTGTGCCTCTTTCTGCACCTCTCTTGCCTTTTTCTGCACCTTTCTTCCTCTTTCTGCACATGTCTTCCTCTTTCCGCACCTTTTTTCCTCT
The DNA here is from genome assembly GCA_963921515.1 of Calotriton arnoldi. Taxonomy (NCBI): domain Eukaryota; kingdom Metazoa; phylum Chordata; class Amphibia; order Caudata; family Salamandridae; genus Calotriton; species Calotriton arnoldi. Next base: position 228,881 of record CAWUFW010012084.1, read on the forward strand.
TTCTGTACCTCTCTTGCTTCTTTCTGCAACTCATTTGCCTCTTTCTGCAACTTTCTTCCTCTTTCTGCACCTCTCTTGCCTCTTTCTGCACCTCTCTTTCCTCTCTCTGCACCTCTCTTGCTTCTTTCTGCACCTCACTTGCCTCTTTCTGCTCCTTTATTATTCTTTCTGTACCTCTCTTACCTCTTTCTGCACCTCTCTTGCTACTTTCTGCTCCATTCTTGCCTCTTTCTGTGCCACTCATGCCTCTTTCCGCACCTCTATTTCCTCTTCCTGTGCCTTTCTTTCTCATTCTGCACCTCTCGCCTCTTTCTGCACCTCTCTTGTCTCTTTATACACTTCACTTGCCTCTTTCTGCACCTCTCTTGCTTCTTTCAGCACTTCTCTTGCTTCTTTCTACACCTCTCTTACCTCTCCCTGCACCTCTCATGCCTTTTTCTTCATTTTTCTTCCTCTTTTTGCATGTTTCCTCCTCTTTCTGCACCTTTCTTCATCTTTCTGTACCTCTCTTGCCTCTATCTTCACCTCTCTTGCTCTTTCTGTACCTCTCTTACTTCTTATGCATTTCTCTTGCCTTTCTGTACCTGCTCAGAGAGAATGGGCACACTGCCCTACTTAAACAGCCATTCTAAAAGTATTGCAACTGGGTTAAGTACGGTGACAGAACTCCGTGGAATCTCGTGGAGTTTTTATGTAACTCTGTAAAATTCAGTGGTGTAAAACTCTGCAGAATCTGCCCACCCCTAGTCAAAAGTAGTTGACCACAGATCTTCCACAAGGGAAAAATGGGAATATTCATCAACATTTGCTAGTAGATTGTGAGAAGTTGGCCTGGTATATGCTGTTCACTAATTAAAGTGGACACCTTGCACCAGTACAATTAGACTCTTATGGTAGATAGGTTTAAGACAACCTTTATAGAAAGCTATCCTAGTGGTAGCTGTGGAGAGCAGCCTTCAGGCTAAGTCTTGAAGGAATGTAAAGCAGCTTGTTTTACCACACAATCTCTTGAATCACCAAATGAAAAGACACCACACAGGTATATATATCAAATATATATGTATTTATTAATAAACAACTCTCTACTAATCTCTTTATGAGATTAGAAGTCAGGAACATATGCACAAATCAACGTTTCACAATAAATTAAGCACAATATGGCTGGGGGCACTAGGGGCGTACCAGACCATATACTAAGAAAGAGACTTAGAAACAACGACTTGCAGGGAGACAATGCCTAGGGCCTTCAGAAGTGCTGGGGCCTCACGGAACCACCCAAGGCAGGTAAGTAAAGGACCCATGGGGGATGCGTGCAGTGTGGATACACAGGCGCGGATCGCCGTTGACTTCAATGGGGCAAGTCGCGGTTGGAAATAAAGAGTTTTAGGATACTTCGGGAGACCCTACAAGCAAGTCACTTACAGGGTAAGTTGTTCTAGGGCCCACACCCACAGGAGCACCGTAGTGCTGGAGTTACCTCACCCAGGGAAGCCGGGTGCATAGGTGTCCTTTGGTGTCGGGTCACGGCGTCATTTTCAATGGCGAACAAAGAAGACTTGCTGCTTGGGATGTCCGAGGAAGTGTCCGTTGGAATCCAAGCCTGGATTCGGAAGAAGGATGACCTGAAAGCAGACCAGCAAGGTCTGAGGGACTCACCCAGTGAGGGTAAGTCAGGGCAGGCCTGGAGCAACCAGGGGAGCCCTTTGGTTTCTTGAAAAAGTCTTCAGGGGACCCACGAGCCAGCTGCCAAGGGATCGCAAAGACGCCTCGGGAGGTTTCGTTCAACAGGGGCCCACGGTCACTTGAGACAGTGTAGGCCTCTGATCTTCGAAAGGATTCCTGCTGGAGGCTGGGACCATGCGTGGTCCAAAGCACAGGTTCGTAGAATGTTGTGGAGGGGTTGCACTTGACAATAGTGCACGGTACCCAGGGGTCGTGGTTCCTCGTCACTCGTGGGGTCCATTTGCCTCAGCTTCGCTGGGGACTCACGATGGCCTTGGAAAAGTCAGGAAATCTACTTCTTGGTCTGCAGGGACTTCGGACTCCGGCAGGAGCGGCGTAGTTTGCGACCATCGTTTGTAGTTTTTGGTGCCTGCCAAGCAGGGGAGTCACTCCTTGACTCCAAGGGAGATTCTTCTGTCTTCCAAAGGTAGTGGAACGTCGAAGGGCCAGGATTCTTCTTCAGAGCATCGTCCAGGGATATCTCATCTTCAGGTTCAAGGGTTCCCTACCTTATACTAACAAGGAAGGGAGGGACTAGCTCTAAGACCCAACCTATGGGAGGGTCAGGGGAGTGGGTGGCTACACCCACTTCCCTTTGTCCAGTTTCGTGCCAGAGCAGGGGCAGGTAGCCCCTGAGCAGGTTTGAACTGGCATATGCACAGAGGAGCCTTCTGCTCCCCCAGTGCAGGACTTCAAAGCACTCTAAGAGTGTACCCACCCAGCCCCAATACACTAAACCCTGTCTGGGAGGTGGTTACACCTCCCTGTGACAGGATACCTTTGTTGGGCTTCCTCCACTGCGAGTTTCGGTCATCAGCAGGAGGGCAGCCCCGTGTCTGTGGCTGGTGGCATCCATTTTGTGATGCCAGGGCTCTTTAGGATTCTACCGTGTTTCCACAGTGGGTACATGTCTATCCCTCTAGAAGGGTGGAATGCTACCCCTGCCACCAGAATTGGCGGGGGTAGTATTCCAAGATGTTTGACACCAAACACAACATGTTTTGATGCAGCCATTCCAAAGTTAGCATTTTACCGCGAGGATATAATGCACTTAAGAGTATATGGTTTAACTGCATCCACAAACAGCACCAGAGAATGGACTCTGAGAGCTGCAGAGGGGCCCTGCTCAGGCAGAGGCGCCCCCTCACATTAGAGACCAAGCACCCTGCCCTCAGGATTGATAGGGCCTGCCTTAGGGGTGACTGATAGGTTTAAATGTGTGTGCAGGAGAGATATAGGGAACCTATATCTCAGTGAGGAGTGCTAGCACCACCTCACCCAGGCTACAGTAGCAGGACTGTGGTGTCAGATTTAGTCTGCTTCCCAGGGGTGGCATAATACATGCTTCAGCCCCTGGTAGGCCTGTGAAGTACCTATGCCCTTGGCACCTAAGGTACCATATACTAGGGACTCATAAGGAACCACAGTATCCAATCACTAGTGCACCTAGAGTGCACTCAAAATCATTTAGAGAGAACAGAGAGGCTGGGACCCTGGTTGGCAGGGGCCCAGCCTGACTATAACCAGAAACCAGTGTAACATCAGAAAAAAAGTGGGGGCAACATAAGAGGCAGATCCTACTCTCCTACACAACCCCCCCAAACGCAGGGACACTAAACTAACCTTGACCAGTTGAGTCTTCGTGTTCAAAGTAGAAATACCTTGAGAGTCCATCTGCATTGGCATGTTCGGTCCCAGGCCTATGTTCCACTGTATAGTCCATCCCCTGTAGGGAAATGGACCACCTCAAAAGTTTTGGGTTTTCACCTTTCATCTGCTTAAGCCATAGGAGGGGCTTGTGGTCAGTCTGAACTATGAAGTGAGTGCCAAACAAGTATGGCCTAGCTTCTTCAGGGCCCACACCACAGCAAAGGCCTCCCTCTCTATAGCTGACCAACGTTTCTCTCTAGGGGTCAGCCTTCTGCTAATGAAAGCTACTGGCTGGTCTTGACCTTCATCATTCAGCTGAGACAGTACAGCTCCCACACCCAGCTCAGAAGCATCTGTTTGGACAATGAACTTTTTGGTGTAGTCTGGACTCTGTAAGATGGGGGCAGTGCACATGGCCTGCTTTAGGTCTTCAAATGCCTTTTGACAGCTAGCTGTCCACTGAACCTTTTTGGCATTTTCTTTGAGGTCAGATCATTCAAGGGGGTCACTATAGATCCATATCCCTTGACAAACCTCCTATAGTACCCAGTCAGGCCTAAGAAGGCTCTCACCTCTGTCTGGGTGGTTGGAGCAACCCATTCCATTATGGTTTGGATTTTGCTCTGTAAAGGTTGAACCTGGCCTCCACCCACAAGGTGGCCCAGGTACACAACCTGACTCTGCCCTATCTGGCACTTGGTGGCCTTGATAGTGAGGCCTGCTTTCTGCAGAGCCTCCAAAACATTTCTGAGGTGGACCAGGTGATCCTGCCAGGAGGAACTAAAGACAGCAATATCATCTAGATAAGCTGAGCAACAAGTTTCCATTCCTGCCAGAACTTTATTCACCAACCTCTGAAAAGTGGCAGGTGCATTTTTCAATCCAAAGGGCATCACCACAAAGTGGTAGTGCCCACCAGGGGGTCAAAAATGCTGTTTTGGCTTTTGCATCATCAGCTAATCTGATCTGCCAGTAGCCAGCTGTTAGGTGAAATGTACTTAAATACTTGGCTGAGGCCAAAGTATCAATCAGCTCATCTGCCCTTGGTATGGGATAGGCATCAGTCCTAGTGACTGCATTGAGGCCTCTGTAGTCTACACAAAACCTCATTTCTATCTTACCACCCTGGGTATGAGGCTTGGGTACCAGGACTACTGGGCTAGCCCAAGGACTATCTGAAGGCTCAATTACACCTAGCTCCATCATTTTCTGGACTTCAGTCCTGATACAGTCCCTGACATGGTTAGGTTGCCTGTAGATTTTATTCTTGACAGGCAGACTGTCTCCAGTGTCCACCTCATGGGTGCACCAGGTAGTCTGACTAGGGGTCAGGCTAAACATATGTCTAAACTGTTGCAGAACTTGTCTGCACTCAGTTTGCTGATGGTCAGTGAGGCTGCTTGCCATAGCAACACCATCTACTGACCCATCATCAGGGTTCTGAGAGAGCAGGTCAGGGAGAGGGTCACTCTCCTCCTCCTGGTCCTCATCAGTTGCCATGAGCAAGCCCATGTCAGCCCTGTCAACATATGGTTTTAATCTGTTGACATGGAGCACCCTCAGGGGGCTCCTGGGAGTTCCAAGATTCACCAGATAGGTGACTTCTCCCTTCTGTTCAACTATGGTATGGGGGCTACTCCACTTGTCCTGGAGGGCGGCTGGGGCCACAGGCTCCAACACCCACACTTTTTGTCCTGGCTGGTATACAGTCAGTACAACCTTTTGGTCATGCCAAGCTTTTTGTAATTCTTGGCTGGCCTTCAGGTTTTTGGTTGCCTTTTTCATGTACTCAGCCATCCGGGAGCGGAGACCAAGTACATAGTCCATCACATCCTGTTTGGGGGGTTTGAGAGGTAACTCCCAGTGCTCTATAACCAAACACAATGGAGCTCTTACAGGGTGCCCAAACAGAAGTTCAAATGGGCTGTAACCAACCCCCTTCTGTGGAACTTCTCTGTATGCAAATAATAGGCAAGGAAGAAGAAGGTCCCATTTCCGCCTAAGCTTCTCTGGGAGTCCCTTAATCATTCCCTTCAGGGTTTTGTTGAACCTTTCAACCAACCCATTGCATTGTGGGTGATAGGGGGTGGTGAACTTGTAAGTTACCCCACACTCCTTCCACATTGCTTTCAGATATCCTGAAATGAAGTTTGTACCTCTGTCAGATATGACCTCCTTTGGAAAACTCACTCTGGAGAAAACTCCAATGAGGGCTCTTGCCACCACAGGGGCTGTGGTGGTCCTCAGGGGAATTGCCTCTGGGTACCTGGTGGCATGATCCACTACCACCAGGATAACTCTGTGCCCAGATGCAGTTTGTGGGTCAAGGGGACCAACAATGTCAATCCCTACCCTTTCAAAGGGTACCCCCACCACAGGTAGTGGTATCAGGGGGGCCTTTGATGTGCCACCTGCCTTACCACTGGCTTGGCATGTGACACAGGAGTGACAAAACTCCTTTGTGTCCTCTGACATATGTGGCCAATGAAAATGTGGAACAAGCCTGTCCCAGGTCTTGTTTTGGCCCAAGTGACCTGCTAAAGGGATATCATGTGCTAAGGTCAAGAGGAACCCCCTAAACTTCTAGGGTATTACCAACCTCCTGGTGGCTCCAGGGTCTGGGTCTCTACCCTCAGAATATAGGAGTCACTCATCCCAATAAACTTTATGGGACCCACTAGCACTCCCAGCAGCCTCAGTAGTAGCCTGCTGTCTGAGGGGTTCAAGAGAGGGGCAGCACTGTTGCTCCTTACTCAGATCTTCTCTAGAAGGGCCTCCTGCCCCCCAAGAACTCAACCTGATCAGGCTCAAGTCCCTCTGGGGCAGTTCCTTCTTCAGGATCTGCTTCACCTCCCTCTGGAGGGGAATCTGTGATCTGAGACAGAGGGGAAGGCACTGCCTTTACCCTACTGCTCCTCCTCTTGGGAAGCATCTGGTCCATTGTTCCAGGATCCAGAGCTGGTTCAGTGTTATGCTTTCTTGCTTGTGACCTGGTCACAGCAAATACCTCTGCAGGGATGCCCAACATCTCAGCATGAGTCCATAACTCTACTTCAGACCAGGCTGAAGTCTCTAGATCATTGCCCAACAGACATTCTACAGGGAGGTCTGCACTGACTACAACCTTTTTGAGGCCAGTTACCCCTCCCCAGGAGAAATTCACAACTGCCAGACTATGGTTGGTCCTGACATTGCTTGCATTGGTCACCTGGTACATTTCGCCCAGGATGATCTGTTCAGGGTCCACAAGATCCTCTGCCACCATGGTGACACTAGCACCTGTGTCCCTAAATGCCAAACCCTGTTTGCCATTTATTACAGGCTGCTGTTTGTATTTGCCCAGATTACTGGGGCTTACGAGGAAGGACATGTCAATGTCTCCATCACAAATCAGCATTGCCTGAGTGGATACTCTGACTAGGTCAGAGTCCACTTCAGAACCCAGGGTCAACCCTATTACACCCTTATTCTTATTACCACCTCCACCAGTAGCTGGACTAGGGGGAACAGTTGCCTTAGGGGCAGGAGTGGTGGTGGTTTGGTCTTTGGACTTGGTACAATCAGAAGTCCAGTGCCCTTTCTGTTTACAGAATTTGCACCAGGACTTCTTTTGGCCTTTTCCCTTGTTGGACTGTGACTCCCCACCAGATGCACATTTTTGGGGCCCGTGTGAAGACTTCTGGTCTTTTGACTTATCCCCACCTTTCTCAGGGCCCTTAGAATCCTGCTTCTTTGTGTCACCCCCTTGGTTCTGGGTTTTCTGCCTCACCCTGGTTCTGACCCATTTGTCTGCCTTCTTTTCCAATTCTTGGGGAGAGGTCAGATCAGAGTCCACCAGGTACTGATGCAACAACTGGTTCTGGCAATTATTAAGGATCTGTACTCTCATTATCAGATTATACAATCCCTTGAAATCAGTATCCCTACTGCCAACCAGCCAACCCTCCAGAGCCTTGGTTGCACAATCAACAAAGTCAGTCCAGTCCTGAGTCTGTGCCTTCTGGGTGTCTCTGAACTTCAACCTGTACTGCTCAGTGGTTAAGCCAAACCCATCTATCAGTGCACTCTACAGGATTTCATAATCATCAGCATCCTCTTCTTTAACAGTGAGGAGCTTGTCTCTACCTTTATCTGAAAAGGAGAGCCACAAGATTGCTGCCCACTGCTTTTGGGGGACCTGCTGTACTCTACAGGCCCTCTCCATAGCAGTTATCCACTTGTGGATATCATCCCCACTCTGGTAGGGAGGAACAACCTTGCTCAGGTTCCTATGGTCTGGAATATATTCTCTGCCTCTAGGGACACTGTTGGTGCCACCAGGGGGTTCTAACACCTCTCTTCTAGAAGCTCTCTGGATCTCCAGGGCTTCCCTATCCAGTGCCAACTGCTTGGTTATGAGGGCAATTCCTGCTTCCTCATACTGTAGTAGTTTGCACCTTCTTTCAGAGGAGGTCTCTCTTAGGGGAAAGTATGAGTTCCTCTGCTGGACAAATTCTCTGCCAGAGTGATAAGAGTGTTCAGATTCCCTGGAAGGGGACCTGTGCCTCTCCTCCTCTCTGTCAGTTCTCTTAGGGAGAATTCCTCTGTCCTTTTCAGGCCCCTTGGAGCCTTGCCCTTCAATCACAGTCCTGGTCATTTGTATTTTCATCATCTGACCCAGATACTATAATTGACCCACCCACTGATTCAGACCCCTTAGCTCCTAGAGCTAATCTAAGATCATCTGTTGTTAGCAGATCTATCAGGTGCAGGGTGGAGGGAATCTGTCCTAGCTTCAGGTGTCTTTCAACACACATGGCTCTCAAGTCAGAGAAAGTCATGTCCTTATACTGAGGCTGGGTGGACCCACTGGCTCCACCTTTTAAGGACATTCTAGTGTTGTGCAGTGTTGTACTACCTACACTAGTTTGTGGCCTACTGATCCTAGCTTGAGCTGTAGAAAGGGTGTGCTATCCCTTGGCACACAGCTCTAAGTTCAGTAGAACTTATTGATACTAAGCTTGACTTTATATGTACCTTAAGTACCTATAGTGGTTTTCAGTTAGTAATTCAAATAGAGATTTTCTGGTAAAACAATAGCAAGCTGGAATCCCACACGTTGCCCACCAATGTGAGAAGATGGCCTGGTATATGGTGTTCACTAATTAAAGTGGACACCTTGCACCAGTACAATTCGACTCTTATGGTAGATAGGTTTAAGACAACCTTTATAGAAAGCTATCCTAGTGGTAGCTGTGGAGAGCAGCCTTCAGGCTAAGTCTTGAAGGAATGCAAAGCAGCTTGTTTTACCACACAATCTCTTGAATCACCAAATGAAAAGACACCACACAGGTATATATATCAAATATATATGTATTTATTAATAAACAACTCTCTACTAATCTCTTTATGAGATTAGAAGTCAGGAACATATGCACAAATCAACGTTTCACAATAAATTAAGCACAATATGGCTGGGGGCCCTATGGGCGTACCAGATCATTTACTAAGAAAGAGACTTAGAAACAACGACTTGCAAGGAGACAAGGCCTAGGGCCTTCAGAAGTGCTGGGGCCTCACGAAACCACCCAAGGCAGGTAAATAAAGGACCCACGGGGGACGCGTGCAGTGTGGATACACAGGCGCGGATCGCCGTTGACTTCAATGGGGCAAGTCGCGGTTAGAAATAAAGAGTTTTAGGATACTTCGGGAGACCCTACAAGCAAGTCACTTACAGGGTAAGTAGTTCTAGGGCCCACACCCACAGGAGCACTGTAGTGCTGGAGTTACCTCACCCAGGGAAGCCGGGTGCATAGGTGTCCTTTGGTGTCGGGTCGCGGCATCGTTTTCAATGGCGAACAAAGAAGACTTGCTGCTTGGGATGTCCGAGGAAGTGTCCGGTGGAATCCAAGCCTGGATTTGGAAGAAGGATGACCTGAAAGCAGAGGGGACAGTGTTCAAAGTCACTTGGCAGTGACTCGGGGCAAGGAAGATGGATGCCCACCGTCGTCGCAGGATTCAGGTCGATCACAGTTGCCTTGACTCTTCAGCCACGAGATCCAGGAGGTGTTGATGATGACCAGGAGCTGGATTTGGCGTGTCGCACGATGTCTGCAGCTTACTGTGGTGTCGGCAACTCGATTGGAGCCAACAGTCCTTGGTAACAGCAAGTCTTGTGGGAGGTGTGAAAAGACAATGGCGCAGACCAGCAAGGTCTGAGGGACTCACCCTGTGAGGGTAAGTCAGGGAAGTCCTGCAGCAACCAGGGGAGCCCTTTGGTTTCTTGAAAAAGTCTTCAGGGGACCCAAGAGCTGGCTGGAAAGGGATCACGAAGACGCCTCAGGAGGATTTGCTCAACAGGGGCCCACAGTCACTTGGGACGGTGTAGGCCTTAAATCTTCAGAAGGATTTCTGCTGGAGGCTGGGACCACATGTGGTCCAAAGCACAGTTTCTTAGAATGTTGTGGAGGGGTTGCACTTGACAATAGTGCATGGTACCCAGGGGTCACGGTTCCTCATCACTCGTGGGGTCCACTTGCCTCAGCTTCGCTGGGGACTCATGATGGCCTTGGAGAAGTCAGGAAATCCACTTGTTGGGCTGCAGGGACTTCGGACTCCGGGGGGAGCGGTGTAGTTTGCGACCGTTGTTTGTAGTTTTTGGTGCCTGCCAAGCAGGGGAGTCACTCCTTGACTCCAAGGGAGATTCTTCTGTCTTCCAAAGGTAGTGAAACGTCGAAGGGCCAGGATTCTTCTTCAGAGTGTCATCCAGGGATATCTCATCTTCAGGTTCAAGGGTTCCCTACCTTATACTAAGAAGGAAGGGAGGGACTAGCTCTAAGACCCCACCTATGGGAGGGTCAGGGGAGTGGGTGGCTACACCCACTTCCCTTTGTCCAGTTTCACGCCAGAGCAGGGGCAGGTAGCCCCTGAGCCGGTTTGAACTGGCATATGCACAGAGAAGCCTTGTGCTCCCCCAGTGCAGGACTTCAAAGCACTATAAGAGTGTACCCACCCAGCCCCAATACACTAAACCCTGTCTGGGAGGTGGTTACACCTCCCTGTGACAGGATACCTTTTGTTGGACTTCCTCCACTGCGAGTTTCGGTCATCAGCAGGAGGGCAGCCCCGTGTCTGTGGCTGGTGGCATCCATTTTGTGATGCCAGGACTCTTTAGGATTCTACCGTGTTTCCACAGTGGGTACATGTCTATCCCTCTAGAAGGGTGGAATGCTACCCCCGCCACCAAAATTGGCGGGGGGTAGTATTCCAAGATGTTTGACACCAAACACGACATGTTTTGATGCAGCCATTCCAAAGTTAGCATTTTACCACGAGGATATAATGCACTTAAGAGTATATGGTTTAACTGCATCCACAAACAGCACCAGAGAATGGACTCTGAGAGCTGCAGAGGGGCCCTGCTCAGGCAGAGGCACCCCTCACATTAGAGACCAAGCACCCTGCCCTCAGGATTGATAGGGCCTGCCTTAGGGGTGACTGATAGGTTTAAATGTGTGTGCAGGAGAGATATAGGGAACCTATATCTCAGTGAGGAGTGCTAGCACCACCTCACCCAGGCTGCAGTAGCAGGCCTGTGGTGTCAGATTTAGTCTGCTTCCCAGGGGTGGCATAATACATGCTTCAGCCCCTGGTAGGCCTGTGAAGTACCTATGCCCTTGGCACCTAAGGTACCATATACTAGGGACTCATAAGGCACCACAGTATCCAATCACTAGTGCACCTAGAGTGCACTCAAAATCGTTTAGAGAGAACAGAGAGGCTGGGGCCCTGTTTGGCAGGGGCCCAGCCTGACTATAGCCAGAAACTAGTGTAACATCAGAAAAAATGTGGGGGCAACATAAGAGGCAGATCCTACTTTCCTACATAGATGAAGTCCATTATCAAAGGGTCCAAAGAAAACAATTATAATCTTCTCCCAATCATGCTTTAAAAGATCAGACAGGTTTAATGGATGCGGGGTTGTTTTGGATGACAAGCAGTTGCACAATTGACATGCCTGTAACTCTTGTTTAACTCTTTCATCGAGGTGAGGGAACCACACTCAGTCCCGCAGAGCTTGTTTTATAGCAACAATTCCACAATGTCCCTCACGGGCCTGTTTAATAACTTGTTGTCTCAGACTCTCGGGTATGCAAATTCTTGACCCTCCTAAGATGATGCCTTCTGGGGTAACTGAAAGTTCTTCCTGCACATTTTTGAATTTCTGGTATTTATAGTCATCATGAAGAGGTGGAATATGTTTTTGCCACTATTGTTGTGCAATAATGTATTTGAGCATAAGCAAATCTTTGTCAGTGCTCATGGCAGCAATGATTTGTTCCACTGATAGCACAGCAGTGGTACTGGATTTGATGAGGAAGCTAACATAAGCATCAACCGCTTTAGAAGTAGTGCCAGGACACTGTATTGGTACAAGTGAGAATTAGTCAGCAGGGTTTTGGAGCCATATGTATGACCCTACCAATTTGCAAGTCGCAAATTGCATCATTTTGCGAGTCGCAATTTGCGACTAGCAAATAGGAATGTACAACAGTGTCTCAGACACTGTTTGTGATTCCTAATGTGGTCGCAAATTGCCTGCCTCATTAATATTCATCATCCAGGTGCAATTTGTGACCCCAATAGGAATGGCTAGCGCTCCCAGGGATGATGCCTGCTGGGGTTAGCAGACCACCATGTCTGTGACTGTTTCTTAAATAACAAAACACACAAGGTGATGGACGGAATGTTGCACATTGGCAAAACATTCACCCCCAGTCACAGATCTGGGTTTAATCCATCGTTATTTTGCTCACCACACCACCCCAGTTCAGACATGGCCATATGCAAATCAGTCTTGACCCTGTGCCTCATGGGAACAGTCCAGCCCGAACTGCCAAGCCATGTCTTCCCTGGACCGGAATCAAGCATCCTAGGACCGGTTTCTGGCTATCAGCCGTCATCAGCCAGGATAGCTTGACTCCAGTGGTGCAGTGAGCACAGGACCCACGTCTGGGCATACCCTTCCCACATAGGGCGAACAGCAAAACACACAAGGTGATGGACGGAATGTTGCACATTGGCAAAACATTCACCCCCAGTCACAGATCTGGGTTTAATCCATCGTTATTTTGCTCACCACACCACCCCAGTTCAGACATGGCCATATGCAAATCAGTCTTGACCCTGTGCCTCATGGGAACAGTTCAGCCAGAACTGCCAAGCCATGTCTTCCCTGGACCGGAATCAAGCATCCTAGGACCGGTTTCTGGCTATCAGCCGTCATCAGCCAGGATAGCTTGACTCCAGTGGCGTAGTGAGCACGGGACCCACGTCTGGGCATACCCTTCCCACATAGGGCGAACAGCAAAACACACAAGGTGATGGACGGAATGTTGCACATTGGCAAAACATTCACCCCCAGTCACAGATCTGGGTTTAATCCATCGTTATTTTGCTCACCACACCACCCCAGTTCAGACATGGCCATATGCAAATCAGTCTTGACCCTGTGCCTCATGGGAACAGTCCAGCCCGAACTGCCAAGCCATGTCTTCCCTGGACAGGAATCAAGCATCCTAGGACCGGTTTCTGGCTATCAGCCGTCATCAGCCAGGATAGCTTGACTCCAGTGGCGTAGTGAGCACGGGACCCACTTCTGGGCATACCCTTCCCACATAGGGCGAACAGCAAAACACACAAGGTGATGGACGGAATGTTGCACATTGGCAAAACATTCACCCCTAGTCACAGATCTGGGTTTAATCCATTGTTATTTTGCTCACCACACCACCCCAGTTCAGACAAACTGGAATGGCATGGTGAGCAAAAAAACGATGGATTTAGGCCCAGATCTCTGTACTGGGGTGAATGTATGACATTGTTCTGCATTCTGTCCATCAATTGTTGTTTTTGCGCATGTTTCTTAAATAAAGCAGTTTTTTTTTATGCAGCCCATTTTTCTTAAACTTAATGGAAAATGGGATACATTTTAAAAAAGAAAAATAAAACATTACTGTTTCACTTTTTAAGACCACTGCCTGCTCTTAAAAATATTTTCAGCGCCAGTCACAAAGGACAAGGGTCCCCTGGCATCCCTTCTTGTTTGCGAGTGGGTTACCACCCATTTGAAATGGGTAGTAAACTGCGAGTGGCCACAAAACAATCTTACATTGAAGTGCAAGTCTCTTTTAGGAAGGGACTCCCTTGGCACACCCCTTCCTAATAGCGAGTCGCTAACCCCATTTTTCAAGTCGTTAATAGGTCGCTAACCCCATTTTTCAAGTCGTTAATAGGTTACTGACTAGCAAAATAGGGATTGTAAATAGGGCAGACCTATTTTGCGGTCACAAACCAGCCGATTTCCTGTTTGCAAGCGCACAAAATGGTTGTACACCTGACCTTTGATCTTTTCCTCTTCCTCTCAATGCTAGGGGCATCTTGGCTTTAGGATTTCCAAACATGGCGATCAATGCTTGGTGGTCGGTGACAACTGTGAAATGCTTTCCATAAAGGAATACATGAAAATGTTCCACTTTAGGTGTCGGTATATAGGTTTTCCAGAAACATGTCCTTATATAGGCACAATTCGCATTGCCCTTATATAGGCATAAGATCCCAGTCCCTATTTAGGCATTAGCCATGCAATCCAAATACAGGCATGGTCACCTACATCCGTCCACCCCAATATCACAACGAGTTCTTAGAAACCAGACCCTTAAGCTCCAGGGAGTTCCCCTAGCACAGGATTATTGATTTCTCCAAGAACTCATTTATTATGCATGAACCGCTACACCTTAAGGGTTCATTCCTGACGTCTTCCTCTGCCCGACTTTATGTCAATGCTAACATTCCAAGGCACCTACCAGGTATAAATATACCTTCCCTTTCCCAAGCAAGTAGGAGGAGACCTCGACTTTAGAGGAGCCCGTGTCCCGTCCTGACGCACTGACAAGAGATGCTGTCATCCCTGCTCACAGAGAATAGAGCTTCAAGCACTACACAGGGAGCGGTCACAGTAGACACTATACTACAAAACAACAGAACAGATCCTGGAAAAAATGGTTACTCTGGCCCACAGACACAAACATCTGTCAAGAAAGATTCTTGAATAGAATACAGGGCTTTACTATCCATAGGCCAGACCCACGTTATGTTCAAAGACAACATCCGGGGGTAGTAACAACATACAGTGTAGGAAAATTGTGCCTCGACTGGTTACAAAAATATACACTCGAGGATGTGAAACAACACTTATCTTTACTTAAAGAAGATGCAGACCTTAGGGAATTATTTCTAGGACCAAGAAAACCGCGTCAAAAATGTTTCATATATGCCGGCATTTATGCTGCTTATAATGAGATATGGAAGCTTTCACAGGCAGAGGCCGCAGAAAGAATACGTGAGCTTGATCGTATTAACTTAGAGAAATCTCTCACTGTAGTCAACAATGGGTTAACAACTTTGTCATCCAGAATTTATTCACTGGACAACATTGTATCCTCTGCTATAGACATACTGGAACAAGATTTAGCCATGTTACAGCAAGGCCAAGTTACGTTCTATTATGTTATTAGGCTGGACGCTGCAATCCTTGCATGTAGGCTATGTGCCTTGGCGTTTTATCAACACGTCGTCTCTGTTTTCAGAATACAATCTCATGGATAAACAGATTGAACTGGCACAAAGGGGAGCAAAGTATACAGTGCTGGGCATTGAAAAACTGGACAAATTCCATTTACGGTAGCAGAAAAACCAGCTACAGAATGGCTTATCCATGGCAAAATAACTCTGCCTGTCACTACTTTTCATTTTCAGTATTGCCTCAAACAAATGCAAGCAGGCAAATATGAAAGGTTAGGTAAAGAATACATTAAGACATCCTGGGATTTACCTTACGATTACAGATGTTGGAGTGGGGATCGTGAAGTGTTTCTAAGCAGTACACACTGAAAATGCACTGAGCGGTTCACTCATATGTCAGGGCATTTCTTTACACGGGGCTTGTAATGGTTCTGTGGCAAACTTGTCCTGCCACCTGCAGGGTACACCAGCTGCTGTGATTAATCCAACGTTTGGACAACTTTCTAACGGGAGTTACCTCATGTTGAATGATCAGAGTTGCTGTGGCATGTTGCCAGGCATTCCATATCTGGTAACGGTCGACTCCAGGGTTACTTGTTGTATGCAAGTATTGTTCCACCAAATAGACAGAGTCAGGGAGTCGCCTCTATGGCCTTCATTGAATGTTTCTTTTATATGTTTTGATACTCTAAGCAGAATGAAAGCCATGCTTTTGCAACAAACCATGCCTTTGACCTCGGCCAAAGAAACTTATGATTTACAAATTGCAAGGACTTCGGCTGAGAGACAGGCTTTAATTCGTACAAACTGCCCTATACATTTCTTAGAAATGATGGGACGTATCTTAAACAAGTCTGATACGAGCAGGATTGTACATGTTTTTAAGACCATCTGTTCAGGACTGTTAGCACCTTTTCAGGCAGTCCTCGGAATCATTCCAAACTTCGCACATTCGGTGTTTAGTGGTGTGCCATTAATTCTAGCACTTGTTGCGGGAATCCTGTTCTTATTCCTACTACTACGCTATGCAAGCCTATCCACCGGCGTCAATCCCAGCAATTTGGAGAAAGCTCTCCTAGAACGGGAGTGCCGTGAGCGCATAGTGCAACTTTTGGACATACCTCGTCTATGGGAACTTAATACAACATGGTTTCTGTCATTTAGACCAATCTGGCAAGATTGCATCTTACCTGTTCTACGCTGCCTGCTTTGCGGTGAAGAATGCGTGCTAGACACCTGTTTAACACTCCCATCAGTCATGCCAACAGATATAGATACTCTGCTGGACCCGATAATGGCCCATGCTCTGTGTTGTCCCCAACGGCTACCAATCCTGATGACGGCATTCATTGAGATCTCACAGACCCTTCCTGCTGCTGCTGAGGTACGAGATGGATCAACAGGCACACATTTAACAACGGACGCGAGCATTGCTGCGGCATCTTATGCTGAAGGCGATGCTTCTCAACTCTGTGCAGTTAAACTTCTGAACGAGGTATTCCAAATGTCACCAACATCGGTAGACGATATTTTGTCTATAGAAATAGATGATTTCATGTTTACACCAGACCCATACACTGACTTTGATTCGGTTCACAGTGTACCGGGGATGCAATGAATTTGGCCTCCATATTTTCAAAACAGAACAAAACTTGGAACTCTTCCTAAAATTGAACTTTTTCTTTTTCTCTATTTTTTGAAAATACATGGCAATTCAATCTGCTTACAGTAGAACTATTCATATAGAACGGACTTCTTTAAATACTTCCAGGGACACATTGTCACCTTATTTACCACAATTTCATGATGTGCAATGGCTTTGATTTTTGAAAACTTGGCAACCATTTTGACATATGTATATATTTCTGTTTATTCATTCATGTTGCATTTTATTTCCAATATATGCTTAGAATGAAAACATGCTTTAAAATGTACAGTACCTATTACATTCAACAGTTTATTTTAAACTTCTTTTAATATGCTTTTAGAAATGTTTTTAGCGACATGTGGGACTCAGTTTAATATTTAGCATTTAATGTTTAGCATTTAGTACTATCGTTCATTCGAAAGTGAAGTGGGTGTTGTATTCCGCTTTAGGTGTCCTTATATAGGTTTTCCAGAAACATGTCCTTATATAGGCACAATTTGCATTGCCCTTATATAGCCATAAGATCCCAGTCCTTATTTAGGCATTAGCCATGCAATCCAAATACAGGCATGGTCACCTACATCCATCCACCCCAACGTCACAACGAGTTCTTAGAAACCAGACCCTTAAGCTCTTGGGAGTTCCCCTAGCACAGGATTATTGATTTCTCCAAGAACTCATTTATTATGCATGAACCGCTACACCTTAAGGGTTCATTCCTGACGTCTTCCTCTGCCCGACTTTACGTCAATGCTAACATTCCAAGGCACCTACCAGGTATAAATATACCTTCCCTTGCCCAAGAAAGTAGGAGGAGACCTCGACTTTAGAGGAGCCCGTGTCCCAGCCTGACGCACTGACAAGAGATGCTGTCATCCCTGCTCGCAGAGAATTCAGCTTCCAGTGTTCTGACTCCCTTCGCGGGGTGTTAGAGTTCGAGACCCGGAAGGAGATTCCCACCTCTCTCATTCTCAAGGTATGGAGCTGACTAGAACCTAGAGGAACTCTTGACATACCAGACTTCGCATACTAGACTATAGCATACCATACTATAGAATACTTCACCTACTTCTTACCTTGCACTACACCTAGGTTAGGTTAGGTACACTGGGGTAGAACTAGTTAGAGAAGCATCTTATGAGTACTCGCATTTTTACCTTATGTTATTTATGTATATGAATATATGTGTCATAGCTAAAAGATAATGCTAGCGCAGTATTATTTCTTTCTACTGCTTACACTGTACATTATATATCTCGCGTACTGTCTTGTGATCATAACAGCTCATATCTCTTAAACGAGAAACAAGACTGTTCAATAAATCCTTTTATTGAAACGCCCGTCTATTCTTTCTGTGTAACTCTTAAGAAACTAAGCATGCACGATTAGCTGAGTGAAACTGTTATCTATTGTTTCCACGATTCTGAGAGTGTTCCAATTCTAAAGGGAAACAAAGTTGTCATGTTTATGCGGTTGCCAGAAACTATTCCCTTCTTGTTTACAAGGAGTTTCGAGTGGCCTCTGAGTTAGCTGGCACAAAGTAAGTAAGTTTAATCTACTCGATAGGGACATACTGACCTCAGTCCTATGTCGAATCTATAGGGTATATTATTCCAATGCGCAGAGCCTATTAGGGAAATAGGAACTACACTACCCCAATAGGGATTTTTTGTTGTGCACATTTTGGGTTGGGGGCTGCCCAAGATAGGCATGCCAAGACCCCACCCCAAAACAAAATTCCAGTCTTTCTGCCTCCCCTGGGAGGCAGATGGGGCATTAACTCTGAACTGCCATCCGGGTTGGGCAGAATGCCCACTAGGCACCAGGGATTTAATTTATTTTGTTATAAAAGAGGGGTGGAGGCTGCCCACAATGGGCATACCAATGTCCCCACCCCAACACAAACAGAACAGTATTTCTGCCCCTCGGGAGGTAGCTGGGGGTTATTATCCCTGACCTGCCCCCCAGGGGGTCAGAAAACCCACTAGACACTGGGGATTATTTTTTCTTTGATACTTAGGGGTGGGGGCTGCCCTAAACGGGCACAATAATGCCCCCACCCCTCCCACAAATATTTGCCACAGTCTTTCTGTCCCCCAGGGGTTCAGATGAGGGCAATAGCCCTGATCTGCCCCCAGGGGGCAGAAAGCCCACTAGGCACCAGGGATTTTTTCTTTTAGGAAAAAGGGGTAGGGGCTGTCCACAATGGGCATACCAATGCCCCTCCCCCAACACAAAAGGGATAGTTTTTCTGGGCCCCCAGAAGGCAGATGGTGTTATCACCCCCAATCTGTCCCCAGGGGGGGACAGAAAGCACACCAGATCCCAGGGATTCTATTTTTGTGAAAATGTAGCGTGCCCCCTCCCCTCCAAAAATTAGCACAGTATTTCTGCTCCCCTGGGGCCAGATGGGTGCAATAGCCCCTGAGATGTGATGCCCCCTGGGTGGGCAGAAAGCCCACTAAACACCAGAGATATGTTTCTGGGCATGTCAGGGAGCGGCCACTAAGGCAAGGGTTGCTCCCCTTTTTTTGTGAACACATTTTGGCTGCTTCTGCCTCCCCTGGAGCAGATCAGCTCTATTTTTAGGCACACCTGCTCCCAAGGGGAACAGACAACCACTAGACACTTTGTGTGTAAGTGTGAGAAATTGAGTTTGGTTGATGGTCTTGGTTTACTGATGTTTGGTTGGCTGGCTTAAGGTAAACCTGCATTTTGCTGGCAGTGTGTGTAGACTAGCACTTGGCAGGCAGTGTGCATGGGCTGTTGCTTGGCTAGCGGTCTGCGTGGATCTCACATGTCTGGTGGTGTGTGCAGACTGATGCTTGTTTGGTGATGTGCTTGGATGGTGCTTGGCTGACAGGGTACATGGATGGTGTTTGGTTAGTGGTATGCATGAATGGCGCTTGGCTGGTGGTATGCATAGATGTCACTTGGCTGGTGGCATGCATGGATGGTGCTTGGCTGACAGTATGGCTTGGGTGGATCCTCCAGCATTTTATTACCAAAAGTTCCCTGCAAAACTCAAATTTAGCTAACAATTCACACTTTCCTCACATTTCGTTGTGGAAAATTTGTCGGATCATTGCACCAGCATTAATTTCCCACCACCAAGCGTTTCCCTCAGTGTTCTAAAAAAAAAATGATATCTCACTTGTGTGGGTGCCCAAAGCAGAGAACCTAAATCCTTTATAAAATTAAAAACTGAGGGGGGGAACCAAAGTGGGTCCAGAAGGGCCGTTTTTAGGCTGACACTGCTTTGGGTACCCTCACAAGTGAGGGATCATTTTTATTGAGAGACTAAGGGGAACACTGGGTATGGACAAATTGTGTTCTAGTACATCAATAGCAGCAGATACAATGTTGCCCAGTTAATGTAGTCATGCCATTGTCAACTACGGCTAACTCCTTTTCTAAGTTAATCCTATCTATTTCTCGTAATCTCTCCGCTGCTTCTTGTTGGGAGATTTTCTAAATTTCGTTACAGACAGCATAATAGAAATGCTTGTGACGTGGCTTTCTGGGAGTTAGTAGAAAATCCCATAGGTCCACATCCCCTGTAAGTAAGGATAAGTGTTGTTTCACCTGTTGGAGTGTTGAGGTTTTTAGCCAATCAAGGCATAACTTCCCAACACTGTATGATGTCACCACCCCTGGATGTTCTCTTTGTACATAGCGTGGGTCTGGCCTATGGATACTGAACCCTTCGGTTGTACCCCTGAATCTTTCCTGACATCTATTAGTGTCTGTGGGCCAAACCAACCATCCCTTCCAATTGGAGTCTGATCTATTGTATTGTAAAATGTCATCCAATGCAGCCCCTTTCAGTGATGTTAAATTACCCTCGGCCTGTGCTGGTGTTGGAATCCAAGGTGTGTTAAAATCCTTGTTCTTGGCTATTCCAAGGCAGGTAGTCTGTTGCAAAGTATCAATCAGAAATAACATCTGCTAGGGAATGAGGCATGCTCTAAATAGCGCTTCTGTTCCCTGGACTTGCTAGTCTCTAGAACCCCAGACTTATTTTAAGTCTATAGTGTCTTTCCATAAGTCAAAACCCTGTTCAGACAGTTGGGTAATAAGGAAGCAGAGTAAATCTGTTTGGTGTTAGTCAGCATATTTTTCTGTGTGGATGTCAGTGCAAAATATTAGTATTATGAGGTCAGGTCTGAAACATTAAACCCTGAAAAATATGAAAATGTTTGTGCAAATGTTTTTGAACTACTTTTCGGTGGTGTAGGGCAATGTTCCCATTGGTGATATGTGAAAACATTCCTAGGGGTACTGGATTTGTGTAGAAAATGATGACCATAATGTTGATAACAATACATGGTGTTGAAGGCTGATGTGTCCTCTAACATTTCATTGCTAGAAAATACAGCAGATTGTTCTAAATCAGTCAACATATTATTTACAGTTTCAAAATCCCAATCATCGGAAAATGTACTGGAGGTAATGAAATCACTTAAAGAAATTTTAAATAAATGAGGTATTTTTAAAAGTTCAGTCGGACCAAATATATCATAATCAACCTTGTCCCATACTATACCATCAGGAATTGGAACAGTTGTAATGTTCATAAAGGACAGGTCTCTTTGTTCATGAAAAAGAAGATGTATGAGGTTTCAGGACCACTGATGACAACTCTCTTTGTTCACGATGTGATGAAACATGAGGTTTCAGGATAAAGTTCACTTTTGATGCTGCAGAGCTTTGGCGAAGGTAAGCTCCATTAATAAGTAAGCAAAAGACAGTTACTAAACCTATCCAGAAAAGAAAGAAAAGTATCCCGGTGATTATCCAAAGTTCTAGCCAAGGTGACACCAGGTAAGTCTTTTAAAGAAAAATGAAGAAGTCTTTGATTTGTTGTTGCCGAGATATTGGGGCTGGCGTTGTTTCAGGCTCACTCGGATCCAAGGAAAAGGTATCGAAGTCGATGAAATAGCCAGAAGCAGTTCAATCTATTTTTGGTAGTTCTGCAGGTTTTGTTGCACTTGTAGAAGGCTCTTGTTGAGGCATGTTTATGTAGACATCAGTGCTAGGTCGAATTGAAATTTGTCTTTCATTTTCGTTTTGAATGTCAGTTTCAAGAGGAACAAATTCCATGGCATTGTTGCATAGTCCATCATTTCGTATAGGTGATTCTTCAAACGTGATGAGCCTTTCTGTCTGAACTTCCTGTATGTTAGCAAGAGGAGGGCGTCGGCTACCCAGGATCCCACGAGGCCTACTATGCAGTATTGGCCACATAGTGTGGTTTTATCATCTCAATGGAAACAAATCTTTTCTCCTTTTTTCCGGCAAGGGGTGGCAGAAGTAAGGTTCTTGTTCCCTCGAATGCCAGGACAGGTACAGGCTTTCTGTATGATGGCCCAAATTCTTTTTTGTCCACTATTTTTTCCCTGACCAGATTCCCGACTTTAGGAATTCAGATAGGTCTTGCCGTACTGACTTGACTTCCCCAGTGGCAGTCTCCTTTACCTGCACATTACTCTGTAGTGCCCTGGATTCATTCAGATCCTGTAAAACAGCCAAACGTTTATTGATGTCAAAAGGTTTTTCATCTGCCACTGTGCCTTCACAATCGAGATCAGGTACCCACATTCTCATCCCAAATAGCACCTCATGAGGAGTGACACCCCCTAGAGAACTTCTTGGCATATTGTTGAGGGCCTGCTGTACCCCATATAAATGATTTACCCAACTACCACCCGAACCTAATACTCTAGTTGTTAAAGATTGCTTTAAGTCCCAGTTTTTCCTCTCCACAACCGAATTTCCCTCAGGATGGTACAGAGAGGAGGTACTGCAATGCTGCACCCAAACCTCCCATAGCTTCCTTGCAAGACCGAGAGTTAAACGCAAGGCCACGGTCAGAAGGTAAAGTGCCAATTGCTTTATTCCCTATATAGACTCGCAAATCTTTGATAACAGTTCAAGTGTCAGCCGAGCGCTGAGGCCACACCCATAGAAATCTCGAGCAGGAATCCACTGCAACCATGATATATTTGTAAGCCCATCAGATTGTAAGGGGCCACAGTGGTCCAAATAGACACACATGAGTGGTCTGTCTGATATTAGCAATGGTGTCTGTGCTGGACGTGTTATGGTGGAGCCCTTCATCTGTTGACAGATGTCGCACTTCAAGACTCCTTGGTCTGCTTTGTTAACCCTGGCCACCAATAGCGTTGTTTCAGTAAAGAAACTGTTGCAGTAAGTCCTGCATGTGCAGACCCCAAACCCTCGTGTGCAGCTAATATTAAGCCTAATCTGCGATCCATGTTTGGTATTACTCTATCCCCCACTCTGGAAATCTGAGCAAATTGAACGTTATTTGCATCTAACTTGTAGGAGTACTTGAGTGGAAATTGTTTCGGTACAGCCGGGTTTTTGAGTGTAGCAATAACAGCAACCATAATGTCTCCGTCTATTCTCGTCTTTGAACGAGTGATTGCAGCTACGGAAGCGATTACAGCCCCTTTCGCGGCTTCATCAGCCAATGAATTCCCTTCAACATGAACGCCATCACGTTGATGACTCAGTGTGTGTATCACGTGAGCTCTTGGTAGTTCGTTGTTCAACTCAGCTACCTGTTTCCATAGCATTTTGTGTTTAATTGTGCCACCTTTTGAATCCTTAAACCCATTCTGACCCCAGTAGTGTAGATATTCATTCTATCACTGTACACAGTAAAAAGAATCGCACACGATTAGTGTGTGGACTTCTCGATCCGTATTTATTAGTTCCAGTAATAGAGCTTTTAATTCTGCCAGCTGAGCCATGCAGTCTCCTAGAGACTGTGTTTTTGTACGGCTTGGATGGAGCTTTCCTTCCTGCATACGACCTTTTACAATCGCACAAGCGGCGCTGTATTGCTGTTTATTTCCAATAGCCGGCTGTGCAGATCCGTCATTGTAAATAATATATTCATACTGATCTAGAGGCATTATTTCATTCTGGAGAGGATATTCTTGTTCATACTGCAGAAAAGCTTGTGTTTTTAGATTTGGGTCGTATCTGTATTCTAAGTCTGATGCAGTGAGAGAATTAGCCCATTGTATCCATCTCAGATGTAAGGCTTTAGCATTTGGAACGCTTGCCTTTGTAGCAGCCTCTAAGGCCAGACCTGGAGTCACGACAATTATTCGCTTCCCCTGAGCCAGTGCTCTTTCTCTTACTACAGCAGTCTGTATGGCTGTCAGAACTTTTTCTGTAGATGCAAAACGCATCTCAGCGTTTGTATATAAGTGTGATTTGTATGCTATGGGTACCGTTTTGCCTTCATTGTATGTTAGGTAGGTGTACCCAGATTTACCAGCACTATATGGATCACGATTGTGAACATTTACACGTGTCTGTAAGTATTTTGAAGCTATCATGTCAGATTGTAGGGAACAAAGGGTGTCTGTGTGTCCCTGTGTCCATTGCCTAACTGAAAAATCAGGCCTTATTGGTAGTAGAAAGGTTTAACCCTTTCTGCGTAATCCAAAATGTATGTTCTACCAAAGTTCAGGAATCCCAGTATGGATTGTACATTTTTTAATGATTTTGGAGGTTGGAGCAGTGCACACTCTTCTAAAAAGTTGGCTTGCAAGCTTTTCTCTTCACTTGAAAGCTCATATCCCAAAAACAGGACATTGAGGCGGGCTATTTTTGATTTTTTGAAGTTGAATTTGTAGCCCTCAGAGGCGAATCCTAAAATTATGGTGCCCACCCTAGTCAGGTGTTCCTCCAGGTCATCATCTGTCAGATAAATATCATCTACATAGGACAATGCCTCTTAATCCAGATTCTGAAGTAACTCAGTTACTCTAGCTGAGAACAACCCCGGGCTGTTCTTATACCCCTGGGGAGTCAACAAAATTGACGCTGGGACCCCAATGCTGAGAATGCTGTCAAATATCTGCTATCAGGTGCTATATTATGGACGAAGAATCCATTTGAGATATCTAGTGTTGTTTTGTATTTTTTCCGCACGATGTTGTTCATCAATGCGGCACTGCGTGCGTTTTGTATGGCAAATGTTTTTGTGCATGAGTTTAGATGTCCGCAATCTAAAACTAGACGATATGTGTTGTCAGGTTTCATTACTGGAAATAAAGGATTATTCATTGAAGAGGTGCAAGTTTCAATCACCCCTTGGTATTGAAGTTGATCTAAGATCTCCCTGACCTGTTTTTTAGCTTCTTGCTTAATTGGATACTGCCTCTGTGGAGTCGGAGTAGATTTTAATGGTATCATGTGGTGGGTTGAATCCTCATCCCACCCAACATGGTTGTGAAATAA
The DNA here is from genome assembly GCA_963921515.1 of Calotriton arnoldi. NCBI lineage: Eukaryota > Metazoa > Chordata > Amphibia > Caudata > Salamandridae > Calotriton > Calotriton arnoldi. The sequence goes on from CAWUFW010012084.1 coordinate 253,746, forward strand.
TACAGGAGCAAGGGCCACCACCCACTCCTGAGCGTATGTGTGTTTTAAGTATTAGGAAACGAGGTCGGAAAAAGTCTGGCGTAATTACCATTTCTCCCTTTGGGCAATTCATAACAATAGTAGGCGGCCATTCTCTTTCAGCTAAAAGAATGTCATAGCCAAAAGTCAGGTTCTCCCAAAAGAGACCTTTAATTTTTCTGGGTTTGTCTCCCTCCATTTGGAGTGTTATTTCATATAACCTATGTGGGACACTTACCCTAGTATCAGGCGTTTCCACTGTGATATATTCACTCAACTCCGCTGTCACCAGAAATTCCATCAGTTTCTGGTGAACTATTGTTACTTCTGCTGCGCTGTCTAGCATCGTCAGAGCCCATTCCCCGTTCAATAGTTGAGTCCTCAGAATTCTGGGCATGTATAACTTTGAGACCTGCTACTTTCTTCTTTTTGAATTGAGGTTTTGCTTTAGGCTTTTCTTCTTTTTTTGGAAGCGTAGTCTGAAGTGTGTTGTGCGTCTCTGGAGTTTGTACATTATTCTTGTCTGTGTTCTGACCGTCTTTCCCTCTCCGAGTTTTTCGATGAACCCTGAAAGGAACGAGAGGAGCGTGTATCAGTGTCCTGAAACCTGTCAGGTTTTCTAATGTGGTCCCTATTCCTAAGTTTATAGCTCCATTTGGAGGGCTCTTGTTGAGGAGACCTACCTCTGAATTGAGATCTATTATCTTTATTCTTTTGTGGTTTGTTATTATCCCATTTCTTCTTTGAAGAAGCAGGTGCTTGCTTAAAGGTATCCTTTTCAGGACTACCCAGCAGTTGAGGTTTTATTGCTCCACCCCCAAACTGTCTCTGCCTAATTCTGCATAAGCAGTTTCAATTATTTTACGTAATTTGTGTTCCTGCTGTAGAGGAGTGAACTCCCTTAGGCATTGGCGGATTGCCACCGATGCTGCCTCTCCTTTAATATTTTCTAATATTATAGCTGATACCTGGGCAAAATTACCTAGTAACTTCATCCCTAAGTTCAGAGCAGGTTCTGCTCCATACTCGTTCTGTATTTGTCTTAATTACTGGTATTACTGCTAATGACGGGATACCATGAGTCCTGGTATATATGGCAGCGAAAACTGTACCCCAAGAGGTACAATCCTCTATCTGTGGTGTTATCCCCATGGGCAAGCAAATTGTTAACATTCTTTGTTTTTCATGTGGGCTAGTGTTTGGAAATACCGCCTCTAGCAGTTAAATGCTCCTGGTAAGTGAGCGGAACTTCAATGTCCTCGTACGGACAATATTCGTTCGGTATTTCATCTTCTGTGTAGTAATGAAATGTCTTTGTTAGTGCATTTGCCTGTGGAAATGTAACCCATGAATAGAATACCTCTGTTCTAAATGATTTGTGTGCCTCAATCATGAAGGTAACTGGCCCACCCCTAGCTGTTAAACCATATGAAGCTAGTTTTAAGGTGATGACATTTCTAACATTTTCTGTAATTTGTATTACATCTGCATCTTCTTCTTCGGCTGAGAGATTTAGCTCATGCACAGCGTTATCCGCTTGCTCAATCATTTTTTTTTGTAAGAAGAGTTTTGCAAGGGAACCAAGATAAGGTGTTATGCACAAATAGGAACAATGTGTCCTTCAAGCTTGATTAACCAACAGCCAATAAATAGTATTTTGCCTACTCAGCTGCTGAGGAATTTTGTACCTTCCCACTCCAGAAGTCTCTGGGGAAATGTGAGTAGGGGTCTCTGAGAATAGCACAACTGAACTACTCAGATTTTACTGTTAAATAAGTACCCAACCAACGTTGGGGGTGCCATGTTGTGTAGTTCCTATAAAACCTATATAGGATCTGCGCATTTAGACAACATACACTGAAGGATTGGTGTCAGACTGATTCTAGACACCCCCACCGGGTATGTTTGCCTGTGTACCAGCTAGCTCACAGTGCCACTAGAAACCCCTCTTACCAGGGAGAGAATAGTTCTTGGCAACTATCGAACATGACAACCCTGATCCCTCATGATCGTGGAAACGGTGTACTACTTTTCGCTCAGTCACTCATGCTCACTTAGTCTCAGAGAGATAGACAGAATAAACGGTATGGACCTCTTTCAATAATTATTTATTGAACAGTCGTTATTATAGTGTAAAATAGGTGTGCTGAAACAACCATTAGACAGTAACAGATATAAATGATTAGACGCACTAGGAAAGTAAAAGGATGCTAGATTTCTACCATTTTGCTATAACCATTAATACAGGCAAGTATATAAAATACATGACAATAAAATGTGTACTCCTACAATGCTACCCTAACTAGATGTACCTAAGTGCACCTAGCATGTATGTAGGTGTTAAGCCAAGAATCCCTCTAGGATAAAGTCAAACTCATTACCTGAAGTGAGGGACTGTGGGGCCACGTCTTGGTCTCGACTTGGACACCCCGCAAGTTATGTTAGACCACTGCGAGCTGGAGTGTCTGCATGCAGGAACCTCAGCGTCTCGCGTCAGTGTGTGTCGGCAGGGAAATCCTGATCTCCCCTCTCTGTCTCAGCAAGATGTGATGTTTATATACCCAAAGGTCTCCCTGGGGGTTATACCATGCTGTGCCACTTGTCGGACTTAGGATGACATCTGGAATGAACTTTATACATAGAGTATTATACAGGAGATGGTAGTCCTGCTGAGTTTCCAAGAATCCTCATGCATAATGTATGAGGCTTTTACCAGGGAAAATCCTGCATTCTGTGTGCAGTGTCATATCTAGGTAAAAGGTCAGTCCCTAAGAACCGTTATGTATGTAATGTAGGGAAGAATATAGGTGAAGGGTTAGTATGTTACCTGAGCCTATATTGGGGTACCTATATGGAATATAACAAGATATGCACACTTTAAACTTACTACTCTTTCTCACTCCCTTCTCTTTCTCTCTCCCTTTGTATTTCATCCCCCTTGCTGATATCCTCTATTTACCAAGCAATAAACATTTTACCATACATTACTTTACTGCGCTATATGGTGATCTTTCACCTGATCCCTCTTCCTTGGGATGATATTTACTATTTGATGATTTTGAAACACCTACTCTCTGTTATGACATGTATATAGTCATTTATTTTATTTTATTTTACAGAGTTTTTTATAGCGCGAACTTGACCCGAGGAGATTAAGTGATTTGCCCAGAATCACAGGATGTTCAGCGTCATTGCCGAGACACGAACCCAGTTCCCCAGATTCGAGGTCGACCGCCCTAGCCGTTAGGCCAACTCCTCTCCCCAATCTTTATATGATACATTTTCTATCATTAGCATCCTAAGTTTAGGTACTGTTTGCCATGTAACTCTTTTTAACTTTTTAACTTTTTACATGTATGCATCAATTTTTGATATTTATGTATCACTGTTGCTCTGAAACTGTATTTCTCTTTATCCAAATACAAGAAAATATTCGAACACAAAACAAAAATACCCAGCCTAACACTCCTTTATGCTGCTGCCATTCAGCAGCGTCCCGCCCCATCCTGACACTCAGCTCGGGAGTCGGTCGTGGGTTTGCAGAGTTAATGAAAAATAAAATGGCAATAATGTTTATTACCATTTTATTGTTTCATCTAGGGGCATTTTAATTAGTGGGGCAACACTCCTCCACCTTAACAGAGGAGCCATCCCTGCTATTAACACTGATAAATTTTGCAGTACTGACTCTTCTCACAAACGTCACATGGAGACTTATGTGGACATAGGCCTCTGCGTGCAGAACACTGTGTTTAACGCCGTTCTTGCTAATATGCCCCCAAGTGATCAAAAGGCAGAAACGGAAATGCAAGTATGATGCTCTTGTTGATGCTGACCCACTGAGGGTTGTGACAAGTAAAGGACACATGGCGACTGCTCACCAGCCTGCAAAATCCATTATGCAAGATTCTTCGCATTTCAAGCACCTGCCTCGACCTTCGCCAACTCCAGATGTCAGGAGTGAGACTTATCAAACTGAGTGTCCATAGAGCCCAGTGACAGTACTGATGTCTTTGTCACCACTGCATGTCTTGGATCCTTCTCCGGTATCTGCTCAGCCTCACATGGCCAGAGCTACGTGATTGATTCGAGCACAAAAGTGACTTATTGAAGAGTTGTAATGTATATATGCATTATTGGTACTTTTTATTTAACAAAGCGGGAGATGTAGTGTCTTGTAAGTTAGAGATGATGGGACCCTTTTGGTCTCTGACGGACTCCTTAGAACAGTAACTTAAGTGCAAGGGTGAAGGCCATAGAATTCATGATATTCAGTTTACTGTTACATGCTGATTAATAAAGATGTGTAATACCAAGCTCCGTGTGTGGCTTGATCATTTATCCATACCCGGGCTGGGGTAGGATGCTACCACGTTTGATTCCCCAGCCATTTTTCTGAATTGCCACCCATGGCCCCCATGCACCCACCTTGTCCACTAATGAGGCCAACAAATGCTCAAGGCTTTGAGCATTCAACGCTGCGGAAATGCCTGTCGGATAGAGGATGGGGCACTATGGCCAGAGCTGCCGACTTTGAAACTGGGGAACCAGGTTCAAGTCTGGGCAAATCATTTCATATCCCTGTGCCCCCCCAAAAAAATGTGTCCCTTTGTAAAGTAACTGGTGCTCATATAAAGTGCTACAATAATTTCAGGTAGAGTTTGCACTATATAAAACTGCAAAAAATCAAATATTTAGGGCCCCATATGAGGAATTGGTGTAGGGCAGCACTGTAAGTCTTCTTGCTGCGCTGCCACGTCAATGTGAAAGGGCAGGAATGCACCGTATTTTTGAAATACAGTGCATTCTTGCCCTTTCTCTCTGCGCTGGGACACAATTTGCAGCCTAGCACCAGCACATGCACCCTTGCACCATCCTGCACAAAAACAATCCAGGGAGGCATTTTCAAGAGGAAAACAACAAGAAGAAATAATGATATTTCTCCTCGTTATGTCTGTTCTGTGGAGGCATACAGTTTTGGCGCTGCCTCATGTTTATGTGATAAAGTAAATCTGGGGTAGCATCAAAATCCATGGGTGTTGCATTGGAAAACCCACTGCAATGCCCATGAAACATCTCCTTGGCACAGAGCAAGGCGATGCAGCAACTTGTGCTGCTTTGTCTTACTTCATATCAATGAGGCCATGCAAAGCTATGCAGGGTAGCTTTGCATCACTTCATAGATCTGATTGAGAGGCTTGAGCTGCTAGAGCGTCAAAAAAAAGTGATGCTCCAGTGGTGCAAGCCTCTCATAAATAAGCCCCTTACGTTTTTTTAGGTCGAGCCTAAACAGTGCTTGCTCTGCCTCTTCGAGACATCTTGTATTCTATATTGTGGGCTTACAGCCCACCCCTTACTTTTCATTTGTCAGTGTCAGTGTCCTAAGAAATTCCTTGCTTTTAAGTGGTTAAACATTTCTCTTTGTCTCCCTTTATCAACTTTATCAGTTGTTAACTCCTACAGAGCTGCACCCCAGGACTTGTACTTTTCTACTTGTCCCATTTTATTTTCTGTCTCAGGACCCTTTTTAGGTCGAGCCTAGACAGCACAGTTCTATGTACTTTGTGGGGTCTGACCCATCCCACTGGTTTGGATTGGCTTATGTCTGTGTCATTCCAAAATCATGGCCTGCAATTGGCTAATTGTTGGTGCATGCCCCACCTTTTTCTTGATCTTATTTTATCGTCTCGCCAGTGATAATCACCACAATCTGCTTTATCATCCAGCATAACTGTTTCTGTAATCTGCCTGTCTACACAACCGCTCTGTAAATGTCATCCCCCACATACACCTCCCCCCACAGCATCTGCCTCCTACTAGTGTTTGCCTCCACTTTATCTGCCGCCAAATGCAACTTTTTTCATTCCCTGTACCTGGCACTGCCTTTATTTTTCAAGTTATTTTGTCTGTCACTGCAACTGTACCTGTCAATCCTCTATTGTATATGTCACCCACCACAGTTTTCACATTCTCCTTTCCATCTTCCATTGTATAGCAACAGTATTTACTGTTTGTTACACCCCTTTATTTTCCCCATTGTTTGTCAAAAACCACTGTATCTGTAACCAGCTCTGCCACTTTCTCACTTCATTTGTCATCCCTTTATATCTGCTACCCCAAAGCACTTTCTTTGTCACCCCTTCCGTTCCTGTCCCCGCCACTGTGACAGTTATTTATTGTGTCTGTCAGGCTTAGCTGCATCTGTAGAGGAAGCTGGCTCTGTATATCCTATATCAAAATGAGGTATAGTGTGCACAGAGTCCAGTGGAACCCCCAGAGGTAGGCAGAGGTAAAAGTAGATAGCACCTTACTCTCCATTTGTGGTAGTGTGGGCGAGCAGTAAGGCTTTATCAGAGGGTAGTGTTAAGCATTTGCTGTACACACTCAATCAGCAAATGATGTCACACACTCAAAGACTGAACTCAGACCAATTAGATTTATATAAAATAATTATTTAGTTGTATTTATTTCCTAGAACCAAGCAAGCTTGGCACAGGTAAGTGCATTTGATAATTTTCAAGGCAGGTTGAACAATACAGCAGTCTGAATGAAAATGACTTTGTTACAGGTTTGCAAATGCTTTCAATACAGTCTAAATTACTGTTAGATTACTTTGAATTACTTTTCAGATTACTTTCTGGATTACTTTTTCTACTCAGTGTGATACACCTAGATATCACACTTGGACATTTCCTAGAGAAAAGGTAAGTAAGCAATTTTTTGTACTTTTCAGTTTTTCAAAGTTCAATACAAAACATCTCCACACTTAAAACCTTTTTGTATGAAAAACAGTCAATGTATTACTATGGAGAGAAGTAAAGTTGTCAGTTAACAGCTAAGTACTTTGTCGTGGGAGTTGGCATTCCTGGGTTAGTACCAGGGTTCCCCCAGGGTCAAGGATGCACTCTCAAAACACCCTCAGTGGCACTAGGGCGGCCGGGTGCAGAGTGCTGAGGCCCAACGTTATCCAATGGGGTATAGGAGGCCTCCGGTTGGTGGCTGCTCACGAGCAGGACACAAGGTTGTGGGAGCAAAGCTCCTGGTGTTAGACTCAGGGCAAAGGGGGATACGAGTTAGCACCCAAAGTACACCTGTAGCGGTGCAGGGGCGGCTGGGTGCAGGGTACTGTTTTGGCGTTGGGTGCCCTGTTGATTTCAAAGGGATTGCCAGTTTGGATTTTGGCTGCAGGCTCGAACCAGGAAGACTTCCGGGAGGAACCTACAGCTGGGCAGGTAATTTGGAGGGCTCAGGACGTAGGTGCACCTCGGGTTCTCTTCTCCAGGGTCCAGGGCAGCTGCATGTAGGGGTGGTTTTAGGTCATATTTCACCTTACCGGGCACTCGCGATTGGGGGGTCTCTGTGCAGAGGCTGCAGGTGACGTCGGGGAGTCCAGGAGGGGTCAACCCACAGTGGACTCGGACTCTGGAGCGCTGGGGGACCTCGCTGGGACCAGTGGGCCACTCGGGCCGTAGGCGACGGGGCAGTGGTGGTTCCAGGTGTCGGGTTTCCTTGTCCTCAGCAGGCTCAGAGTCTGTTTTGGGAGTTTCTTTTGAACAGAGCAGCTGTTCACAGGAGATCCCGTCTTTGTTGAAGGCAGTCATACCTCCCAGGATTCTGGAGGTCACTGGCTGCAGGACAAGGCGACTTTTGGTGCAGGATCTCCAGAAACTGCAGACGGGCCGGTAGGGCTGGTGCCAAGTCAATTCTTCTCTGTAGTCTCCTCTGCTGGGCATCTTCTTTCGTCCTTCTTCTTCATAAGTTGTGGAAATCTCCCTTCTTGGTTCAGGGCTGTCCCCTAAATACTGTATTTAGGGGGTTTAAGGGGCTTGAGGTCAGTAGCCAATGGGCTACTGACCTTAGGGTGTCTGCACCTTTGGTGTGCTCAATGCACGTGGGGGAGTGGGCACAATCCCTAATACTGATTGGGAAGTGCCTGACATCTGTAAGATGGCAGGCACTGAAGAGTGGGCTTCACCTCCCCCACCTGAGGGGCGGGGTTGGCAGAGGTGGGCCCACCTTCTGGCCTGGCTTATTTTCCCACCTGTCTTCCCACTGAAAAGGAGGGGAGATAGGAAGGGGGCCTGCTCCTGATAGCAGGAGAGGCTGGGGGTCGCATTACAAAGGCGGCAAGGCCTTTGAAGCTCCCCTGCCACAGATGGCTCTTCCTGACCTGGTGGAGGTGTGACTACCTCCCCCAGTAAAGGCTTTGTTTCTGGGCTCAGGGAGTGAAGAATCCCACCCCAGGGGTCCAGAAACATGTCTTGTGGTGGCGGGCTGGTGTGTACCCGTCAGTGAACCCACCAGAGGCTGGTCATTTTTCAGGGGGCATCTCTAAGATACCCTCTGAGTGCATTTTTCATTAAATCCCACACTGGCATCAGTGTGGGTTTAATGTGCTGAGAAGTTTGATACCAAACTTCCCAGTTTTCAGTAAAGCCATTATGGTGCTGTGGAGTTCATAAAGACAAACTCCGAGTACCATATATTCTTAATGGCATGACTGCACTTACAATGTCTACGAATTGGTCTAGATACTGTAGGAGTACAGGGCTCATGCACCTGTACCCTCACCATTGGTATAGTGCACCCAGCTAGAGGGGTGGCTGACCTATGCCAGGGCAGTGGGTTGTAGGCATGGCACACTGGGATGTGTGCCATGTCAACTCTTCACTTTGTTCTACACCTACTACACACTCAGGCAGCAAATTATGTCACACACTTAGAGACTGAACTCAGACCAATTTTATTTTTATCAAAAATGTTATTACGTTATTTTATTTCTAGAACCAAGCCAGGCCTGGTGTAGGTAAGTGAAATAGATGCTTTGCAAAATCTTATGCAATGTTTTACAATTGAATACAGGTTCAAATGCAGTTGCATGAATTACAGGTAAGTCTATGTTTCAATTTTACTTTTTAGTTACTTTGTAAATTACTTTGTACGTTACTTATTGGATTACTTTTCAGATTACTTTTGTTAATCAGTGTGATATGCCTAGATATCACACTGAGACATCTCCTAGACAAAAGGTAAGTAATTCACTTTTAGCATATTTGCAGTTTTATCAATGTTCCACACAAACCAACTCCACACATGGAACAATTTTCAGTAAAAAGCAGTCAATGCAATCCTATGGAAGGAAATAGATTTATTGTTTACAGGTAAGTAGTTATTTGTGGGAGTTGGTATTCTTGGGTCAGAGCCAGGGTTCCCCCAAAGTCTAGGATGCACTCTCAGAACACCCTCAGTGGCACAAGTGCGGACAGGTGCAGAGTGCTGAGGCCCAATGTTTTCCAATGGGGAATAGGGAGCCTTCGATTGGTGGCTGCTCACGGGCAGGCCACCAGGTTGTGGTAGTAAAGCTCCTGGGGTTTAGCTCAGGGCAAAGGGGGATCCGAGTTAGTCCCCAAAGAACACCCGCAACGGCACAGGGGTGGCTGGGTGCAGGGTGCTGGTTTGGTGTCAGGTACCCTGTTAATTTCAATGGGGATTCTCCAGTTTCAACAAAGACTGCAGGCTCGGGGATGAAGATCTTCTGGAGGTGACCACCAGTTGCAGAGGTAAGTTAGGATGCCTGGGGATGATGGGACACCATTGGATGGGCCACCCAAGGCCGTGGGACTTCGGGTGCAGGGGTGTCTTTAGGTGTCAGGTTTTCTTACCACCTCCTGTCGCGGTGGGGGGGATCCTACAGAAAGAGACTGCAGGTGTTGTTTGGAGAGTGTAGGCAAGTCAGAGATCAAAAGATCTCAGGTCAGGATTGCCTGGGAGACCTCCTTGTGGTGTTGAGCCACTCAAACTCGGGCAGTCGGCATCAGGTGCAGAGTGGTGCAGACTCATGGTTTTGGCCAGAGCCAGAGTCTGTAGGTGAGCAAATCCGGTGCTCATGGGAGACAAAGTCTTGGGCTTGGAAGGAAGGGCAGGGCCTTTGGGTTCTTGAGACTGCTGGCTGCAGGATACACCGGGATTCTTCTGGAGCATGTTCGAGGCGTGGACTGGCCGGTAGGGCTGGGTCCAAGTCAGTGGGCGACCTCCTCTTCTTAGTTTCAGCACAGCTTCATCAGTCCTTCTTCTCTTCTTCTTCTTTGTGCTTGTCTGAGGAGGCAAGGTTCATGGGTGCCCCTAAATACTAGATTCATGGGTGTTTCAGGTAAGTAAAGGTTGGGACCAATGAGTCCCTTCCTTGGGGTGGGTACACCCCCTATTATGCCACCCTCCAGTGGGAGGGGAGCACATGCCTCTCTCAGGTTGGCTGAGTCCCCCATCTGTAAGATGGCAGGGACTGAGAGTTGTGCTTCACCTCGCCTCCCCCACCTGAGGGATGGGGTTGGCAAAGGTGGACACACCTCCCTTCCTCACTTAGTTTTCCTGCTGATTCTCCCACGCAAAGTTGGGGTCTGAACCAGTGGGGGCCAGTTGCTGGGAGCAGTAAATGGCTGGGGAAGCTCACAAAGATGGCAAGCCTTTGAAGCTTCCCCTTCATGGACCTGGCACATCCTAGTGGAGGAGGCCTGGCACCTCATCCCAGGATGTGCATTGTTCCAGACCCCCGAGAGCTGCCGGCTCTCCACCCTGGGGTCCAAAAACGTGTCTGGTGGTGGCAGCTCTCGAGCAGCCACTCAGCATGGACACTAAAGTTAGGTCATTTTTCAGGGGGCATCTCTAAGATGCCCTCTGAGTGCATTTTCCATTAAATTCCACACTGGCATCAGTGTGGGTTTAATGTGCTGAGAAGTTTGATACCAATCTTCCCAGTTTTCACTAAAGCCATTATGGTGCTGTGGAGTTCCTAATGACAAACTCCCATTCCCATACACTCTTAATGGCAGCACTGCACTTACAATGTTTAACAATGTACTCAGACACTGTATGGGTACAGGGCTCATTTACCTGTACCCTCACTGCTGGTATAGTGTACCCAGCTAGTGGGGTAACTTACCTATGGCAGGGCGCCGTGGTTTGTAGGCATAGCACACATGGATGTGTGCCATGTCGACTCTTCACTTTGTTCTGCACCAAAACACACAGCCTGCAAAGGCGGTGTATGTGTGTAAAGGTACAGGGCCTCTAAGGGTGGCACGATACGTGCTGCAGCCCTTAGAGGTCTTCCCTGGCTACAGTGCCCTTGGTACCTATGGTACCATTTACAAGGGACTGACCTGAGGCCAGAGATGCCAATTTGGTTTTGTCTTAATGCAGGGCACTTTCTTACACAACCCCCCAAACGAAAGAGGATCAAACTAACCTTTCCCTAGAGAGTCTTCATTGTCTTAAGTGGAAGAACCTGTAAAGTCCATCTGCATTGGCATGGGCAGTCCCAGGTCTATGTTCCACTATAAAGTCAATTCCCTGTAAGGAGATGGACCACCTCAAAAGTTTAGGATTTTTACCTTTCTTTTGCATTAGCCATTTGAGAGGTCTGTGATCAGTTTGACTAGGAAGTGAGTACTAAACATGTATGGTCTCAGTTTCTTCAGGGACCTGGTACTCCAACGCTGATCCCTGGGGAGTAGCCTCCTGCTTATAAAAACAACAGGTTGGTCTTGGCCTTCATTAATGGTCTGGGGTAAGACCGCTCCTATCCCTAGCTCAGAGGCATCAGTCTGCACAATGAACTGCTGCTTGGTATAGTCTGGAGCTTTGAGAATGGGTGCTGAGCACATTGCCACTTTCAGGGTGTCAAAAGCCTTTTGACAGCTAACTGTCCAGTTTATCTTTTTGGGCATCTTCTTGGAGGTAAGTTCTGTGAGGGGAGTCACAATGGACCCATATCCCTTCACAAACCTCCTATAGTAACCAGTCAAGCCAAGGAATGCCCTGACTTGGGTCTGGGTTGTTGGAGCTACCCAGTCCAGGATGGCCTGGATCTTGGACTGTAAGGGTTGCACTTGGCCTCCATCAAAAAGATGGCCCAAGTATACCACTGTTCCCTGCACTATCTGGCAGTTGGATGCCTTGATAGTTAGACCTGCAGTATGCAGGGCTTTTAAAATCTTTCCCAGCTGGATCAGGTGATCCTGTCAGGTGGAGCTAAAGACAGCAATATCATCTAGATATGCTGCACTAAAGGACTCCAATTCAGCAAGAACTTGATTCACCAACCTTTGGAAGGTGGCAGGGGCATTCTTTAAACCAAAGGGCATTACAGTAAACTGATAGTGCCCATCAGGTATGGAGAATGCTGTCTTTTCTTGTGCTCCTGGTACCATGCCAATCTGCCAGTACCCTGCAGTTAAGTCAAAAATACTTCAAAATTTGGCTGCACCCAATTTGTCTATCAGGTCATCAGCTCTTGGGATAGGGTGAGCATCTGTCTTGGTGACAGAGTTGAGGCCTCTATAGTCTACACAAAACCTCACATCTCTCTTTCCACCCTGTGGATGAGGTTTGGGGACTAGAATCACTGGGCTGGCCCAGTGGCTCTCAGAGGGTTCAATAACCCCTAAGTCCAGCATCTTGCTGACTTTAGTTCTGATGCTCTCCTTAACTTGGCCAGAATGTCGATAGATCTTGTTCTTGACAGGTACACTGTCCCCAGTGTACACATCATGGGTACACCAGTGTGTCTGACCAGAGGTTAAGGAAAAGAGCTTAGCATATTGCTGCAAGACATGCTTGCAGTCAGTCTGCTGTTGGCCAACGACCCCACCACCGCCAGAGCCAACCTACACGACGGGATGAGAGACGTCGCCGACTGGATGAGGAACAGCCGCCTTAAACTGAACTCAGACAAGACGGAAGTCCTCATCCTGGGCTCATCACCCTCCGCCTGGGACGACTCTTGGTGGCCCCCGGCCCTGGGCACCGCGCCCAAGCCAACGGACCACGCACGCAACCTGGGCTTCATCCTGGACTCCTCCCTGTCGATGACCAGACAAGTCAACGCCGTCTCATCTTCGTGCTTCAACACCCTGCGCATGCTCCGCAAGATCTTCAGATGGATCCCCACTGAAACCAGGAAAACCATCACCCAGGCACTCGTCACCAGCCGACTGGACTATGGGAACACCCTCTACGCCGGAACCACAGCCAAACTTCAAAAAGACTCCAGCGCATCCAGAACGCCTCCGCACGACTCATCCTGGACATCCCCCGACACAGCCACATCACCGGACACCTGAAAGACCTGCACTGGCTCCCCGTCAGCAAGAGAATCACGTTCAGACTCCTCACCCACGCACACAAGGCCCTCCACGACCTGGGCCCAAAGTACCTCAACGACCGCATGACCTTCTACACGCCCACCCGCCAGCTACGATCAACCAGCCACGCCCTCGCCACCGTACCACGCATCCGCAGAGCCACCGCCGGAGGAAGATCCTTCTCCTACCTGGCAGCCAAGACCTGGAACTCCCTCCCTACTCACCTTCGGCGAACCCAGGACCATCTCTCCTTCAGGAAACAGCTCAAGACCTGGCTGTTCGAGCAGTAACTTACCCCCTCCCCCAGCGCCTTGAGACCCTCCCGGGTGAGTAGCGCGCTCTATAAATGCCGTGATTGATTGATTGATTGAGGGTGTCTGAAAAGACAACTCCATCCACTGACCCATCTTCAGGGCTGTAAGAGAGGAAGTCAGGAAGAGGTTCACTCTCTGTCTCCTGATCCTCATCAGTCACCATCAGCATGGTGATGTCAGCCCTATCATGGAAAAGTTTAAGGCGGTTCACATGGATCACCCTTTTGGGTCCACCAAGTAGTTGACCTCACTTTTCTTCTCTAAGATGGGGTAAGGGCCCTTCCATTTGTCCTGGAGAGCCCCTGGTGCCACAGGCTCCAAAACCCATACCTTTTGCCCTGGTTGGAACTACACCAGTGCAGCCTTTTGGTCATATCAGTGCTTCTGATGCTCCTGGCTGGCCTCAAGATTTTTGGAAGCTTTTTCCATGTAGTCTCATTCTGGACCTTAGGCCTAGTACATAGCCCACAATATATTGTTTGGGTTCTTGTAGAGGCTTCTCCAAACCTTCTTTTATAAGACAGAGTGGTCCCTAACAGGATGGCCAAACAGAATTTCAAAAGGGGAAAACCCTACTCCCTTCTGAGGTACCTCTCTGTTGGCAAAAAGCAAGTATGGTGTTAGAAATGGGATTTCTGGTTGGCTAGGGCAAGTTCCTAAGCCAGACAGAAACCACCACTCTAGTCAGGGCAAGGGAGTTACACGCTGAACATAACCCCTGCTCACCCCCTTGGTAGTATGGCACAAGCAGTCAGGCTTATCCCAGAGGCAATGTGTAAAGCGTTTGCGCAACACACACACACAGCAGCAACACACTAGGCACACTACAAAAGAAACTCCACACAAGGTTATATAAAGAATAGCCTTTGTATTATCCAAAACACATTAGAATTATAATCACACATATACACTGTGCCAACTGGCACTAGGCAATATTTACAGGGGATTATATACACATGACAGGGCCAATCAGGCCACGGTCAGAACCTTTAGAAAGCACTAGTAGCACAAATAAAACGCAACCAGTGACTACTGGTAAAGTACTGTACTAAGCAATATCACCTGCAACATAAACACATTATGTCTGCATCACATTAGCATAGAACAACACATTATGCATAAACCTCATAAGCATAAACACATTATGCATAAATACCATAGGCAATCACAGTAGGCATAAACACATTATGCCATCATTATAAAAAATGACCCAGGCCAACTGGCCTTTCTCTAGGCTCAAAGTGCCCTCTGTCCAGAATGTCAGGGCGTAAACTGTGGGCCTTTCAAGTAGCCCTAGGGCTGCAAAAGCAAAGTGTGCAAGGCACTGGGGGCAGAGGAGTGTATCTCACTCCTTCATCATCAGAAAGGAAAAATGACCCACGTTGCAGCTGCCGCTAACTGGCGGTGGAGCTGGGAAAAACAGCACTGGTACTCACAGTGCCTGGGGACCCCCCCTTTACTGGGCTCCTCCTGGTGCCCTCACTGGGCACCAACGATCCTCAAGATTCAGCCCCCACTCACCGGGGCTCCTTCGTGGACTCCGCTCCTCACGCTTTTCAAGGCTACCCTCACACAGCACAGCCACTCCCTCCTCATGGGGAACCAGACGGTCAGGGCACAGAGCGAAGTCTCCGGCAGCTCTCTTGCACAGAAGGTGGCAATGGAGCCCGCAAGGCTCCGGCTCCTCTTAGGCTATGCGGGACTCGCACCAGCTCACGGGGGCCCCGCATTCCTTGGCCTGACTTCCCTTTTGGCAACCCACCACAAGGCTTTGTCGGGGCTAAGTGCCGTCCTCAGTCAGGTGGTCCGCCTGACTTCTGGTTTTCTCTGCCGCTCCGGCAGTTCACACACAAGCCCACGCTTAGAGGCTCACGTCGGGGGACACAAACCGGCGGGGTAGGCTCCCTCTCCGGTTCTCTGGCAAAACGTGGGGTAAGTGTGAGAAGTTGGCCTGGTATATGCTGTTCACTAATTAAAGTGGACACCTTGCACCAGTACAATTCGACTCTTATGGTAGATAGGTTTAAGACAACCTTTATAGAAAGCTATCCTAGTGGTAGCTGTGGAGAGCAGCCTTCAGGCTAAGTCTTGAAGGAATGTAAAGCAGCTTGTTTTACCACACAATCTCTTGAATCACCAAATGAAAAGACACCACACAGGTATATATATCAAATATATATGTATTTATTACTAAACAACTCTCTACTACTCTCTTTATGAGATTAGAAGTCAGGAACATATGCACAAATCAACGTTTCACAATAAATTAAGCACAAATATGGCTGGGGCCCTAGGGGCGTACCAGACCATATACTAAAAAAGAGACTTAGAAACAACGACTTGCAAAGGGACAAGGCCTAGGGCCTTCAGAAGTGCTGGGGCCTCATGAAACCACCCAAGGCAGGTAAGTAAAGGACCCACGGGGGACTCGTGCAGTGTGGATACACAGGCGCGGATTGCCGTTGACTTCAATGGGGCAAGTTGCGGTTGGAAATTAAGAGTTTTAGAATATTTCGGGAGAACCTACAAGCAAGTCACTTACAGGGTAAGTAGTTCTAGGGCCAACACCCACAGGAGCACTGTAGTGCTGGAGTTACCTCACCCAAGGAAGCCGGGTGCATAGGTGTCCTTTGGTGTCGGGTCGCAGCGTCGTTTTCAATGGGAGCCAATGAAGACTTGCTGCTTGTGAAGTCCGAAGAAGTGTCCGATGGAATCCAAGCCTGGATTCAGAAGATGGAGGACCTGAAAGCAGAGGGGATAGTGTTCAAAGCCACTTGGCAGTGACTCAGGGCAAGGAAGATGAATGCCCACAGTCGTCGGCAGATTTGGGTCATCCACAGGTGTCTTGACTCTTCAGCCACAAGGTCCAGGAGGTGTTGACGATAACCAGGAGCTGGATTCGGTGTGTCCCACAATGTCTGCAGCTTACTGCAGTGTCAGCAACTCGATTGGAGCCAACAAGCCTTGGTAACAGCAAGTCTTGTGGAAAGCATGAAAAGTCAATGGTGCAGACCAGCAAGGTCTGTGGAACTAACCCAGCAAGAGTAAGTCAGGACAGGCCTGGAGCAACCAGGGGAGCCCTTTGGTTTTGTAGAAAAGTCTTCAGGGGACCCACAAGCCAGCGGGCAATGGATCGCAAAGACACCTCAGGAGGATTCTTTCAACAGGGGCCCATGGTCACTCAGGATGGAGTAGGCCTCGGATCTTCAGAGAGATTCCTGCTGGAGGCTGGGACCACACATGGTCCAAAGCACAAGTTCATAGAGTGTCGTGAAGGGGTTGCACTCGACAAAGTGCACGGTTCCCAGGGACTGCGGTTCCTCGCCACTCATGGGGTCCACTTGCCTCAGCTTCGCTGGGGACTCACGATGGACTTGGAGAAGTCAGAAAGTCTATGTCTTGGGCTGCAGGGACCTCGGGCGCCGGCGGGAGTGGCGTAGTTTGCAACCGTCGTTTGTAGTTTTTGGTGCCTGCCAAAAGTCACTCCTTGACTCCAAGGGAGATTCTTCAGTCTTCCAGAGGTAATGGAACGTTGAAGGTCCAGGATTCTTCTTCAGAGCGTCGTCCAGGGATATCTAACTTTTAAGTTCAAGGGTTCCCTACCTTATACTAACAAGGAAGGGAGGGACTAGCTCTAAGACCCCACCTATGGGAGGGTCAGGGGAGTGGGGGGTTACACCCACTTCCCTTTGTCCAGTTTCGCACCAGAGCAGGGGCAGGTAGCCTCTGAGCCAGTTTGAACTGGTGTATGCACAGAGGAGCCTTCTGCTCCCCCAGTGCAGGACTTCAAAGCACTCTAAGAGTGCACCCACCCAGCCCCAATACACTAAACCCTGTCTGGGAGGTGGTTACACCTCCCTGTGACAGGATGCCTATTGTTGGGCTTCCTCCACTGCGAGTTTCGGTCATCAGCAGGAGGGCAGCCCAGTGTCTGTGACTGGTGGCATCTATTCTGTGATGCCAGGGCTCTTCAGGATTCTACCGTGTTTCCACAGTGGGTACATGTCTATCCCTCTAGAAGGGTGGAATGCTACTCCCGCCGCCAGGACTGGCGGGGGGTAGTATTCCAAGATGTTTGCACCAAACACGACATGTTTTGATGCAGCCATTCCAAAGTTAGCATTTTACCGCGAGGATATAATGCACTTAAGAGTATATGGTTTAACCGCATCCACAAACAGCACCAGAGAATGGACTCTGAGAGCTGCAGAGGGGCCCTGCTCAGGCAGAGGCACCCCCTCACATAGAAGCCAAGCACCCTGCCCTCAGGATTGATAGGGCCTGCCTTAGGGGTGACTGATAGGTTTAAATGTGTGGGCAGGGGAGATATAGGGAACCTATATCTCAGTGAGGAGTGCTAGCACCACCTCACCCAGGCTGCAGTAGCAGGCCTGTGGTGTCAGATTTAGTCTGCTTCCCAGGGGTGGCATAATACATGCTTCAGCCCCTGGTAGGCCTGTGAAGTACCGATGCCCTTGGCACCTAAGGTACCATATACTAGGGACTCATAAGGTACCACAGTATCCAATCACTAGTGCACCTAGAGTGCACTCCAAATCGTTTAGAGAGAACAGAGAGGCTGGGGCCCTGATTGGCAGTGACCCAGCCTGACTATAGCCAGAAACCAGTGTAAACATCAGAAAAAAGTGGGGGCAACATAAGAGGCAGATCCTACTCTCCTACACAACCCCCCCAAACGCAGGGACACTAAACTAACCTTGACCAGCTGAGTCTTTGTGTTCTAAGTGGAAATACCTTGAGAGTCCATCTGCATTGGCATGTTGGGTCCCAGGTCTATGTTCCACTGTATAGTCCATCCCCTGTAGGGAAATGGACCACCTCAAAAGTTTTGGGTTTTCACCTTTCATCTGTTTAAGCCATAGGAGGGGCTTGTGGTCAGTCTGAACTATGAAGTGAGTGCCAAACAAGTATGGCCTCAGCTTCTTCAGGGCCCACACCACAGCAAAGGCCTCCCTCTCTATAGCTGACCAACGTTTCTCTCTAGGGGTCAGCCTTCTGCTAATGAAAGCTACTGGCTGGTCTTGACCTTCATCATTCAGTTGAGACAGTACAGCTCCCACACCCAGCTCAGAAGCATCTGTTTGGACAATGAACTTTTGGTGTAGTCTGGACTCTGTAAGATGGGGGCAGAGCACATGGCCTGCTTTAGGTCTTCAAATGCCTTTTGACAGCTAGCTGTCCACTGAACCTTTTTTGGCATTTTCTTTGAGGTCAGATCATTCACGGCGGTCACTATAGATCCATATGCCTTGACAAACCTCCTATAGTACCCAGTTAGGCCTAAGAAGGCTCTCACCTGTGTCTGGGTGGTTGGAGCCACCCATTCCATTATGGTTTGGATTTTGCTCTGTAAAGGTTGAACCTGGCCTCCACCCACAAGGTGGCCCAGGTACACAACCTGACTCTGCCCTATTTGGCACTTGGTGGCCTTGATAGTGAGGCCTGCTTTCTGCAGAGCCTCCAAAACATTTCTGAGGTGGACCAGGTGATCCTGCCAGGAGGAACTAAAGACAGCAATATCATCTAGATAAGCTGAGCAATAAGTTTCCATCCCTGCCAGAACTTTATTCACAAACCTCTGAAAAGTGGCAGGTGCATTTTTCAATCCAAAGGGCACCACCACGAAGTGGTAGTGCCCACCAGGGGTCGAAAATGCTGTTTTGGCTTTTGCATCATCAGCTAATCTGATCTGCCAGTAGCCAGCTGTTAGGTCAAATGTACTTAGATACTTGGCTGAGGCCAAAGTATCAATCAGCTCATCTGCCCTTGGTATGGGATAGGCATCAGTCCTAGTGACTGCATTGAGGCCTCTGTAGTCTACACAAAACCTCATTTCTTTCTTACCACCCTGGGTATGAGGCTTGGGTACCAGGACTACTGGGCTAGCCCAAGGGCTATCTGAAGGCTCAATTACACCTAGCTCCAACATTTTCTGGACTTCAGTCCTGATAAAGTCCCTGACATGGTCAGGTTGCCTGTAGATTTTACTCTTGACAGGCAGACTGTCTTCAGCGTCCACCTCATGGGTGCACCAGGTAGTCTGACTGAGGGTCAGGCTAAACATATGTCTAAACTGTTGCAGAACTTGCCTGCACTCAGTTTGCTGATGGTCAGTGAGGCTGCTTGCCAAAGCAACGCCATCTACTGACCCATCATCAGGGTTCTGTGAGAGCAGGTCAGGGATTGGGTCACTCTCTTCCTCCTGTTCCTCATCAGTTGCCATGAGCAAGCCCATTTCAGCCCTGTCAACATATGGCTTTAATCTGTTGACATGGAGCACCCTCAGGGGGCTCCTGGGAGTTCCAAGATTCACCAGATAGGTGACTTCTCCCTTCTGTTTAACTATTGTATGGGGGCCACTCCACTTGTCCTGGAGGGCTGCTGGGGCCACAGGCTCCAACACCCACACTTTCTGTCCTGGCTGGTACACAGTCAGCACAGCCTTTGGTCATGCCAAGCTTTTTGTAATTCTTGGCTGGCCTCCAGGTTTTTGGTTGCCTTTTTCATGTATTCGGCCATCCGGGAGCGGAGACCAAGTACATAGTCCATCACATCCTGTTTGGGTGGTCTGAGAGGTAACTCCCAGCCCTCTTTTACCAAACATAATGGACCTCTCACAGGATGCCCAAACAGAAGCTCAAATGGGCTGTAGCCAACCCCATTCTGTGGAACTTCTCTGTATGCAAACAACAGGCAAGGAAGAAGAAGGTCCCATTTCCGCCTAAGCTTCTCTGGGAGTCCCTTAATCATTCCGTTCAGGGTTTTGTTGAAACGTTCAACTAACCCATTGCATTGTGGGTGATAGGGGGTGGTGAACTTATAAGTTACACCACACTCCTTCCACATTGCTTTCAGATATCCTGACATGAAGTTTGTATCTCTGTCAGAGATGACCTCCTTTGGAAAACCCACTCTGGAGAAAACTCCAATGAGGGCTCTTGTCACCACAGGGACTGTGGTGGTCCTCAGGGGAATTGCTTCTGGGTACCTGGTGGCATGATCCACTACCACCAGGATAAACCTGTGCCCAGATGCAGTTTGAGGGTCATGGGGACCAACAATGTCAATCCCTACCCTTTCAAAGGGTACCCCCACCACAGGTAGTGGTATCAGGGGGGCCTTTGTTGTTCTACCTGCCTTACCACTGGCTTGGCATGTGACACAGGAGCGACAAAACTCCTTTGTGTCCTCTGACATATGTGGCCAATGAAAATGTGGAACAAGCCTGTCCCAGGTCTTGTTTTGGCACAAGTGACCTGCTAAAGGGATGTCGTGTGCTAGGGTGAAGAGGAACCCCCTAAACTTCTGAGGTATTATCAACCTCCTGCTGGCTCCAGGGGCTGGATCTCTACCCTCAGAATATAGGAGTCCCTCATCCCAATAAACTTTATGGGACCCACTAGCACTCTCAGCAGCCTCAGCAGCAGCCTGCTGTCTGAGGGGTTCAAGAGAGGGGCAGCACTGTTGCTCCTTACTCAGATCTTCCCTAGAATGCCCCCCTGCCCCCAAAGACTCAACCTGATCAGGCTCAAGTCCCTCTGGGGCAATTCCTTCTTCAGGATCTGCTCCTCCTCCCTCAAGAGGGGAATCAGTGCTCTGAGACAGAGGGGAAGGCACTGCCTTAACCCTACCGCTCCTCTTCTTGGTAAGCATCTGGTCCATTGTTTCAGGATCCAGAGCTGGTTCAGTGTTATGCATTTTGGCCTGTGACCTGGTCACAGCAAATACCTTTGCAGGGATGCCTAACATCTCAGCATGAGTCCATAACTCTACTTCAGACCAGGCTGAAGTTTCTAGATCATTGCCCAATAGACATTCTACAGGGAGGTCTGCACTGACTACAACCTTCTTGAGGCCAGTTACCCCTCCCCAGGAGAAATTCACAACTGCCAGACTATGGTTGGTCCTGACATTGCTTGCATTGGTCACCAGGTACATTTCGCCCAGGATGATCTGTCCAGGGTCCACAAGATCCTCTGCCACCATGGTGACACTAGCACCTGTGTCCCTAAATGCCAAAGCCTGTTTGCCATTTATTACAGGCTGCTGTTTGTATTTGCCCAGATTACTGGGGCTTACTAGGAAAGACATGTCAATGTCTCCATCACAAATCAGCATTGCCTGAGTGGGTACTCTGACTAGGTCCGAGTCCACTTCAGAACCCAGGGTCAACCCTACCACACCCTTATTCTGATTACCACCTCCACCAGTAGCTGGACTAGGGGGAAAAGTTGCCTTAGGGGCAGGAGTGGTGGTGGTTTGGTCTTTGGACTTGGTACAATCAGAAGTCCAGTGCCCTTTCTGTTTACAGAATTTGCACCAGGACTTCTTTTGGCCTTTTCCCTTGTTGGACTGTGGCTCCCCACCAGATGCAGATTTTTGGGGCCCTTGTGAAGACTTCTGGTCTTTTGACTTATCCCCACCTTTCTCAGAGCCCTTAGAATCCTGCTTCTTGGTGTCACCCCCTTGGTTCTGGGTTTTCTGCCTCACCCTGGTTCTGACCCACTTGTCTGCCTTCTTTTTCAATTCTTGGGGAGAGGTCAGATCTGAGTCCACCAGGTATTGATGCAACAACTGGTTCTGGCAATTATTAAGGATCTGTTCTCTCATTATTAGATTATACAATCCCTTGAAGTCAGTAACCCTACTGCCAACCAGCCAACCCTCCAGAGCCTTGGTTGCACAATCAACAAAGTCAGTCCAGTCCTGAGTCTGTGCCTTCTGGGTGTCTCTGAACTTCAACCTGTACTGCTCAGTGGTTAAGCCAAACCCATCTATCAGTGCACTCTTCAGGACTTCATAATCATCAGCATCCTCTTCTCTAACAGTGAGGAGCTTGTCTCTACCTTTATCTGAAAAGGAGAGCCACAAGATTGCTGCCCACTGCTTTTGTGGGACCTGCTGTACTCTACAGGCCCTTTCCATAGCAGTTAGCCACTTGTGGATATCATCCCCACTCTGGTAGGGAGGAACAACCTTGCTCAGGTTCCTATGGTCTGGAATATATTCTCTACCTCTAGGGACACTGTTGCTGCTCTCTGGAGCTCCAGGGCTTCTCTGTCTAATGCCAACTGCTTGGTTTTGAGGGCAACTCTTGCTTCCTCATACTGCAGCAGTTTGTACATTCTGTCAGAGGAGGTCTCTCTTATGGGAAAGTATGAGTTCCTCTGCTGGACAAATTCTCTGCCAGAGTGATAAGAGTGGTCAGATTCCCTAGAAGGGGACCTAGGCCTCTCATCCACTCTGTCAGCTCTCTTAGGGAGAATTCCTCTGTCCTTTTTAGGCTCCTTGGAACCTTGCCCTTCAATCACAGAGTCCTGGTCATCGTGATTTTCATCATCTGACCCAGACACTGTAATTCACACACTCACTGATTCAGACCCCTTAGCTCCTAGAGCTAATCTAAGATCATCTGTTGTCAGCAGATCTATCAGGTGTAGTGTGGAGGGACTCTGTCCTAGCTTCAGGTGTCTTTCAACACACATGGCTCTCAAGTCAGCGAAAGCCATGTCCTTATACTGAGGCTGGGTGGATTCACTGGGTCCACCTTTTAAGGACATTCTAGTGTTGTGCAGTGGTGTACTACCTACACTAGTTTGTGGCCTACTCATCCTAGCTTGAGCTGTAGAAAGGGTGTGCTATCCCTTGGCACACAGCTCTAAGTTCAGTAGAACTTATTGATACTAAGCTTGACTTTATATGTACCCTAAGTACCTATAGTGGTTTTCAGTTAGTGATTCAAATAGAGATTTTCTGGTAAAACAATAGCAAGCTGGAATCCCACACACTGCCCACCAATGTGAGAAGTTGGCCTGGTATATGCTGTTCACTAATTAAAGTGGACACCTTGCACCAGTACAATTTGACTCTTATGGTAGATAGGTTTAAGACAACCTTTATAGAAAGCTATCCTAGTGGTAGCTGTGGAGAGCAGCCTTCAGGCTAAGTCTTGAAGGAATGTAAAGCAGCTTGTTTTGCCAGACAATCTCTTGAATCACCAAATGAAAAGACACCACACAGGTATATATATCAAATATATATGTAATTATTACTAAACACCTCTCTACTAATCTCTTTATGAGATTATAAGTCAGGAACATATGCACAAATCAACGTTTCACAATAAATTAAGCACAAATATGGCTGGGGCCCTAGGGGCGTACCAGACCATATACTAAAAAGAGACTTAGAAACAACGACTTGCAAAAGGACAAGGCCTAGGGCCTTCAGAAGTGCTGGGGCCTCACAAAACCACCCAAGGCAGGTAAGTAAAGGACCCACGGGGGATGCGTGCAGTGTGGATACACAGGCGCGGATCGCCTTTGACTTCAATGGGGCAAGTCGCGGTTGGAAATTAAGAGTTTTAGGATACTTCGGGAGAACCTACAAGCAAGTCACTTACAGGGTAAGTAGTTCTAGGGCCAACACCCACAGGAGCACCGTAGTGCTGGAGTTACCTCACCCAGGGAAGCCGGGTGCATAGGTGTCCTTTGGTGTCGGGTTGCGGCGTCGTTTTAAATGGGAGCCAATGAAGACTTGCTGCTTGTGAAGTCCAAAGAAGTGTCCGATGGAATCCAAGCCTGGATTCAGAAGATGGAGGACCTGAAAGCAGAGGGGACAGTGTTCAAAGCCACTTGGCAGTGACTCGGGGCAAGGAAGATGAATGCCCACCGTCGTCGGCAGATTTGGGTCATCCACGCTTGTCTTGACTCTTCAGCCACGAGGTCCAGGAGGTGTCGACGACAACCAGGAGCTGGATTATGTGTGTACCACGATGTCTGCAGCTTACTCCAGTGTCGGTAACTCAATTGGAGCCAACAAGCCTTGGTAACAGCAAGTCTTGTGGAAAGTGTGAAAAGTCAATGGTGCAGACCAGCAAGGTCTGTGGAACTCACCCAGCAAGGGTAAGTCAGGGCTGGCCTGGAGCAACCATGGGAGCCCTTTGGTTTTGTAGAAAAGTCTTCAGGGGACCCACAAGCCAGCGGGCAAGGGATTGCAAAGATGCCTCAGGAGGATTCCTTCAACAGGGGCCCACGGTCACTCGGGACAGAGTAGGCCTCTGATCTTCAGAGGGCTTCCTGCTGGAGGCTGGGACCACACGTGGTCCAAAGCACAAGTTCGTAGAACATAGTGAAGGGGTTGCACTTGACAATAGTGCATGGTACCCAGGGACTGCGGTTCCTCGCCACTCGTGGGGTCCACTTGCCTCAGCTTCGCTGGGGACTCATGCTGGCCTTGGAGAAGTCAGGAAGTCTATGTCTTGGGCTGCAGGGTCACGGGCTCTGGCGGGAGCGGCATAGTTTGCGACTGTCATTTGTAGTTTTTGGTGCCTGCCAAGCAGGGGAGTCACTCCTTGACTCCAAGGGAGATTCTTCAGTCTTCCAGAGGTAATGGAACGTCGAAGGTCAAGGATTCTTCTTCAGTGCGTCATCCAGGGATATCTAACTTTCAAGTTCAAGGGTTCCCTACCTTATACTAACAAGGAAGGGAGGGACTAGCTCTAAGACCCCACCTATGGGAGGGTCAGGGGAGTGGGGGGTTACACCCACTTCCCTTTGTCCGGTTTTGTGCCAGAGCAGGGGCAGGTAGCCCCTGATCCGGTTTGAACTGGTGTATGCACAGAGGAGCCTTCTGCTCCCCCAGTGCAGGACTTCAAAGCACTCTAAGAGTGCACCCACCCAGCCCCAATACACTAAACCCTGTCTGGGAGGTGGTTACACCTCCCTGTGACAGGATGCCTATTGTTGGGCTTCCTCCACTGCGAGTTTCGGTCATCAGCAGGAGGGCAGCCCAGTGTCTGTCACTGGTGGCATCCATTTTGTGATGCCAGGGCTCTTCAGGATTCTACCGTGTTTCCACAGTGGGTACATGTCTATCCCTCTAGAAGAGTGGAATGCTACCCCCGCCACCAGGACTGGCGGGGGGGTAGTATTCCAAGATGTTTGACACCAAACACGACATGTTTTGATGCAGCCATTCCAAAGTTAGCATTTTACCGCGAGGATATAATGCACTTAAGAGTATATGGTTTAACCGCATCCACAAACAGCACCAGAGAATGTACTCTGAGAGCTGCAGAGGGGCCCTGCTCAGGCAGAGGCACCCCCTCACATAGAAGCCAAGCACCCTGCCCTCAGGATTGATAGGGCCTGCCTTAGGGGTGACTGATAGGTTTAAATGTGTGGGCAGGGGAGATATAGGGAACCTATATCTCAGTGAGGAGTGCTAGCACCACCTCACCCAGGCTGCAGTAGCAGGCCTGTGGTGTCAGATTTAGTCTGCTTCCCAGGGGTGGCATAATTCATGCTTCAGCCCCTGGCAGGCCTGTGAAGTACCTATGCCCTTGGCACCTAAGGTACCATATACTAGGGACTCATAAGGTACCACAGTATCCAATCACTAGTGCACCTAGAGTGCACTCCAAATTGTTTAGAGAGAACAGAGAGGCTGGGGCCCTGATTGGCAGGGACCCAGCCTGAGTATAACCAGAAACCAGTGTAAACATCAGAAAAAAGTGGGGGCAACATAAGAGGCAGATCCTACTCTCCTACAGTAGGCTCCCACCTTTAACATGCATACAAATGCGGGAAGGGCTCCCGCTTCCTGTGCAGGCAGCGCAGGGGAATCCCACATGTTGGGATTCCCTCATAGCAAGTCAAGGCCCAGCGCTGCAGGACACACACGCTCCTCCTAAAAAAATAGATAGAGCGCCCACGAGGCACTATGCCACCAACAGTTCCAGTGTTACAGCAAACAAATGATGGACGGAATGCTGACACTGCAAACATTCTCCCCCAGTAAAAAGATCTGGGTTACATCCTTTGTTCTTTTGCCCACTACGCCACCTCAGTTTGGACCCAGCCATATGAAAATCAGTCTTGACCCTGTGCCCCATGGGAACAGTCCAGACCAAACTGCCAGGCCAGGTCCTCCCTGGACTGGAAACAAGCATCCTGGGACCGGTTTCAGGGTATGTCACCCTTCTTCAGCCAGGCTAGCTTGAATCCAGTGGCACAGTGAGCAAGGGACCCACGTTTGGGCATACCCATCCCACTTAGGGCAAAAAGTGTTACAGCAAACAAATGATGGATGGAATGCTGACAATGCAAACATTCTCCCCCAGTCAATAGATCTGGGTTAAATCCATTGTTCTTTTGCCCACTATGCCACCCCAGTTTGGACCCAGCCATATGCAAATCAGTCTTGACCCTGTGCCCCATGGGAACAGTCCAGACCGAACTGCCAGGCCAGGTCCTCCCTGGACCAGAAACAAGCATCCTGGGACAGATTTCAGGGTATGTCACCCTTCTTCAGCCAGGCTAGCTTGAATCCAGTGGCACAGTGAGCAAGGGACCCATGTCTGGGCATACCCATCCCACTTAGGGCGAAAAGTGTTACAGCAAACAAATGATGGACGGAATGCTGACAATGCAAACATTCTCCCCCAGTCAAAAGATCTGGGTTAAATCCATTGTTCTTTTGCCCACTACGCCTCCCCAGTTTGGACCCAGCCATATGCAAATAAGTCTTGACCATGTGCCCCATGGGAACAGTCCAGACCGAACTGCCAGGCCAGGTCCTCCCTGGACTGGAAACAAGCATCCTGGGACCGGTTTCAGGGTATGTCACCCTTCTTCAGCCAGGCTAGCTTGAATCCAGTAGCACAGTGAGCAAGGGACCCACGTCTGGGCATACCCATCCCACTTAGTGCGAAAAGTGTTACAGCAAATAGTTCCAGGGCAAAGGCTGGGTCCAGCAGGCCAGCTCACAGGGCTCTCCAGCAGGGAGGCAGTCCCTCGTGGTTGTTCCTCGTGGGGCCCAGCAGCAGCAAGTCGCCAGGAAGCACAAAAAGCACAACCACTACATGGGGTCACAGCCCCAATATTTATACACCACTTTCTTTGTCTGCCCTTGGCATAGGGCTTGGGGGAACCAGCCTGAACTGGTTCTGTTTTTTTTTGGAGCACTCTGTTTACAGGGCTCCTCTTCCCCATTGTCAGGTGGTGGCTTGGTCATCAGACCACCACAGGGGGCGGAGCTAGCATTCCCCCAGGCAGGCACAGACCTATTCAGGGTCAGGGGACTACTCCTCCCACTACTCCAAATGCAGCTCTCCCATTCAGCCTAGCGCTGAATCACCCTGCCCTCCCTGGAGCCACACACACCTCACCATCCCCTGTCACTCCAAAGCCAGACATGCAATCCACATCAGGCAGGCAGACACATAGCACACAGAAATGCCAACTTCTAAAAGTGGCACTTCTAAAATAGTGATAATAAATCTGCGCACACCATTGCATAGCATTTATTATCACTATTCCAAACATACCAAACTTGACCACGCTGCTCCTCTCATATCAGGAATTACCACTGAAACACTTATCAGGGAATCCCCAATGCATTCCTATGAGAGGGCAGCCTCACAGCAGTGAGAAACCAAAATGGCTGTTTGTCACTACCAGGTCATGTTACACACTTATGGTACATGTCCTACCTTTTACCTACAATGCACCCTGCCCATAGGGCTAGCTAGGGCCTACCTTAGGGGTGACTGACATGCAGTAAAATGGGGGTCACAGACATGGCACACACTTTAGGTGTCACGTCACAGCGGCAGTAACACTGCACACATAGGCCCTGCAATGGCAGAGGCCTGAGACAGGTTTGAAGGGCTACTTTAGTGGGTGGCTCAATCAGCGCTGCAAGCCCACCAGTAGCATTTAATTTACCGGCCCTGGGTATCTGAGATACCACTTTACAAGGGAATTACAGGTAAATTAAATATGACAGGTGTAGACCAATCTTACCATGTTTACCACAGAGAGCACACACACTTTACACTGGACTGCAGTGCTAAAGTGCCCAGAGTCCTAAAACCACCAACACCATGTCAGAAAAAAGGCTAGGAGGAAGGCAAAAAGTTCAGGAATGACCCTGCAAAAAGGGCCAAGTCCAACACATGGTAAGAGGACATCCCATCTCTTTTTGAGCTTTTCAGGGAGCCCCATATTCATGCCCTTCAATGTCTTGCTAAATCTCTCAACAAGACCATTGGTTTGTGGGTGATAGGGTATAGTAAACTTGTACTGCACTCCATACTCTTTCCACATATGTTTTAGGTAAGCAGACATGAGGTTTGACCCCTTGTCTGAAACCACCTCCTTAGGACACCCTACCCTGGTGAAGACACCAATGAGGGCCTTGGCTACTGCAGGAGCTATGGTAGTCCCAAGGGGAATTGCCTCAGGATACCTGGTGGCATGATCCACTACCACCAGTATGAATTTGTTTCCTGATGCTGTGGGAGGTTATAGTGGATCCACTATGTCCACACCCACCCTTTCAAAAGGAACCCCAACCACTGGTAGTGGAATTAAGGGGGCCTTTGGGTATCTACCTGTTTTTGCCACTAGCTTGACAGGTGACACAGGAGCTGACAAACTCCTTTACCTTCTGAGACATCTGGGGCCAGTAAAAGTGGCTAACTAGCCTTTCCCAAGTTTTGATTTGACCCAGATGCCAAGTTAGGGGGATGTCATGACCAAAATTGAATAAAACTCCCTGTATTTCTGATGCACTACCACTCTCCTAATGGCTCCAGGGTTGGGGTCTCTGTCCTCAGTGTGCAGTAGTCCCTCCTCCCAATAGGCTCTGTGGGTACCACTGACATCTCCGTTTTCCTGTTCAGCAGCTTGCTGCCTCAGGCTCTCAAGAGTTGGACAGGTCTGCTGTCCAAGGCACAGCTCTTCCCTTGCAGGTCCCCCTGGGCCCAAGAGTTCAACCTGGTAAGGGTCAAGCTCCATGGTCTCAGTTCCGTCTGAGGCTTCCAAGTCCTCTCCCTGGGGAGAGGGTCCTGATTTTCTGGCTCTTCAGAAGCTGGTTTACCAGTCTTCTTACCTTTCCTCTTGGAATGTTGGTCCACTCTATCAAGCTCCAACACTTCTTTTTCACCATGCTTTTGGCTCTGTGCTATAGTCTTGACACACACAATCTCAGGGATATCCAGCCTTGCTGTATGGGTTTTTAATTCTACCTTTGCCCATGCTGAGCTCTCAAGGTCATTTCCAAGCAGACAGGCAGCTTGAAGCTTCGGAGAGAC
Source organism: Calotriton arnoldi (assembly GCA_963921515.1). NCBI lineage: Eukaryota > Metazoa > Chordata > Amphibia > Caudata > Salamandridae > Calotriton > Calotriton arnoldi. The sequence goes on from CAWUFW010012084.1 coordinate 283,340, forward strand.
CACTACCTTTTTCAGGCCAGTAACCAACCCTAGTCTAATGTCACCATAGCCATTGCATGGTTAGTGGTAACACTGTCAGAGTTGGTGTCTGGGTACGTTTTCCCAATCTGGTATTGCTCTGGGAAAACCAGTGTATCTCTCACCATAGTGACACTGGCACCTGTATCCCTCAGGGCCTCTATTCTAGTCCCATTTATCCAGGGGTATTGCAAATACTTCTTTAAGTTGGGTGGCCACACAGCTAAAGTGGCAAACTCAACTTCACCCTCAGTGACTAGAACTGCTTCAGTGTGAACCCTGATTTACTCTGGGCACACTGTTGATCCCATCTGGAGACTGACTACACCAGGTGTAGCTGGAGGAGGACTAGGGGGCTTCTTGCTAGGACAAGTAGCATCTCCATTTAAGTGTCCCAACTTCTTACAGTTGAAATACAAGGCCTTAGGGGATCAAAGTTCATCCCGTTGCATCTATTATTGGACTGGAAAGAGTTTTGAGACCCACCCCCTGAGCAGGTTTTTGGGGCCCTGTAGAAGACTCAGGCTTTTTATCTTGGGATTATCACCCCCTTTCCCCTGGGGAGGTTTATTAACCACTTTCTTTTCATCACTCCCAGTGGTTGTTTTTGTTACCCTAGTCTTGACCCAATGGTCTGCCTTCTTTCCAAATTCTTGGGGAGAAATTAGACCTATGTCTACCAAATGCTGATGTAACTTTTCATTAGTGCAATTACTCAAAATATGTTCCTTCATAAACAAATTGTAAAGTCCATTGAAATCATGCACATTATTTCCAGTTAACCAACCTTCTAGTGTCTTAACTGAGTAGTCAACGAGGTCAATACAGGATTGGTTTTGGGTTTTGTGATCCCCCTGAATAGAATTCTATATTCCTCAGTAGTGAGTCCAAAGATTTCAATCAGAGTGTTCTTCATGAGGTCATAAGACCCAGCATCTGCCCCTGTAAGGGTCAGAAGTCTGTCCCTGCAGTTACCAGTGAACAGTTCCCAAAGGAGTGCAACCCAGTGTGACTTCTTCACCTTTCTCATTTCACAGGCCCTCTCAAAGGCTGTGAACCATTTTGCGATATCATCACCCTCTTCATATTTAGGAGCAATCCTTTTGGGGATTTTAGGATCAAAAGATTGCTCTCTATCCTTGTTTATTAAATTGCTGTCATCATTGATGGGAGCAAAGCCCATCTCTGCTCTCTCTTTTTCCAGAGCCAGGAGTCTGGTCTCTAGATCTAATCTTTTTGCCAACCTTACTAAAAGGTTGGTCTCCTCACTGAGGCTCTCCTCAGTGTCCTCAGAAGTACCTGACCCACCTGTGTGATATCTAGGTACTGTGAGTCGTATTGTTGGATTGAGGGGCACTGGGGTCCTTCTTTCCCTATGCAGTGGGGGGGGTTGGTAGTTATCCTCATCCACTCCAACTTCTTCATCCGAGGGGTCTTTACCATTTTCAGGTGGGTGGTCCTTTGCATACCCTGCCTGTAAGAAGTTGGCCTGGTATATGCTGTCCACTAATTAAAGTTGGCACCTTGCACCAGTCCAAACGACCCTTCTGATGTATGAGGTCAAAGATAACCTTTAGAAAGCTATCCTTGTGGTAGCTGTGGAGAGCAGCCTTCAGGCTTAATCTTGAAGGAATGTAAAGCAGCTTGTTTTACCAGAATATCACCTCCTATATTGGCTAAATGAAAGGAGAACAACACAGTAGTTATATAAAAATATGTATTTGTTAATATAACACTCTCTAGTATCCTCTACACGAGGATAGAACAGTGGTATAACAATCACAACTTGAGTCAAGACAAGGTCTGGAGCACGTAGAATCACTGGGACCCCATGGAACCACCCAAGGTGAGTAGATAGGGACTCCACGGGCTCCGTACAATTCTATGGGGAAGCCGGGGTTACGCTTTTAAAGTTTAAGGACCTTTCTCGGAGGACTTCGAGCAAACCCTTTAGAACTTAAGAGGTTGGAGAGCCACCCCACCCATGGATACCGTAGTACCTGAGTTACCTATCCCAGAGGAGCCGGGTGCATAGGCCTGGATTGGTGTCAGAAACCGCCGTCGTTCTCAGTGGAGGTCTGTGAAGAAGTACTGCTGCTGTGAAGGTGAAAAGGGTCTGGTGGAATCTAAGCCTGATTCTGGAAGGAAGGAACCTGAAAGCAGAGGGGACAGAGTCTGGGTCACTTCAGAGTGACCAGAGGCTCGGTAGACGAATGCCCACCGATGTCGGGTGCTTCAGGTGCGAAGAAGGGATACTTGACTCTGCAGCCATGAGGACCCGGAGATGTCGAGGACAACCAGGAGCCAGAGCTGAGCTGTCCCACAAAGGATGTCAAGTGCTGAGGGGTCGCTGTCCCACTGGAGCACCAACAAGCCTAGGCAAAAGCAACCCACGAAGGGAGGTCAAGCAGGTTATGGTATGGACCAGCAAGGACCAGGGGACTCACCAAACAATGGGGAGTCAGGGCACATATGGAGCAACCAGGTAAGCCCAACAGAAATCAAGATGACCCTCAGGAGGACCCACAGGCAGAATGACCAGGAGTTGCAGGGGACCTTGAGCAAGATTACAAAGTACCAGCCCACGGAGCACTCGGTGTGAGGAGGCTGGAGTTCTTTGGTGCAAATACTGCTCAGGGTAAGGAAAATACAGAGTCCAATGCAGAAGCTCAGAAATTGCCAACAAGCATATGCAACTGCAAATGGATGCGGTGCACAAGGGTTCTTGTTTTGCAGTCCCCACGAGGGATACTGGCCTCAATCTTGCTGAGAGGGCAGATCAACCTCAGGGACCTTTGAAAACCCACCTCCTGTGTTGATGAAATCTTCGGAGTCAGCAGGAGCTCAGGAGCAGCAGACTGGTCAGTTGCATTAAGGTGCCTGCAGTTGCAGGGGAGTGACTCCTTTACTCCAAGGGAAATTCTTCAGTTGTCCTTAGTGCAACACAAGTCCTGCATGGAGTCTGTATGGAGCAAGGGTGCAGACAAATCTTTGGACGGAGAGGGAGATGAAGTCGGGCCCAGCCGGAGTCCAGCGAAGTCCAGAGTGTCCAGACAGGCGAAGGTCAGTGGTTTCTTCTTGCAGAATCTTGTCCATGTAAAATCTAAAGTCTTACAGCCAGGTAAACCCTTTTGTACCCAAGGGAGAGGGTTGGACAGATTCGGGGGGACCCTCCTAAGGGAGGGTCAGGACAGAGGGGTGGTTACACCCATGTCCTTTGTCCAGTTTCACACCAGAGCAGGAGCCAATGGCTCCCAGAACTGGTTTGAGCTGGACTATGCACAGGGACACCAAATGTGCTCCCCAGTGCAGACTTTCAGGCACTCTCAGGGTGCACCCACCCAGCCCCAATACACTAAATCCTGTCTGGGAGGTGGTCACACCGCCCTGTGACAGGATGCCTATTGTGCTGCCTTCCTCTGCTAGAGCTTGGTTCAGCAGCAGGAGGGCAGAAATGTGTCTCTGGTCGGCAGCATCCATTTTGTGCTGTCCAGGTCGAGAAGGCTGGCACCAGTTAGACCAGTGACCCCACGAAGCTTGCTTCTGAAGGGTAGAATCATACCTCCCACACCGGTTACCGGTGTGGGAGGTATGATTCCAAGGTGTTTGATACCAAACACAATATGTTTCTATGCAGCCGTTTTCGAGATAGTATTTACCGCGAGGTTATAATGCACCTCTACCTATATGTCCGGCGAAGTCACCAACAACCCAGGAGAATGGTCTCCGAAGGCTGCAGAGAGGCTCTGCTCATGCAGGGGCACCCTCACACTAAAAACCCGGCACCCTTCCTTCAAGATTGATAAGGCCTGCTATAGGGGTGACTTATATGTTTTAAGTGTAGTGACCTATAGATATAGTGAACCTATATCTAAAGTAAGTGGTGAAAACACCATCTTACACAGGTTGCAGTAGCAGACCTGTAGTTCCATTTTGCATGGCCTCTCATGGGTGGCATAATACATGCTTCAGCCCATGGGAGGCCTCTAGGGTACCTAGGCCCTGGGTACATGGGTACCATATACTAGGGACTTATAAGGGTACCCCAGTATCCAATCTGGAGTGTACCAAAGTACATGTGTAACAGTTTAAAGGAGAAAGCAGATAGACTGGGGTCCTGATTAGCAGGATCCCAGTCAGACTAGTCAAAAACAGTGCAACATCAAGCAAAAAAGTGGGGGTAACCATAAGAAGCAGATCCTACTTTCCTACACTGCCAAAACTCCTGGAGCTTTTGTTTGAAGGGATGGGTCCCCATGTTAATTTTTTTTAAGTTTGCATAGGGACCTTAACTCCCTAAATTCTAAGTGGAGATAAGGGGTGAGGTCGAGCTCCTCAACCTGGTTCTCTATGTCATGGTTATCTTTACTAACAGCTGGATTATTGTTTCTTGCTAAGAGACATTGTAAAAGAAAAACTTCTAACCCTCTTATCCCTAAATAAAGTGAGCTTTTATTTTTATAAAATTCTAAAGCTCTAACAAGACTTTTAGTAATTTGGAGGAATTGTGTCAATTAAAAAAAAATCAGAATTCTAAAGACAATTTAAGAGTTCTGCCGTGTGATCAGCTGTTGGCCAAGTCAGTCCCACAAATGCAAAGTTGTATATCCCACCGATGTAGGAAGCTGGCTCTGTATATATGTCGGAGGGACGAGCGGAAACAGAAATGAGGAGGCCGTAGATGGGTAATAATGAGATGTGTTTATTCATTACCTAGTTATTCCGGGGTCTGGACAAAGGTAGGTCAAACAAATCAACAAAGAAAACACAACAGAGGAATAGGCTCAGTCTTGGAAGTCTTCCAATTAGGTCCACCACAATAAGAGTTCTCTCCACTCTCTCTTTCTCTCTTGTGGTCTGGTCGTATCCCAGGGGGTTTGCTCAAAATAAAAAGAACAAACAGGAGCAATCAAGATTATGTACACTAAGCAACTGGGTCCTCCACCGTACCCTGTGACGGCTTTCTTAAGTGGGTTGTGCAGGAAAAGAACAAAGTGAGTGAAGGAGGATAGAAACAGGGAGGGCGGTACCCTGCTTCCTTAGTGATACTGCTGTGGTTGGTGCCCCTTCCTAGGACTCAGGAAGTAAAAGGGATCTGTTGTGGCTCTGGATGTCAAGGGAGGCTGTTAGCAGGCCCCCTTTTCCTCTCCCTTACACCTCCCACTCTCCCTTCCCCTGCCCAGGTCACGTCCGCTCCCAGCAGCAACTCTCCTGAGGTACGGCGGCTTGTGCGTGTCCTCCGGGGTCCATCAGTCCTCGCTCCACACTTCAGGATCCTCGAGGTCCTCAGCGTCGTCTCCCTCCTTGGTCGTCTCCACTTTTTGGCTTGTTCTCTCCTTCCGCTCTCCCGCAGGTCCTTCCCGGTCTGTCTCTCCTGTTACCCAGCCTTCCGCATCTTTTCTTCTAATCCAGGTCCCTCCCAGCGGATCCGATTGGACGGACGTTCGCAAGGGTGTTTTGCCATCCTGTGGGGATGGAGGAGAGCCCGTCTTTACTATGGTGAAGCCTCCCCCTGCCTGTGGATGTTGTTCGGGCCCGGAAGGTAAGGTGCCCATAAGGGACATTCAAGGCTGCCGTCGTGGGCACCGGGGTCGCTTTGGGGTACCTCCTCACATCCTCCTTCCCTAAATTTCTTGTTTACAAGAAAAGGGCTTGCCGGGTCCCTGGACAGAAAATCAACATTGGTCTGGTCTTTCCCTTTTCTATGTTTGACAGTAAAACAGAAGGGTTGTAGGGTGAGGAACCATCTTAGAATTCTTTGGTTGTGTCCTTTATTCCTGGATAACCATTCAAGAGGGGCATGGTCAGTGTACAGGAGAAACTCTCTCCCATCCAGATAATATTGGAGGGTCTCAATAGCCCATTTTATAGCCAAGGCCTCTTTCTCTATCACTGCGTATCTGGCTTCCCTTGGGAACAGTTTGTGGCTGACATAAAGAATAGGACGCTCGTGGCCGTTATCATCTTGTTGGGACAAGACGGCCCCAAGGCCGTGGTCCGAAGCATCGGTCTGCAGGAGAAAAGGTTTCTTGTAGTGGGGGCTTAATAAGAAGGGTTTTGAGGTGATGGTGAGTTTTAGGAGTTGGAAAGCCCTTACTTCAGCAGGAGAGGGATTCCTAAGTTTTTTTTTCGGTTTGCACAGATTTCTTTAATAATCTGTTAAAGGAGTAGCGATTTGCGAGAAGTGAGGAACAAATCACCTGTAATAGCCTAACAAACCTAAAAAGGCCCTGAGGTCCCTCCGGGTTGTAGGAAAAGGGATCAGTGCTATTGCTACTACTGTTTCTTCCTGGGGTTGGATGTAGCCCTCTCCCAAAAGGTAACCCAAGTATTTTACGGACCTGGCAGCTAGGTGGCTTTTAGCTGCATTGATTGTCAAGCCGCTCTCGTCTAAGGTTCGGACCACTTGGGCCAGGTGTTCTAGGTGTTCCTCCTAAGTGGTGCAATAAATGATTATATCATCTATGTATGCAGCTGAGAAGTCTCTATGGGGCTGGAGAACGATATTCATTAGTCTCTGAAAGTTTACTGGTGCTCCATGTAACCCAAAGGGCAATACTTTGAAATGAAACAGTCCCCTAGGGGTACAAAAGGCTGTTTTTTCTTTGTCCTGTGTCTTCAGGGGCACTTGCCAGTAACCTTTGCAGAGATCTAAGGTGCTGATGTATTGAGCCTTCCCTAGTCTCTCTATCATCTCATCTACCCTAGGGAGGGGGTAGGCATCAAACTGTGATATTTTGTTTATTTCCCTGAAGTCGATACAAAAGCGAGTCGACCCATCGGGTTTGGGCACCATCACTATTGGTGAGCACCACTCGCTTTTGGAGGGTCCTTTGACCCCTAATTCCATCATCTGTTGGACTTCTTTATCGATCGCTTCCCTTCTGGCCTCAGGAATGCGGTTTGGCCATAATCAAACCATTTTTCCTGGGAGTGTGTGTATTTCATGTTTGATAAGGGAAGTTCTATCAGGCACTAAGGAGAACACCTCTTGCACTGGGTATAGAGCCTCCCCTAGTTCCTGCCTCAGTGGATCGGGTAGCCCTTTGTCTATACTTTGTTCTACCAAAGAACTGGGAGGGATCCGAACCAGGACAGGGAGTGGGCCCTCCCACTTTTTTAGGAGGTTAATATGGTATATTTGTGTGTGGTTTCCTTTCGGGTCCATCTCTAGTTTATAGGTAACAGGAGTCACTTTTTCCAGGACCTTAAAGGGACCTTGCCACTGACTTAGCAGTTTGCGTTCGGAGGTGGGCTTTAGAAGCAGTACCATGTCTCCTATCATTAAGGCTCTCTCTTTCGCTGATTTATTGTACTGGGCTTTCTGACTGGTTTGGACTTGTTCTAAATTAGTCCTTACAATGGCTCTTATCTGATTGAGTTGCGTTTTTAATCTGGCTACATAATCCAAGAGGGGTTTTGCTGAGTCGTTTTCTTCCTCCCATTCTTCCCTGGCCATGTCCAGTAGGGTACGGGGTTGTCTCCCGCATAACAACTCAAAGGGAGAGTATCCCCAGCTCTTTTGTTTTCCACATCGGATGGCAAATAAAGCCAAGGGAAGCATATCCTCCCATTTTCGGGCCTCTAGATTCTGTAACTTCTTTAGGGTAATCTTTAAGGTGGCATTGTAGCGTTCTACCAACCCGTTGGTTTGAGGGTGGTATGCAGCATTACAGATCTGTTTAATGGTTAACTGCTGACACACTTGACCATTAATTTGGAGGTAAAGGGCGTTCCCTGGTAAGTGATAATCTCTTTTGGGAAACCCACTCGGGAAAAGACATCAATCATGGCCTTGGCTATCTGCGTGGTGTTAGGCTGCCTGAGGGCTATAGCCTCGGGAAACCTGGAGGAGTAGTCCACTAAGACTAGTACGTAACGATAACCGTTATGGGAGGGCAAGAGAGGGCCAAGGATATCCATCCCAACCCGGGAAAAAGGCACATCAATAACCGGTAAGGGCTTTAGGGGGGCTCGCGTGGGACTGTAGCGGCTACTTTTCTGGCAGACTGGACATTCCCTGCAGTACTTCCGGACCTGTTGGTATATTCCAGGCCAATAAACCCTCTCCAGTATGGCTTTCTCAGTCTTTTCCCCCCAAAGTGACCACCCAATAAATGGCTGTGAGCCAGGTATAGGACTTTATCTCGGAAGGACTGGGGTACCAGGAACTGGACGGACAACTCCCTCCCTCCCTATATACTAGCCCTTTTTTGGTGAAGAATTGGGGACCTACTATGAGAGCATTCTCTTGTTCAGTGGCTTGCCTCCAGGCTTCCTGAAGCGTGGTATCCTCTTGCTGTGCTATACGGAACTTCCAGTCATGTTCCCACAGCTCACCAACCTTGTTCGTCAGGAGAACCGAGGTCCCTTCCTTCTTTTCCTTTCTTCGTTGCTGTCTACTTTTTCTGTCCTTTCCCCTACTCCATCCCGTTCTGCTATCTGGGAAAAGGGTGCTTCTTCTCTCCAAGTATCATAAAGTAGGTCATCCACATGGGGTAGTCCGTCCCTAAAACTACAGGCTCGGGTAAAGTTGGAACAATGCCCACTTTCATAGCTACTGGGGGTTGGGTTGCTTGATGCTGTATAGAGACGTTGGTCACTGGGTAGGTTTTGCTGTCCCCTTGAATACACTGGATGGTGACTACTCCTGTGGTAAGTGGGACCACCCTGGAATAGCAGGGGGTCTCATCACACTCTGCAGACACCCAGTGTCAACCAACACGTCTCTGGGTTCCCAGTTTACCACTATTTTCCGTTGGAAGCGAAGGGCACCTTCCTTTGGGGAGCAGGATAGGGCTCGTGCATACCCCACTTCCATGGGTTCCTCCTTCTGGGGACAATGCTGAGCTATGTGTCCGTAAGTGCCACAGTGGAAACATTGCGGTCCTACAGGAGGAGGAGGACGGGGAGGTACGGGTTCGGGGCTAGGTACTATGGTTACAGTCTCTGGTTTTCGATGGTAGTGGGGAGGTCTTGGTGTTCTCAAAGGTGTGCTCCCTGGTTGTTTCCAATTCCCTTCTTCTCGGCCCTTCTGTAGCTCTTGAGCCCTGAAAAAGGCTGCAGCAATCTCAACTGCTCTTTCCAGCGTGAGATCGGTATGTTGCCGAACCCACCGCTGAATGGGAGGGTGTAAAGATGTCAGGAACTGCTCGAGATAAACCTTTTCCAAGATTGCCTCCTTGGAAGAGACCAGCATTTTTAACCACCTATCGCCCATGACTTTTATCCAATAGCGTAAGGCTCGGGGGGTTTCTTGGAGTCCTTCCCTGATATGTCGTAGCCTTATGCAATAGGTCTCATTGTCTATACCCATACGTTCAAGTATGCATTTCTTAATATCAGGATGCGGGGTGTTTCTGTGGAGATTGGCCACCTGATAGGCCGCTTGGAGGTCTCCTGTTAGTAGTGGTCCAAGATATTGTCCCCACCGGTCTTCTGGTCATAGGGCTGCCCTTGTCATTCGCTCAAAGTTGGACATGAAGAAGTCAGGGTCTTCGCCGGGTACATACTTCTGAACTACTACCGGGGAGGAGTAGCCAGTCTCCTGGGTTGACCCAAAACCTCAGCCAGTTTCCCTATGGTTGTCTCCTGGGATTGGCCCTGTTCGGAAAGGGCTCTGTGTAGGGCTCCTCTCTCAGTCTCTGCGGCCTCTAAGAACTTCCCCATGAGTTTTTCAAGTCTGTCCTGCCCTTCCGCCATCTTATGAACCACGGCCTCCATTTCCCCCGATCCCACTTCTGATACCACCTGTCGGAGGGACGGGCGGAAACAGAAGCAAGGAGGCCGTTGATGAGTAATAATGAGATGGGTTTATTCAGTAGCTAGTGTGAGAAGTTTGCCTGGTATATGCTGTCCACTAATTATAGTGGGCACCTTGCACCAGTCCAAACAACCCCTTATTGGAGATAGGTTAAAGACAACCTTTATTGAAAGCTATCCTAGTGGTAGCTATGGAGAGCAGCCTTCAGGCTAAGTCTTGAAGGAATGTAAATCAGCTTGTTTTACCAGTCTATAATCTCTTGAGTGACCAAATGAAAGAGGACCACACCAGGTATATATATAAAATATATGTATTTAGTCTTAAACACACCCCTCTAGTCTCTTTATGAGGCTAGAGTTCGAAGTACATAAGTTACAAGTCAGTTATCAACAGTAATAGCACAAATACACGTTTGAGCCCTAGGGGCGTACCAAACCATATACCAATAAAGTAGTATAAGAACCACAACTGAGCTAGACACAAGGCCTAGAGCCTGTAGAAATGCTTGGACCACAAGGAACCACCCAAGGTAGTGACACAGGGGACCCACGGGGGACGCGTGCAGTGTGAGAACACAGCCGCGAGCCGCCGTTGACTTCTATGGGGAATGTAGCAGTTGGAGTTTTAAAGAAAAAGGACACTTAGAGGAGGACTTGGAACAAACCCCTTTAGAACTAGGTGGTTCTAGAGTCTATACCCACGGGAGCACTGGAGTACTCGAGTTACCTCACCCAGGGGAGCCGGGTGCATAGGTGTCTTTCGGGGTCAGGTTTCGTCGTCGTTTTCAATGGCGATCTGCTGCAAAGTGCTGCTGTCGACCAAGTCGAAAGTGTTTGGGTGGATCCAAAGGTGGATCGAAGATGTGAGGAACCTGAAAGCAGAGGGGACAGAGTCTGGGTTACTAGCCAGTGACCAGGAAGGCGATGAGCAGATGCCCACCGATGTCGGGTGCTTCAGATAGGTTGACGGTTGTCTTGACTCTTCAGCCACGAGGTCCAGGAGGCATCAATGACAACCAGGAGATGAATTTGAGCTGCCCACGATGTCTGTCGATTGCTGCGGTGTCGGTGACCGGATTGGACCCAACAAGCCTTGGAAACGGCAAGTCTCGAAGAAACAAGAAAAGGACGATGTTGCAGACCATCAAGATCTGGGGGACTCACCCAGCAAGGGTAAGTCAGGGCACCTCTGGAGCAACCAGGAAAGCCCAAACCGATGAAGAGTTGCCTTCAGGAGAGCCCACTAGCCAATGGACTAGTGACTGCAAAGGAGCCTTGAGTGGACGCACTTGGAGCTGGCTTGCAGGACACTCGCGGAGTGGAGGCCAGTGATCTTCAGTGCAGTCCATGATGGAGGTGGGGGCTACTTGGAGCCAAAAGCACAACTTCGTGGGAGACCAGAAAGAGGATGCACTTGCAAATGTGCTCGGTATGCAGGGGTCACGGTTCCATGTTACCCACGACAGCTACAGGCCTCAGCTTTGCTGGGGACTCAGGGCAGCCTCGGAGAAGTCTGGAAATCCACCTGTGGTGATGCAAAGACTTCGGCGTCTGGCGGGAGCTTCAGCGATGCAGACCGGACAATCGCTTCTTAGGTGCCTGCCAAGCAGGGGAGTCACTCCTTGACCCCAAGGGAGATTCTTCAGTCCTCTAATCTTGAAGTAGAGCATTGCAGGTCCAGGATTCGGTGTCAGAGTTTTGTCCAGGGTAATCTAAAGTCCTTAGGACTGGGGTCCCATACTTATACTAAGTTAGGGGGTTGGACATACTCTGGGGACCCACCTATGGGAGGGTCAGGGAAGAGGGGTGGTTACACCCATTCCCTTTGTCCAGTTTCATGCCAGAGCAGGGGCAGGTATCCCCTGCAACCGGTTTGAACTGGCCTATGCACAGGGACACCAAATGTGCCCCCAGTGCAGGACTTCAAAGCACCAGAGGGTGCACCCGCCCAGCTCCAATACACACTATCCTGTCTGGGGAGGTGGTTACACCTCCCTGTGACAGGAAACCTATTGTCCAGGCCTCCCCTGCCGGAGTTTCAGTCAGCAGCAGGAGGCCAGACCCGTGTCTGTGGCAGCGGCATCCATTTTGTGATGCCAGGGCTCTGGAAAGAAGTTACCGGGTAGCCCGGTTTGTACATGTCTCTCCCTCTAGAAGGGTGGAATGCTACCCCCGCCACCAGAATTGGTGGGGGGTAGTATTCCAAGATGTTTGACACCAAACACAACATGTTTCTGTGCAGCCATCCCAAAGTTAGCATTTACCACGAGGATATAATGCACTTAAGAGTATATGGTCAGGCTGCACCACAAACAGCATCAGAGGATTGACTCCGAATGCTGCAGAGGGGCCCTGCTCATGCAGGGGCACTCTCTCACATAAAAACCAAGCACTCTGTCTTCAGGATTGTAAAGGCCTGCTGTAGGAGTGACTTATAGGTTTATATGTGTTTGCCATTGTAGTGATATAGGTAGCCTATATCACAGTAAGGGGTGCATGCACCACCTTACCCAGGCTGCAGTAGCAGACCTGTGGTGTCATTTTGGATGGCCTTCCAGGGGTGGCACAATACATGCTGTGCCCCTGGTAGGCCTCTGAGGTACCTATGCCCTGGGTACATAGTATACCATATACTAGGGACTTATAAGGGCACTCCAGATTCCAATCAGAGATGCACCTAAGGCACATGGAAACCATTTTAGAGAGGAAGCAGCTAGGCTGGGGTTCTGATTAGCAGGGCCCCAGCCAGACTAAAGTCGAAAAACAGTGAAGCATCAGCAAAAAGTGGGGGTACCCATGTGAAGCAGATCCTACTCTCCTACAGCTAGTTATTCTGGGGTCTGGACAAAGGTAGGTCAAACAAATCAACAAAGAAAACACAACAGAGGAATAGGCTCAGTCTTGGAAGTCTTCCAATTAGGTCCACCACGATAATTTATTTATTTATTTATTTATTTGCAAAGTTTTATATAGCGCTCGCTGGACCCCTAGGTATCAGAGCGCTTTACAGTAGGATGAGCGAGTTACAGGTTACATAGTTACATCAGTTGAATCAAAGAATCACATTAGGATCAGCGAGTTACAGGTAACATAGTTGCATCAGTTAAGAGTTCTCTCCACTCACTCTTTCTCTTTCTCGTGGTCTGGTCGGATCCCCGGGGGTTTGCTCAAAAATAAAAAGAACAAAAAGGAGCAATCAAAATTATGTACACTAAGCAACTGGATCCTCCACCATGCCCCGTGAAGGCTTTCTTAAGTGGGTTGTGCAGGAAAGGAACAAAGTGAGTGAAGGAGGATAGAAACAGGGAGGGCGGTACCCTGCTTCCTTAGTGATACTGCTGTGGTTGGTGCCCCTTCCTAGGACTCAGGAAGTAAAAGGGATCGGTTGTGGCTCTGGGTGTCAAGGGAGGCTGTTAGCAGGCCCCTTTTTCCCCTCCCTTTCTCCTCCCACTCTCCCTTCCCCTGCCCAGGTCACATCTGCTCCCTGCAGCAACTCTCCTGAGGTGCGGCGGCTCGTGCGTGTCCTCGCTCCACACTTCGGGATCCTCGAGGTCTTCTGCGTCGTCTCCCTCCTTGGTCGTCTCAGCTTTGTGGCTTGTTGTCTCCTTCCGCTCTCCCGCAGGTCCTTCCCGGTCTGTCTCTCTTGTTACCCAACCTTCCGCGTCTTTTCTTCCGATCCAGGTCCCTCCCAGCGGATCCGATTGGACGGATGTCACTTCTTCTCCACCCTTCTGGGATTCGGATATTCGCCAGGGTGTTTTGCCGTTCTGTGGGGATGGAGGAGAGTCCGTCTATACTGTGGGGAAGCCTCCCGCCTGCCCGTGGATGTCGTTCGGGCCGGAAGGTAAGGAGCCCATAAGGGACATTCAAGGCTGCCGTCGTGGGCACCGGGGTTGCTTTGGGGTGCCTCCTCACAATATACTATACCAAAATGAGGTATTGTGTGCACAGAGTCCAGTGGAACCCCAAAGGTAGGCAGAGGTAAAAGTAGATAGCACATTACTATCTATTTGTGGTAGTATGGTCGAGCAGTAAGGCTTTATCAGAGGGTAGTGTTAAGCATTTATTGTACACACTCAGGCAGCAAATGATGTCACACACTTAAAGACAGAACTCAGACCAATTTTGATTGTATCAAAATGTTATTAAGTTATTTTATTTCTAGAACCAAGCAAGGCCTGGTGCAGATAAGTGAAATAAATGCTTTGCAAAATCTTATGCAATGTTTTACAAATAAATACAGGTTCAAATGCAGTTGAATAAATTACAGGTAAGTCAATGTTTTGAAATTCCTTTTCAGTTACTTTGTAAATTTCTTTGTACTTTGGATTACTTTTCAGATTACTTTTGCTAATCAAGGTGTTATGCCTAGATATCACACTGAGACATCTCCTAGACAAAAGGTAAGTAATTCACTCTTAGTACATTTGCAGTTTTGTCAATGTTCCATATAAACAAACTCCACACTTAGAACATTTTTCAGGAAAAAGCAGTCAATGCAATCTAATGGAAGGAAATAGAGTTATTGGTTTACAGGTAAGTAGTTATTTGTGAGAGAAGGTATTCTGGGGTAGGAACCAGGATTCCCGCAGGGTCGAGGATGTGCTCTTAGAACACCCTCAGCGGCACTAGGACAGCTCGAACTTAAGGTGTGGGCGTCGGGTGCAGAGGGGTGCAGACTCGTAGTTTTGGCCAGTTCCAGAGTCTGTGGGTAAGCAAATCCGGTGCTCACAGGAGAAAAAGTCTTGGGCTTGGAAGGCAGGGCAGGTCCTTCGAGTTCTTCAGGCTGCTGGCTGCAGAACACCCTGGGATTTTGCTGGAGCAGGTTCGAGCTGTGGACAGGCCGGTAGGGCTGGGGCCAAGTCAGTGGGCATCCTGTTCTTCTTAGTTTCAGCACTGCTTCTTCGGTCCTTCTTCTTCTCTTCTTCTTGTTTGTTCTTGTCTGAGGAGGCAAGGTTCATGGGTGCCCCTAAATACTAGATTTAGGGGCATTTCAGGTAAGTAAAGGTTGGGACCAATGGGTCCCTTCCTTGGGGTGGGTACACCCCCTATTTATGCCACCCTCCAGTGGGAGGAGGCATTTGCCTCTCTCTGGTTGGCTGAGTCCCCCATCTGCAAGATGGCGGAGACTGAGAGTTGTGCTTCACCTCGCCCCCCCACCTGAGGGGTGGGGCTGGCAAAGGTAGGTACACCTCCCTTCCTCACTTGGTTTTCCCCCTGATTCTCTCACCCAAAGTGAAGGTGGTGGCCAGTTGCTGGGAGCAGCAAATCCTGGGGGAGGAGGCCTGGCACCTCGTCCCAGGATGTGCATTGTTCCAAACCCCCGAGAGCGGCAGGCTCGCCACCCAGGGGTCCAGAAACATGTATGGTGGTAGCAGCTGGTGAGCAGCCACTCAGTCTGCACACTAGAGTTAGGTTGTTTTTCAGGGGGCATCTCTAAGATGCCTTCTGAGTGCATTTTTCATTGAATCCCACACTGGCATCAGTGTGGGTTTAATGTGCTGAGAAGTTTAATACTAAACTTCCCAATTTTCAGTAAAACCATTATGGTGCTGTGGAGTTCATAATGACAAACTCCTAGGACCATATACTCTTAATGGCAGTAATGCACTTACAATGCTAAGAATGGACTTAGATACTTTAGGGGTACAGGGCTCATGCACCTGTAGCCTCACCACTGGTATAGCGCACCAAGCTAGAAGGGTGGCTTACCTACGCCAGGGCAGTGGTTTGTAGGCATGACACACAGAGATGTGTGCCATGTCGACTCTTCACTATGTTCTGCACCAAAACACGCAGCCTGCAAAGGCAGTGTATATGTGAGTAAAGGTACACGGCCTCTAAGGGTGGCACAATAAGTGCTGCGGCCCTTAGAGGCATCCCTGGCCACAGTGCCCTTGGTACCTATGGTACCATTTACAAGGGACTGACCTGTGGCCAGAGATGCCAATTTGGTTTTGTCTTAATGCAGTTTTAGGGAAAGAACATAGGCCCTAGGTACCTGTTTAGCAGGAACCCAGGGCACACTCAGTCAAAGTACATCAGTAGTTCAGCAAAAAATGGGGGCAACCATGCAAAAAGTGGGCACTTTCTTACAGGGGGCCAGGTGATGTTTGATCCACCCAATGGGGGGAAGCTGTCGCCGTGGCAAGGTACAATGGGAGGGGGTTTTAAGGCATCACTCCCCCAGCACAGCTCACTTATCTTACCTCGTGGAGCTGTGCACCACAAAATAACAAGAGGAGACTTACCTGAGGAAGAAGCACTGTGACCTGGCTACGACAGAGAGGATCAGTGGTGGCCCAGCAGGATTGCAAGGAGGTCCAGCTCAAAGTGCCCTGAACGGCTCTCTGAGTGTCCTGAACAACGGAGTGATGAGGGCTAGAGCACAGAGCATTGTCACCAGCGCCAGGCGCCCTGCAGCGAAACCCCGATGGCGCCACGCTCCTGCCTCTGCCAAGGAGGGACAAGGGACTGAGTGAAACAGAGCATCCTCACCTGCTCCATGGCGACATGCCCTACATCTGACGAGGATTTCTCAGTGGGCGGCAGCGTAGATCGGGGGAAGCGAAGCGGAGTATTGCAACTCCGGTTGGAACAAAGTCCTTGGCAGGTGGCGGGGGCACTGCAGAGAGGTTGGCAAAGGGTGTTTCCTGAGGTGACAGTGCACCGTGTGCCTGGGGCGCTGCCAGCCTATAGCACGCCCAGCAGAGGGGTGCGTCGTCTCTGTAGGAATCTAGCCCCGGTCCTTCTTGACCATTCTCACTTCTGGGAGCTGGGTGTCCCACACTCCCGCCTCTGCTGAGTTGGAGCTGCTGAGAGCGGCAGAGGAGGTAAGGGAGTGAAGAGAGGGAGGTGGAGCTGAGAGCCTGATGGCACCACCCTCGGCCCATTAAAAGGAACGTGGTTTACAGCAATCTAGGTGGGCCGCTGCCGGGACTAAGCTAGGAAGACACGCCGGGGCAGAAAGGACCACCCACCGGCTCAGGGGAATCGTGAGCCGGCACGCAGACAGCTGGTCTGTTTTTCACTAATTGAATGAGGGAAGACACACAGAGCAGGGCAAAAAAAAACAGAATTATATATCTGCGCAAGAAGTAGAAAGGGCATCGCACAAAAGGTTTGGTGCATTAAGAGAGCAGTAGCACACTACTCAACCAAAGAACAAAAAGGAGCTACACTGGGGGCTGGGGACAGGCCAAGCAATGGGTGACGTGACCCAGCCTCCACACAACAATCGGCAGGCAGGCTCGCAGCCATAACACACAACATGGAGATCCAGAACACAATTGAACAACCAGGAGAGTTGGGAGAGCTGTTGCGACAAATCAGGGCAGCATCCGGAGTACACGGGACCAGCTGGTTGCAGTTGCACCTGGACAAGGACGCTGGTAAAGGGACGCGAAATCAGCAGACAGAGGGACCAATGGATTCCAGTGGCCTCCCATCACCCAGGAAGTAGCAGAGAGCCTCAGCGAGAGCACCAAAGAAGACAGAGGCTAAGAGGGTGCAAGAGGGTCGACCTGCCGCCTGCAGCCTACCTGGCAACAGCAGGTCCTAGCAGAGAAGCCAGCAACACAGCAACAAGTGGTGAGCATATCTGCGCGATTGTGCAGGAATGCTTAAAATCTTAGGCGCACAGGGTCTGGTCACACCAGACACGCAGCCACAAGTGGGAATGTTAGGGCTACCTTGGCACCTAGTGGATCCAGGTTACTCGCGACAGGAGCGTTTACAAGGGCAACAGACAAGGCCCACCAGTGGGAGCAGCAGACCTGGGCGATTAGGCAGCCAGGGCACATAGGAGACAAGTGGGGGATCAGGGTCCCCTGTAGCAGCATGGGGCAGCACCAGCAGGGCAAGCAACCCATCGAGAGCAGGCCCAGCCCCAGAGGCATACGTAAGGCCATCACTGGGTCAGCCATCAATGACCAATAGGGCTACCGGGTTAGCAAGCCTCATCCCCTTAACTGTAAAAGAAAGGATATGGAGGAAGGAATTCATCTACATCTTCTCATTACTAGAGATACAGTTAGGCGGGTTGGACTTGACCATGTGCAATTAAAAAAGAGGAAGATAGGAGGGAAAGGAGAAGGGAGAGGAAAGAAAGGAGTTTTAACAATTGGTTAGATGCATTTAGGATCATTGCCTGCATTATTGTAGAAAATGTCCAAACAGTGCAGCGGACCTATGGCTGTATGAAGCCAATATACACAGGGCTCATAGACAATTCCCAGGGGATGCATGGCTGGAATATGATAAGGGTTTTAGACTCAAAATGCAGACTCACCCGGAAATGGAATGGAATGAGGAGGATGCTTCTGGGTTCATCTACAAAATGTTGGCAGCAAAGGGGGTCAGGACATGGACAGGGAAAGGTGAGCCAGCCCTTTCGGGGCTCCTCTTATAAGGGGTGGAGCAAGTAATTTCATAGACCCAAAACACACAACAGCTGGAAACCGCCACACACCAGTGGGCTGGCAGCCATCTGCTGGAAATGCGAATCCAACGAGTGTACATGGGGAGCCTCATGCAAATTCCAACAGATATGCTCAGATTGCAGGGGGGACACCCAGCAGCAAGTTGCAGGTGCAACAAGCAGCGAGGAGAAAAGAAATAGAAAAAGAAGAAGCACTACCACAGACCCGGGGGTTGTCGGGGGACAGAAGGAGAGGAGCGGTTGCTGGTTGGCCGGATCCCACAATCAACACACACCAGCTCAGGAGGCTAGCCAACAATTTTCACAACTAGGGGGACGCTGCTCTGCTAGTGAGGGGATTAGAGGAAGAATTTATAATATCATTTGAGGGCCCCCTACCCCAAGGCAATGTTAAAAACCTGAAATCAGCTCTGGGGCACCCAGATGTGGTTAGCCAAAAACTAGAAAAGGAGAAGACCCTAGGAAGGATTGAGGGCCCCCTGCCACTGCCTTTGTCAGAGGGATTAGTGATCTCCCCCTTGGGGGTAGTACCTAAGAAGGAGAAAGGTCAGTTTAGGCTTATTCACCACCTATATCCTTCCCTGAGGGCAAGTCGGTTATTGACAGGATTAGTCCAGAGGCATGTTCAGTGGGTTATGCAATGGTGGATGATGCCATGGACCTAGTAAGGGCAACTGGCCAGGGAGTCCTCATGGCAAAAGCCAACATTGAGTCAGCATACCGCCTCCTCCCGGTTCACTCAGCAAGCTTCCATTTGTTAGGTTTCCAATGGGAAGGGGCAACTTATTTTGACAATGCAATGCCAATGGGATGTGCTGTGTCCTGCGCGTACTCTGAACTATTTAGCACCTTTTTAGAGTGGGACTTACAATCACCGGCACCCCACAGGAGGCGAGTTGCACTACCTCAATGACTTCCTTTTTGTGGGTCCAGCCAGGTCAGCAGAGTGTGGGGACACACTA
This sequence comes from Calotriton arnoldi, assembly GCA_963921515.1. NCBI lineage: Eukaryota > Metazoa > Chordata > Amphibia > Caudata > Salamandridae > Calotriton > Calotriton arnoldi. Next base: position 302,522 of record CAWUFW010012084.1, read on the forward strand.
GCCACGTTCCAAGAACTATCTGGGGACTTGGGAGTACCATTAGCAGCAGAGAAAACGGTGGGTCCCACAACCAAACTCACATTCTTAAAGAATGAACTAGACTCTGTCACAGGAACGTCCAGACTGCCTAAAGACAAGGTAAAGGAATTCAGAGAGGAGATAAGGTCCATGTGCAACAGGGAAAAGGCAACCTTCCGCGAGCTGCAGAGGCTGATTGGTAAGCTTAGCTTTGCAGCCAGAGTGATTCCCGTGGGCCAGGTCCTCGCCAGGCATCTAACGCAGGTAACTGCCGGGCTCACACATAAACACCACCACGTCAGGCTTGGGGTGGGTGTCAAGCAGGACCTGATCATGTGGGACACATTCCTGGTAGACTTTAATGGGCTACTGATATGGAGGGAGGGCTGGGTAACAGCCAGGCAGATAGCCCTGTTCACGGACGCAGCAGGCAGCACAGGTTTTGGGGTAATCCTGGTAGATAAGTAGTGTGCGGAGCTATGGCCAGGCAGCTGGCAGGAACAGGGCATCACCAATAACATTACATTTTTGGAGCTATTTCCCATTGTCGTGGCACTGGCTGCCTGGAAACGGGAATTGAAGAACATAAAATTAACGTTTTGGTCAGACAACAAAGGGGTGGTGCAAGCGATCAACAGAGGCACGGCCAGGTGCCCTGATATACTGAGATTAATGCATCAAATTGGTTAAATTGCAGCTGGAAGGGAACATAGAACTGAAGGCACGCCATGAACCCGGGGTAGAGAATGCAGTGGCAGACGCACTTTCACGAGTGCAGATGGGCAGATTCAGGGAACTGGCTCCGTGGGCGGAAAGGGAGATGACCCCCTTCCCAGAGGATTTATGGGCCCTGGTAGGACAGACTTGTCGGTACTAGTGAACCAAGCCCTCACCCCGGAAGCGGCCAAGCGCTACAGGAAGTACGCAGAAACTGTGATGCAAATAGGGGGACTCCAGACACTGGGATATGCAGGTGACACAACAAAGGCAGTTGAGCGGTTCATACAGTGGGCATTCGCAAGAAAAACATCCAAATCCTGGGCACAGGCCCAACTGTCAGCAGTAGCGCATTTCTCAAAGATAATCGCAGGGCAGGACCCCATCGCCGCCCACTACATCAAGTCAGCAATGAAGGGGTAGAAGCGCACTGAGGGAGGTAAACCGGACTCTCGCCGACCCACAGACTTTACAAAATTTACCCTACTCATGGACACGCTTGAGGAAATAGCAAGAGACACATTCAAGCTAACACTGTTCAGGGTGGTCTTTGCGACTGCATTCTTTGGGGCATTTTGGCTCAGCGAACTTGTGGCACTGGCTAAAAGAGGTCTGGCAGTGCGATGCCTGCAGGCAGCATAAGTCAAACATGGCGCTGTGGAGGTAGAGCTGCTCTTAAGAAGGCCTAAACAGACCAGGGCGGTAGAGGAGCGCTGGTGCGGCTGCAGTGCATCGAAGACCCCAGATTCTGCGTGGTCTGCCACCTCCTAGCATACATGGTGTTACATCCCACAGGGGAAGGCCCACTATTCAAACATAGTGATGGGAACCTCTTAAGTAAATTTCAGTTCACAGCGGTCATGCGCCAAGCCTTGGCAGGGCAGGGCTCCTGGCAGCCTCCTTTGGTTCGCATTCATTTAGGATTGGGGCAGTGAAGATGAAAGTGATGAAATGAATGAAAAAAATGTATTGTTCAGTTAATAAAAACTTACAATTTAACACATTTGTACACATTTCAACCATATTACCATTATTAAACCATTTTTATTTTTTTAAACCTATTTAAAATAAGGGTTAGTCGCACAGTAAAAACTCGTAATTCATCTATATAAAATATGTAAAAAACCTACACGTAGAGTGCATTTACTGATGACACAATCCGCCTACTGTTTCCTCTACCTTTGGTACCCTGTTTATTCTGTTCATCACTAACTTGCAACACACTGTGAGTAGATCTTACCATTCATAATGTGTAGCATACAGAGTCCCATTCTGTTTATTATTAACACCTGGATTTACCGAGCGAGCCTACCACTAGCGGGCTTCAAGGTACAAAGTGCCTTTTTTAAGAAATCCTTGCAAGGCTTGCCAAAGTGAAGGCTTAATTATTTCACGGGGTTCCATTTACTTGTGTATTAAAAACTTTGTTTCACTCGTTTAAGTTTTACCTGCCCTTCTAAGTTATTTATCTATCTGCCCTTCTAGGTATTTTTTTCATGATTTAATAGAATCATCACAATAATAGCCCTTTACTGGGCATTATTAACCAGTTTCCTCTCTCCTACGTCTACAAACTTTAAAAATCTTCCAGTAAATTGTAAAGCTTCTCCCTGCAAGCAGACTATTACTGCTTGGCAGCATGTTCGTATAGCTTGGCAATTAAAGTCCTGCTTTAACAGACTTCTACGTTCAGTTGATAAAGCTGGGCAACTACAAACAATATGGCAAATTGTAATTGTAATTGTAACTGTCATTTATAAAGCGCGTTATCACCGACTGGTCTCTAAGCACTATGAGAGAGAGCCCTGCCCTAGCACGTGAAGGAGATGTAAATGATTAAGTTGTGCCTCAAGCTTCCACAAAGAGGAGCGTTTTAACTTCTTCCTAAAGGGAGAAGGGCTTGTTCCTTCCGCAGATTCTCCGGTAACTGATTCCATAATACAGGAATTAAAGTCGAAAAGGCTCTGCCACCTTTAGAGGTCATATTAAAGCGAGGGCAGGCCAGCAGGCCGGCCTCCGAGGATCGTAGTGGCCTGCTAGGAGTGTAGGTAGCCAGACGATCCTTAATATAGGCTGGGGCTTGGCCATAAATGGCTTTGTGCGTAATGCAAAGCCCCTTAAATCTAATTCTCTGCCTGATCGGAAGCCAGTGTAGCTGGCGTAGGAGGGGGGTAGCATGAGCCCTCCTAGGCCGTTTAAAAATCAATCTGGCCACATCATTCATAATGACCTGTAATCTAGCAAGCAGCTTTCCTGGGAGGCCAATGTACAGGGAATTCCCGTAATCCAAACGCGACACTATCAAGGCTGATACTGCCGTTCTAAGAGTTGCAAATGTGAGAAGGGGGGCCAGCTTCCGTAACTGTCTAAGCAGGCCAACACATGTACCTGCTACGGCAGATACCTGTTGAGTCATAGACAGCTTGGCATCGATTTTAATGGCAAGGCTTTTTACGGCCAGGGCTGGCTCAGGATTTGCGCCCAACTCTTGTGGCCAGAAGAGGTCACTCCAAGGACTGGAGTCTGTGGTGATGGCCAGTACCTCAGTCTTATCAGGATTAATTTTAAGGGAATTGGCCGTCATCCAGTTAACTATATATTTTAGAATGTTTTGCATTCGAAAGTGGGCAGCCGGGGCATTGTCTATCTGGATGATGATTTGAGTGTCATCCGCATAGTTGTAGATCTGGCACTCCAAGAGATTCAGTGCGGCTATCAAGGGTTGGAGGTAGGCGTTGAATAGGAGAGGAGACAACGCAGAACCCTGTGGCACCCCACACGAGAGTTTGCCAGAGTCAGACACATAATCAGCCAGTTGTACTCTCTGTGAGCGGTCAGAGAGGAAGGACGTAAGCCATTTGAGGGCCATGCCCTGGATGCCTAACTCCGAAATCCGCGACAGAAGTTGGTCATGATTGACTGTGTCAAATGCCGTGGATAGGTCAAGCAACACCAGGGCACAAATATCTTCTCTCTTGTAATTGCAGAGGCAGCATGATGTTTCACTACTTTTCTGTTTCCAAGCTGGTGCGTCATGGCAAAATGAGCTTCAGCTTAGCATTTAGACTATTCAAATCCCCTAGATAATTCTGAGGGTATAACTTGCCATATCTTGCAATAACCATCCATGCATGGGATCTTTTCGCCAACGCCTCTCTATCCAAAAGTGATGACATTTTTTTACCGCACCCATTAATAACTCTGTTAAATGCAGCCTGAGAGAGGGGTAAGGCACATAGTTGTTCTGCCTTAAACGTAAATAAAGCCAGATTAAAATATTCATGGGCCTGCGTGTGTTTATGATCACTTATTGCCTCCCAGACAACTGTCATAAGTGTGGAATTTTTATAATTTTTAAATTTGTGGCAGAATATCAAATATGCCCCTAAGCTGTTTAAATACTGTCTTCTAAGTCCAAACTCTAATCGAATTTGTGCTGGCAATGCCTGCTGAGGGAGATTGAACAGGCGACGATACGTTCATGTCACAAGCTTATCTCTGTTGTTATCAGCCTTACCTCTTAGAATCTCCACGCCGTATGTCAAAGAAGGAACATGTTTAGCTGGCATAACTTGCAAAAGTGGTTTGAGGGATAGCCCTTTTAAACTATTCCGGAGGCAAGCAAATGCTACAGTTAAAGAATTGTTCCTCCTTTGTAGTGCAGCACACTGGTTCTTAAATGAGCCCCTCGCATCTAGTATGAAACCCAGATATTTATGCTCTTTGACCAACTCCAGTGCAGACCCTTCTATGCTGCCTATAGGGCCAGCTGCTATACCCCTGGACACCAACATGGTTTTTGTCTTGTTTAAGTTGACCTTTAACCCATGGGACGAAGCATACAAAGCAGTTTCACTAATTAACAGCTTCAGCCCACCTTTGTATAGCTCAGCAGAACAATATAATCGGCGTACGATAGGTGGGAGACCTTGAAACCAGCCACCAACGGAGAGTGTGAGTTAAAGTCATTCAAACCTGAAGAAATGTTGGCAAGATACAAATTAAAACAGGATTGGGGCCAAGACAGAGCCTTGTTTTAAACTGTTTGCTATTAATATATATTTTTTTAAATGGTTGTGCTTGGCCCAACCTTACACTTGTCGAGGTGTTCGTGTACAGCAATTGAATCGCTCTCAAAAGTTTAGATGGAACTCCTAGTTTCGATAACTTATCCCAGAGAATATTCCTCTGCACCGTATCAAACGCAGCATGAAAATAAATAAAACACAAATGGAGATTCAGTGAGCGACACCTCGCCAATTCAATTGTCAGTGCTAGCATTTGAATATTAATAGTGGTACCAATTCCTTTGATAAATCCAGTCTGATTTCTTGGCAACAGATTTTTAGAAGCCACCCAGGAAGTTATATCAGCCAGCAGACATTTGGAGAAAAACTTAGGCTCACAGTCCATTAGGGCTATCATCTGATAACTGGCAGCATCCGTGGTTTGTCCAGCTTTATAAATCGGAGCCAGGATTGAGCCCCTCCAATTATCTGGAATTTCTTCGCTCACCAAAATATGGTTAAATAAGGTTGTCCGTTTTTTTGTCCAATATTGCGGATCCTCCTTGTAAAGTGCTTGGGGGAGACCGTTCAGCCCTGGGGCACCATCCCGTTGGCTGTTGCTAATAGTTGTCTGCAGGATTTTAGGGTAGATCGCAATAGCCGAGTGTTCCCTAATATAATTGCGAGTGGCTGATTCTGATAAGCTGGTTGCTGAATTTGTACTTCTTGACATAATGCCCAAGTGTGTTTCTCACGCTTCTTCGGATATATTTGACGTTAATTGTTGAAATTTCCCACTGGTGGATTGATTTACCAATCTCCAAAATTCTCTTGCTTCATTACGTTTAGCGGTATAGTGGATTTTACACCAATACTGATCAAGCTCGGTTTTTGTTTGGGCCGAAACCGCTTTTTTTATACAGCGACCTTAGTTTAGGTAAAGTCTCACACCAGACTCTAGTGGACGGATTAATTCTTAGGATCCTCAGAGTATTATTTAATTTCTTTTTGGCTGTTAGGAGTTGCGCTGAAATTTTCTTGGGAAATAGAGTAGCTGTTGTTACTCTGACTTTGTGCTGAACAATGTTTTTCTTTACAAGGCACTTTGAAAATTGGTCCCAGTGGATCAGAGGATTTTGTTCTACGCCATATAAGTCTTCCCACAACTCTCTTGCTTGATGTTCAACTTTCTCTATACAGGCTACCGACCACTGTAGCTTTTTATAATTTTGACCCATTGGGCAGCATATTTCCATAGCCGATTCGTCATGTGAGGTGATGTTTAAGTTAAAATTGATTATTTGTGGTTGGTAGTCGCTTTCCAGCCTATTACCCAAACTATAGCTTATGACCATGTGATATAATGATAGTGATACTAAGGAGTAGACTATAACTGCTTGGGATTTTGCTGAGTGGTGAAACGGCTGTGCTGGAATATCCAAAGGCATCCGAACGTTCAATACTCGTAAGCCTTGGTGCTCCAGGTTACGCACCGCACCCTTCCCCATTCTATCAGATCGTTGTTTAAGTGCTTCAGTGGCCAGAATATGCCAAATGTGGTCGATGATATCCATTATTTGATCCCTAGGTGTCACCTGAAAAAGATTCATATTAAAGTCTCCCAACAGGAGAATCAAGGGAACTGGATTCATTCCACTTTGAGTTGATATGAGACTCAGGATAATTTCAATCAATTATTTTTTCCTACTTCCAAGTGGATGAATGTAAGCATTTATTATCAAAAGGGGGGACACGTTAGCTGGGAGGGGAGGCCAAACCTTAATCGCTTGTATGTTTGGGTGGTCAACTCTGACGTCTTCAATTTTGATATTAAGATCCACTGTAACATACAATGCTAAGCCCCCTGCAGCACGCCCCATCGATTTAGTTTTAATTGCTGGTTTTCTGTAGCATAGATATGCGGGAAGATCAATTTCTTCTTTTGCCCATGACTCTTGGAAGAGCACTTTTTGATATCTTCTAATGAAGGTTAGGAATTCCTTATCATCTATCTTTGTAGACAATCCCTCGATATTCCATGAGCAGACATCAACCTTGGTCACTTTATGGCTTGCAAGTAAGCCATTTTTCTGTCAGATACTTGGTTCTTCATGTGTACTGGAAAACAGGGCTCCCAGGAGCCAAGATCAATATGAATTTTGATGTAGGACTTGGCTCGCAATGTCTTCTTCATAACAATTTACTATTTTGGGGGCTATGGAGGCACTGTGTGATGGAATTGAACAACTCCTTGCCCCTTTTAAAATCAAAGTTACCACCAGTTGACACTTGTTCCTACACTTTAATGGGCTTTTCGTAGGCTTTTGAATCTTTTTAACTCTCCTTGGCAACCCTTACTGCCCACCTCTCCTTCCACCTTAAGGCGAGCTTCACGACCGACTGGATGAAGAAACTGTGGGTAGGCTTCCTCCTGTTCCCTCTTCATGTCTATTCCCCATTTTTCAAATGTCTACCTTTCTGTCCATACTTGTTCTGCTAAGGTGGGTGTAGCCCACATGATCATCGTTGGTTCTTCTCCTCCCCAGGTTGGGATGTTTACAAATGTGACTAAATATATATTTGAAGACTCAATGTGGTTTAACGCCAGTATTTCTTTGGCCATGTGTATCACAGTCCCTCTATTTATTCTATCAAAATGCCCCCTAGACTTGTATTTTGGAAAAAATGTCACTTTACAGCGATTACCAGGTGGACTAGGGAGAGTCAACGATTCGCTTTGGCCTTGCTGCATGGTACGACCTATTACCTGCTGGATATTATGACCTTGCTCTAATATATGCAAACTTTGTTGTAGGTCTATAGGGTCTTGTTCTACGCTCCATTTTTGCCTTTTTTCTTTTCCGACCTCCTGAGGATTAGACTGTTCTTTGGAGGATTGTATATTTCCTTCTTTTGAAGTCAAGTTGCGTGTTTCACTGACCCTTATGTTACGTTGCACTGAATCGACCGATATCTTAAGACTGAGGGAGTAGGTATCTTGTTTGGTTCCTGTTGTATCTGGCTCCTTTTTTCCCAAACAGGAGTGGACTGGCAGCCATTGGATCTGGTCCACTTGTTGGTCCCTTACCTTCCTCGTTAGCTGTTCTTTGGCTTGAGTAAAGGTCAATTTAACCTCCTTATCTTTAGTCCCTTACTCTGCTGCAGGGACTTCTTGCTGTCTTTCTAGTGGCACCGCTGACTTAACTGCTTTTATTTGAAATGTTTGCTCTTTTTTTTCCCAAAAAAAGATTGGGCTGGCAACAGTTGGATCTTGTCCACTTGTCGGACCTTTTCCTTCCTCGTTGTTTGTTCTTTAATTTGAGTAAAGGTCAATTTAACCTCCTTTCCTTATATGCCTATTTCCACTATAGAGTCTTCTTGCTTTCTTTCTGGAGGCACCGCTGACTTAACTACTTTTGGTAGGAAAATTGGGTACACCTCCCCTGGGTGATAAATGTGATAATCTGCTATTACTGTATTAACTTTTTTATTGTGACTTTTCCTAAGTCTTTTGCGCTGATGCTTCAAAAGCTTAGGTGGCTTGACTGGTTCCCCTTGTAAGTCTCTTCTTTGCACAACCTGCACTGCTGAGCCACACCTTCCCAGCTGTCTAGAATCTAATTGTTGGGATGAGTGACTTACACTGGGATCCGAGTTTATGACCAGGCTGCTTTGAAGTGAATCCTTGACTTCCTTCCCCTGCTGTATGCTGTCCAAACTAGTTGTCTCTCCCAGGGCCTCCCCTGCTTCAGATGGCTTTCTCGGGCGAGTTTTGTTTCCTACCCCCCTCCTCTTGTTTTTAATTTGCCCTGAAGGGGTCATCGCAGTAATGGCATGGTGGGCATAGTGGGCAATTTTTAACTGCCCCTTAATCTCTACCAGAACCAATTCGAGCATCCCAGGGAGCAAGGTCAGTTTGTCCAAAACTGGGCTACAGGCACAGGTAGGGGTAAACTGTGCCTCAGACTGCGCCCTTTGTACAAGCAAATTTAGTGCTCCAATCTTAGTGTCAATTGCAGTAATGTATAACACCATCTTATTTAAAAGGTCCACTTGTATATCTAACTTGCTCTATTGATATCAGGGCATTAACAACCAATTGAAATGAATTAAGCAAAATCTCCCAGGAACTGCTTTCAGAACCCTGTTCCCCGGTGGGTTGCCTGCTTGAAATATTGGCTTGTGCACAAATGGCAGGGGAGCCCAATACGGGGGTACCCACTATGGCAGGATGTGAGCCCAACAATTGTACTTCCCCAGCCTGAAGCTCCACCTGGGGTAGTGAGTAGTCATTGTCTGTTTGTACCTCTTTCTCCGGGCCCCTTTCTCACAGCTTTCCTTCTTCTCTCATATCCAGCAACTATTTGTAGCCCAGGTTTCCCATTTAATCTTTATTTTCTGACCCACCAGGGGGACAAATGCGTTTAATTCCTCCTTTTCGTTGAGAGCCACATTTAGGTCCGATTTGTAAATTTCCAACAATTGTGGCTGTATCGGGCTTTGTAAACCACTGATATGAATATCTTTACGATATGTAAGTAAGACATCCACTGGATTCTTTAGAAAGTCGGATTTCCTGAGCACCTTCTTTTGTTTTTGTTTATAGCTTGGTGTTAGGGCTTTAGCAGGAAATATTACTGACTCTTCCCCTTGTACTACGGAGCGTGACTCCTCCTCAATGCCCCCGTGAGAAACATTATTTAAGATTGGACCATTAGGCTGTTCTGTCTCCGCCGTGCTTCCAATGGCGCACCTCTTGTTCTTCCTGAGCGCATAGCGAAAACTTATCAGAGTGGGAGCTTTGGAATCCTTGGGAGCTTTGGGAGCTTTTAGCAGCTTTGAGGCTGCTAAGAGCTGGCTAGGTGGTATTTGAATGTTGGACACAAAACCTTTGGATAGATAATATATACCGGTGGCCTTCTTACCACCCTTCTTTATCTCCCCGCTCAACAAGGTGCTTAGTGGTGTCATCGTGTGCCCTATGTCCTGTAGTAGAACGCTTTACTTAGATGTAGGCAGTGATTAGAGAGGAGTGTAGCTGCTTTGGAGCTGTCCTTCCTTACTCCTCCTCCACAGTTAGTGTTGCTATTAGTGCTGCTAGTTCCTCCTTGGATGGAGCTTTACTCCTCCTTGCCTCCTTGCTTCTGATACCTCCTTTTACCAATTTCACCAATATGCCCCACTTGGCTCCGGATTGACACCCTAGCGTGGATGAATGGGGCCTCTCCCAATACGTTTGCTCTTTTCTACTCCTCACCTTACCTTCTGGGCAAGTGGGGACCCCCTAGGTGGCTGCAGACTTCACCCGTACCTAGTTGGGTCGTCTCCACAGCCTGCCTGCAGCCCTCACTCCGCGGCTACCAACTACCAGCAGCTGCACTCGCCTTAGGTTGCCATAATTGCCCCAATACAAAGGAAGGAGACAGGCGGCAGAAATGACAGCAGAAACAGCACAGAGCCCCACAAAACCCCAACAAAGTCCCTACCGGCCAAGATCTTGCAAAGAGGGGCAGGGAAGCGGAAAGTGGGAAACTCCCCAAGTTCACCCTCTCCCAGCTCGACCCCACTCACTGGTGTCAACAAGGCAACAGTGCAGTCTCAGCCGCCGAATAACAGCAGGCGGCTGTAGCGGCTGTAGCAGCTGTAGCGTCACACAAGAGTGGCTGGGAGCAACACAGAAGGCAGCCAAATTGTGTTTTCCTGCGCTAGCTCCGTTGGTTCAATGGCCGTTGACTCGTGTTGTTCTCTGGTGCACCGGACTGCAACCGCAGCTGCAACTGCAACTGAAGCTTTATCTCCCGATGCCTCTGCAGATGAGAGCCACCCTGCCCGTACCTTGCGTCAGTGCTAGATCCAGAACTCAATGATTGGGTGGGCAAGTAGTGAGGTCTCAGATGGGGCAGTGATGTTGGCAGCCCAGCATGAAATGTCTGAGACATGGGTCAAGGCCGTAGGCATGTGGCGGTCCAACGTCTACAGGACATATGTGAGACCCCAGTTATTATAGAGATACATAGCAATATGAAGATGGGGGTGTGTGGGGCACTGCACAGGAGCGTCGTGCCACCTGACAATGTGACTATTGCCTCAGCAGGAAGGAGCCCACACAGGTTTGGGTGGTGGCCACTCATTTGTCTCACGGATGCACAAATGGAGGCTGTGCAGCGGTCATAAGCAAAGGGGCAGGCCGGTCGACACATGTGTCCGATGATGGGGCCGCCCGGGGATGAGATGGAACCAGCTGCCAGCAACACTAATTGCAGGCAGAGGCCGCATGGCACCCCGACGTCTTGATAATTAATCTGGGGGACAACAACCTTGCTCAGCTGGGGAGGAAAGAGCTCCTCCACGCCATCCAGACGGATTTAACGGAGGCGGCCAGGCACTTCAGTAGCACCACCATCATATGGTCAGAGTTGATCACTGGGCTGGCGTGGCGAGGAGCTGAGTCATATAATGCAGTCGAAAACTCAAAGAGGAAACTGATGATTGCTATAAGCAAATTTTGTAAGATCAATGGCCTCATCCACACAGGCCACCTGGAGCTTTATGCGCAGGACGGGGTTCACCTGTCAGAGGAAAGGATGCAAGAGTTTTGGGCCAACCTATGGGGAGCGATGGCCTTGGCAGGCTGCACATAAAAAAAAGGAAGCAGACAAGGCAGGGGGGAGCCGCCGGAAGACGTTAACCTCCCGTACGGCGTGTTGGATAAGAGGGGGCACAATGGTTGGTTATAGAGGCCTTATGGCAGGGTGAGTAAGCCGGAAAAGGGGATAGCAAATGGAGACGGCACTCGCAGCCCAGACCCTCCAGGCGGGAGGGCACAAAAAGGGATGAACAAGGTAGCGAGTTGGGCCTAACTCCGGGGAGAGGCTACCCCCACACTCAAGTGGCATGAAAACCAACAGAACACTTTTATGACCCCAAAACCGTCAAGAAATAATTTATGCCTGCAAAAGAGCGGAACAGCGAACTGTCAGAGTTGTTTTATGAACCTGTAAGATGTGCAAATGATTTATGATAAGAAATGTATGACAGTCCGCAATGGTCATTTATGGCCAGGGTCATAAAATTATGACCAGTGCATTGTAATAGATGAGCTAATTATACATGTCATGCAAATAAAACTGCGGCCAAAATCGACCACAATACTACAACATGTGTTGGCTACTTATTGGAGATACACATGTAAGAATGTTGCATGCAGTTTTGTAGTGGGCATAGTGCGGGCGTTATCACAGAGGCTGCCCCCAAATGGGGCCTTGAGGACCGGCACCATAACAGCCACCAGTGTCCTGGAAACATACAGCTTGGGATGCTACAGAGCACCCAGAGGCATGAGGGGGCTACCCCCTCCCAGAAAGATAGCACACCAAAGAGGCTCCGAAGCACATGGCCAATGGGGGGGCAGGTGACTTTTGAACACCCCCAATGGGGGGAAGCTGCTGCCATGGCAAGGTACAACAGGAGAAGGTTATAAGGCACCACTTCCCCCCAGCACAGCTTACTTATCTTACCTTGTGGAGCTGGGAGAGCTGTGCCCACAAAATAACCAGACCCACACCTAAGGAATAGCAATGTTGCAGTGCTGGATGGCAAGTGAGGCAGATAAGAAGGGGCACAATGGTTGGTTATGGAGGCACACTGGCAGGACGGTGTGTAGGAGGAGGGCCACTCACTTGGGGATGCCTTACAGCAGGGTGTGAAGGTCGGAAAAGGGGGTAGCAAACAGAGATGGCACTCGCAGCCCAGACGTGCCAGACAGCAGGGCACAAAAAGGGACAAACAAGATAGTGAGTTGGGGGCCTAATTCCGGCGAGAGACTACCCCCCCACACGCAAGTGGCATGAACCAACAGAACACTTTTATGACCCTAAAACCTGCAAGAAATGATTTATGCCTGCAAAAGAGCGGAACAACAAACTGTCAGGGTTGTTTTTTGAACCAAAAAACAAAGAAGGGAATGAAGACGTATAATAAGTCGTTGACTCGGCCTCCTCTGCAAGTAGTGAAAAAACAAAGGGAGTCCACTCTCAATTCCAAAGAACCATGTTATCCTTACAAACAGTGACTAAACCCAAGAGAACCATTCGGTTTCTAGCATGGGAGAAATGATATATGTTCTAAAATAACCCTCACCCACCAAAAGGTCCCTTGGTGGCATGCTTCATCATCGGGTTCTTCCCGCCCCATTGCGGGACGGGGCGTGCTATGACCTATGGATACGTGGGAGCACTTTCAAGTGAAGTGAATAAATGTGTTTGATGTGAGAGTGGAAGGGTCAGAAGATAAGTGAGTTAAAAAATACCTGGCTGCGGGGAAACCTAAACGTTAATACTCCCTATAGCTGGTATTAATATAAGTGGGGAAAAGGAGGAAAAAGTGTTATAATGGGCAGTTTCCTCACGGGTCTACATGTTTCGAAGCCTAACCCTAAGCTTCTCTTCAGGACCTAGGATTTTGATCCCTTTTACCACTCTGACTGTTACCTAGTGTGGTCAGCCTAGTCAATGTCAAAGGCTAATATGCATCTTTGTCAATAATACATTCATCCAATACCTACTTGGTATTCTCTATAAAAATGATCTGGAAGGATAGAGGAACAAAGTTAATAATCGTAGTATATACTCTGATATACTCGAAACACCACTTCACCACACTCGTGAAAGGTTTAAAAGGTGAAATATTTTTCACTCCATGAACGATAGTTCAACGTAATTTTTACGTGTATATCGTGCTGCCCTTTTGAAGTTCTGTTCAAGACGTACAAGACAATACAATACATATAACAAGAAACACACACTCTAAAAGCGCTTTCAGTTTGCCCACTTATTTGATTAATATGCACTGATACATGTGAATAACAACCAACCAGGGAGATCTGCCACTTCGGGCTGTTTTTTCCTGTAATAGCAGAGGTAAAACTGCAGAGCCTTGTTTTTTTCCAACATTAGGAAGGTTTTCCTTTTATGGTCAAGAAATGGCTCAGCATAGTACTCATTTTTAACATAGTACTGATCACAACCCTTTTCTTTGGTAATTAATGCTGCCTCATACTTTTAATTCTCATTTCAAACCTTTCAGGTCACACCTGACCGGTCTATATGCAACCGCGAACCCCATTTTGTATCAACAGACCTACTACCATTCTACTCTGTATATGTGTATATATATTTTTTTACTTTGACTGAACCCTTCCTCTACCTACAGTGTTTGACTACAAGCGCTCCTCCCATCCCGTGTTGAAGCTCATGGGGCCCTAATTAGGCAACCTAAGTGTACGTTCCCTGTCAGTTTTTATAATATGCTGAGAAACTGTCACATCGTGTTTTTTCTCTCCTGTATAGATGACTACTGGCACACAGCACTTATGCATTATAAAAGGACACCGATCTCTGCAAACTGAAAGCGCATTTAGACTGTGTGTTTCTTGTTATATGTATTGTAATGTCTTGTACGTCTTGAACAGAACTTCAAAAGGGCAGCACGATATACACATAAAAATTACGATGAACTATCGTGCATGGAGTGAAAAATATATCACCTTTTAAACCTTTCTCGAGTGTGGTGAAGGGGTGTTTCGAGTATATCAGAGTATATACTACGATTATTAACTTTGTTCCTCTATCCTTCCAGATCTTTTTTAAAAAGAATACCAAGTAGGTATTGGATGAATGTATTTTTGACAAAGATGCATATTAGCCTTTGACATGGACTAGGCTGACCACACTAGGTAACGATCAGAGTGGTAAAAGGGATCAACATCCTAGGTCCTGAAGAGAAGCTTAGGGTTAGGCTTCGAAACATGTAGACCGGTGAGGAAACTGCCCATTATAGCACTTTTTCCTCCTTTTCCCCACTTTTATTAATACCAGCTATAGGGAGTATTAACATTTAGTTTTCCACGCAGCCAGGTATTTTTTAACTCACTTATCTTCTGACCCTTCCACTCTCACATCAAACACATTATTTCACTTCACTTGAAAGTGCTCCCACGTATCCGTAGGTCATAGCACGCCCCGTCCCGCAGCGGGGCGGGAAGAACCCGATGATGAAGCATGCCACCAAGGGACCTTTTGGTGGGTGAGGGTTATTTTAGAACACATATCGTTTCTCACATGCTAGAAACCGAATGGTTCGCTTGGGTTTAGTAACTGTTTGTAAGGATAGCACGGTTGTTTTATGAACCTGCAAGATGTGCAAATGATTTATGATAAGTAATGTATGACAGTCCGCAATGGTGATTTATGGCCAGGGTCATAAAATTATGCCCAGTGCATTGTAATAGAGGAGCTAATTATACATGTCATGCAAATAAAACTGCGGCCAACATCGACCACAATACTATAATACATGTTGGCTACTTATTGGTGATACACATGTAGGAATGTTGCATGCAATTTTAAAGTGGGCACAGTGCGGGGGTTATGCTTTTCTACCACTTTCACGGCACTGCCGATTTCACTTCTATCAACCGCTTTTAAAATAATTTGCGATCAGTCCCTTTTAAAGCCGCAAAGGCACCTTATTTTTTAGGTCTAGCCTAAACAGCAATTTTGTGGGGGGTATGTGTCTGTGCTCTGCCTCTTTTCGTTATTTCTGCTGTCCGCAGCCTCGTGCTAAGTTTCAAACTTGCAAAGTAACAGAGCATACTAGCTGTGATACCAAATAAAACAAAAGGTCCCAAAATACCTTTTACATAGATGAGGAGTGCTACAAAGCCATTTTCATGTTATCTTTACCAAATGATAAGCTTTGTATGGTGCGTTAAATAGTGTGAAGGCATTTTTTTAACTAGATTCTCTTTTTTGGTGCCCTACAAACTATTTATCCCCCTGCCTCCACGCCGGACTACTTGTCCCTAATTTACTGTTGTTCCGGGTAAAAAAAACTTGCTGCAGATAGCTTCAAAAGTTAAATGTGTACTTTTTATGGCTTTTGGCTATCTTTACCATGGAAACCGATTGACATGCGTTCACATCTGTTTAGAAAGCCAATACCTATGGTCACATTTGCAAATGTGTGTGTGTGTTTGCTGCCATGTAAACACTGCATGAATTGCCCTCAATCGCAGGCTGTGAAGCTTCGCACAGAGACTGGAACCTAGTTGGCAACCTTCCAAATTATTTGATGTACATTTCAAGCTACATTTGCTGTAACTTTTGTGTCTCTGGCGCTTTCGCAAAAATAAACTGTCTCAAACTAAAAAACAACCGGTCCCATATATAGCCACAAAATATCAGTATTTAGGGTTTGTAAACTTTCTCTCTCAGTTCACTTTACTCTGCCACATGATTTCTTTTTGGGTGGTTAGGTTGGGTAGAAAAGACTTCTGTCAAACTAGGGAAACGTCATGCTCCCACACAAAAGAAAAATGGGAAACTTCCAGTCCTTTCTGCACTTCAACTTTAGTATTGTGGCCGTTTAGGTAGATGCTTTCATTGTCGGCAGCAATAATAACATATTTTTAAAACAAACTACGGTTCCAAGTTTGTTTGAGGAAACAATTAAGGTAGCATGGCTTTGTTTTTTGTGTGTATTTGTGACTGTTTACTTTTTCAAAGGGATGTTAACATTAGAGAACTCGTGTTGGAAGGTTGCCAATGGCACTTTTTATATCAACTAATTATTATTAGTTACATTGCTGTGGACAAATGCTTACAACATGCATCATTATGATGCCACGTCTTTCTTTTTGGTGTACATTCTGACCCTTCTGCTTTCCTGCAACTTTTATGCTTCTGCCGCTTTCGCTTACATAAACCGCTTTTAGAGTAAAGGAAGACTGATTTCTGTCTTTGCTCTGCCTGGTCGTGTTATTTCAGCTGGCCTCAACCTTTTGCAGGGATTCAAACATGCCGTTTTCATAAAGCAAATAAACACAGCACACTAACTATAACAACAAGCATTGGCAATGCCAATCGGGCTCACCATTTTTATGAGTTTAGTGGTGTAGTTTTTAATAAAGAGTATTATTATAATGTTAATCCTATGTGATGTAAAAATAATGTACAATATGATACATTATATAACTGTTGGTAAGTTTAATTGTAAAAGATAAACCATAATGTTGCTTATGATTTAAAAATAATGTATTTTATTAACATGCCAAAGTTATGTATTTTTGTTTTACCATTTAAGCATTTAAACATTGATTAACATAATATATACAGGTAAGTTTTTATTACTGGTTAAGGCCTACACCCAGTGCTTAGTTTGTAAAACATGAAGTGCTGGAGCTGAAGGCAAAATGCAGGTCCAACACCTATATTACTTTGATCCTATCTAACCTTGGTGAGATTACTAGTCCTAGCAATTCTGAAGTATCTCGCAAAGCTACAACTCGAATAATTCATAAAAAAGATGTACTGACTTTTTACACAAAGTTATTAAAAAAATACCCTAAACTTAAGCACATCGCATTTTTTTAAATAGAAGAAATATAAAAGATATACAGTGTTAATGCCACAAACTAAACTATGTGATCTGTACCAGAAAAAGCTACATTTAACAGAAAAGTGTTTCAAATGCACGATCGGGTTTACTTAAATAAACGGTGATGGCTGTAAAATAAAAAAGTGCGAAATAAAAGTGTACAGGATTCGGCACAAAGAAGAGACAAAATTGTTATCAACAGTGTTAATGCCTCAAAGTAACTATTTCATCTGTACCACATAAAGATACGTGTAAAACTAAAGTGTTTTAAATGCGCACTTTGGTTCAAATACTTAAACGGACATGGCTGCAGAACAAAAGAGTGTGAAATTAAGGTAGACAGCAGACGTAAGAAAGAACAGACTAGATCATTATCAACAGTGTTAATGCCTCAAAGTAAGCTACGTCACCCGTACCACATAAAGCTACGTTTAACACTAAAGTGTTTTAAATGCAATCTTCGGTTCAAATACTTAAACAGAGATGGCTGCAGAACAAAGGAGTGTGAAATGAAGGCAGACAGCAGACGGAAGAAAGAACAAACAAGATCGTTTTCAAGATTGTGTCCAAATGTGTATATAATTCACACAGAGACAGTAACTAAGTAGCAATGAAACACACCAGAGAAAGCTTTGAGGCGAAATTGCAGAGTATTCCCAAAGCAAGCAAGATGTTTATCGCAAGTGCAATGCAACATCTGTTGTTTTCGTTCTTACTTTAATGACAAAAAAACGCAGCCCGCTTTTGCAACATGTAGCAGATTTTGCATAAAGCTGAAAATTATGTTAACTAAAGAAAGCTATAGTTAATGCTTTTAAAAACAACATAATTGTAACAAAATGCATCAAAAACAAAATAAAATCACTTTTTTTTAATTAAAGATTACATATTGCTATTATAGCTCTTAACCCCTGGAATCCACTCCTAATCAGTGAGAACAGCCCTATTTTGCATTGCTAACACATGTAATACCGCAACATTAAAAATGTCAAAAATCACATCAAAAACATGATTGAAAAATAGACTTGACCCCGGCTCTCCCTGCCTTGATGCTCCGTGAAAAACATGCACCTTTTCACACAAACACAATCAATGTAAATTCAGCTGGAGAGAAAACCTCCAAACTAGACCTGCCTATTCAAAATCGAACAACCAGCAAGTTCCGCCCTCCAGTATCCAGCACTCTGCAGCCACATAAGTCCCAAATAAAGGCCTACACCCAGTGCTTAACTTGAAAAACATGTAGTGCAGGGGCTGAGAGCAAAATACAGGTCCGACACCTATATTACTTAGATCCTATCTAAACTTGGTGAGCTACTAATCCCAGCTATTCTCAAGTATGTCGCCAAGCTACAACACTAGTAATTTATGAAAAAAAAGGGGTGAGACTATTGCCACAAAGACACAACACCCCTACCTATTCAAAAAATACAATAAAATTAAGTTGATTGCATTTTATTTTTATATAGTAGCACTTTGAATAAATCAAAAAAATTAATTAAGTTCATTAAAGCGCGTTTGTTATAAGCGTATTTATTATAATAGAATTGTCATGTCCTTTAGGATAGTCCCTTCATGTACATACCACTTACATACATTTTGTCCCATCCACATGGCATAACGGTCCTACACAGGTGACCTTTTACCTAGTAACTTACTTCTGTCTCTCCGACACCAGGCTCTCGGTACCCTATCTTAATCCCTGTACCTGACATACATGAACATGTTCCCAGGCACGGCAGATTTATTCTGTATAAGGGTCACCACTTTTTTTATCCATGGCCAACAGCCAGGTGTGTATGATTATGTTTGCTTAGAAAAGGATTAGCAGAGGATTAGCTAATGTTTTCAAAATATATCGATTCTAGAAGAAACCCTGGAGTGACCACTTTAGTATAAAAGATCTTCACTCCCCCTTACTAGACAGAGGAGAATTCTTTCCAGGTTGGACTGAGACTCTGCAGGCTCATCCTTTGACAGGCAGAGACCTGACATCCTCGACGCAAAGACGGGGTCCTTCAGTCAGAACCATCAGGTGAGGGGTTAGTACTTCCCTGGGGTTTCTTGGCTCCATTAGGATATATCCTAGCTCTTACATACACATGCTTCACCTACATATCTAGGCTAGGTCCATTTAGGTAGGCTATGAATCGTAGGAGTACGCCAATGCTATTGTTTTATATAATCTGCTTTTATTCATCTTATTAGCACTATGGTAGAAATGTATCTACTATTCACAATATTGGTGCTAGTGATCACATTTGTCTGCTCCTGTCTTTTGATTGTCGCAGCGAATATGTTTCATACTAGACTGACGCTTGACCAATAAATAATTATTGAAACCGTTCCAATCGTCATTCTATGTGTATTCTCAGAAACGTAAGTACAAGTGACTGAGCAAAAGATAGCGTATCAGGGTTGTCATGTTCAGTGGTTGCCAGAAACTACCTACACCACTGTAGAATACAGGGGAGTGGTAGTGGCACTGTAGAGCTAGTGGTCTAACGGCTAACTCATCCTGTGGGGGTGTCCAGAGTCAGTCTGCACACCAAGCCCTCAGTTTAGGGCATCCAAAACGCACAGGTCCTGGGGGGGTCCTAGGAACTACACAACAGAATCACTTGTTCTGTAAAATTGTACATTTTGCAATATGCGCTCCAATCACTAAACAACAGTTTTGGAACATATGACTAATACTTTTAAAGGCTAGAAATAGCTTTTCACTGAACTAATTGTTAGTTTTGAAATAAATGTGTTTTGCACAAAAACAAACTAAAAAACATAGCCACTTGCAAAACTCTGAAAAAGGACAACGCATTCTTTTCACATAATGGCACTTTAAAATAAACAAAACTTTTACTAAATTAATTAACGCACATTTTTATAACCGCATTTATTATAATACAAGTACTAGTTCCGTAAAAACTCACACAGAAAACAACAAAAACCAAATAAAAAACAAACAAAAGTAAACGTTTTGTAACATTACGCACATTACATTAAACGATAGCATAACTTTGAAAACAGCTCAAATACAAAAGTACACGTTCTGTAACATTACAAACATTACATTAAGGGATCTCATTACTTCAAAACACCTCAGACAGAAAACAAAGCAAAACAAATTAAATAATGTAACAAAAGTATACACGTTTTGTAACATTACGCACCTTAAATTAAGCGATCACATTACTTCGAAAACACCTCAGACGGAAAACAAAGCAAAGCAAACCAAATTAAATAAAGTAACAAAAGTACACGTTCTGTAACATTACGCACCTTAGATTAAGCGATCACATTACTTCGAAAACACCTCAGACAGAAAACAAAGCAAAGCAAACCAAATTAAATAAAGTAACAAAAGTACACGTTCTGTAACATTGCGCACCTTAGATTAGGCGATCGCATTACTTCAAAAACAACTCAGATGGAAAACAAAGCAAAGCAAACCAAATTAAATAAAGTAACAAAAGTACACTTTCAGTAACATTACGCACCTGAGATTAAGTGATTGCATTACTTCGAAAACACCTCAGATGGAAAAAAAGGAAAGCACATTAAAGAAAAAAGTATGAGAAAACCAGCATACATCAACAACACCGACGAATACAAGTAAAGGAGCCAGTAGCCATAGGCATGCCAGGCACTCAAAAAGGACGGACTTCATACATTATTAACAATCACAACTACATCATTTTATAAGGCACACTAAATGACAAATGGAAACAACGAACTAAAAAGAGGTGTTTACAAGGGTAAACAGTCAAAATATCGAGTTTTTTATTTCGACCTACATTTATATCGAGTTGTAAATATCGTAGGGACAGAATATCGACATCAAGAATATCAGTGACCAGAATATCGACCTGAAGGTAAGAAATATCGTTTTTGTAAATATGGAAGTTAGTAATATCGATAGCAAAAATATCGATGTTAATAATATCGATATTTATGTTAGTGTTATGTATTTTAGTATGTATTTTATATGTATGTGTTCTACATGTTTTGTTATGTTTTGTATTTTTTTTAAATATATGTATTAATTGTTTAGAAGGTAGTCATTTTTTTTAAGTAAATTTTATGCGTTTTAGTACCGTAGCGGGTTGTGGGTTTATAGGGGAATAGGGTGGGAAGTAATTTAATTATAGTAAATTAAATCATAATTTTTAGAAATTATTAATGATTTTAATTAATTTTTGCATTTTAGTTCTGTAGCGGGTTGTGGGTTTATAGGGGAATAGGTGGGAAGTAATTTATTTGTAATTAAGTAATTATTCATTTTTATTTATTGATATTGATAAATAATTTATTGTTAATTAATTATTAATTGGTAATTAATTTTTATTAATTGATTAATTGCTAATCATATTAATTGTGTTAATTTTTATTGGAGCGGTTTGTGGGTTTATAAGGGAATAGGGTGGGAAGTAAATTAATTATAATAAATTAATTAATCATTTGAAATTTTTGATATTGATAATTATTTTATTGTTTAATTGGTAAATAATAATTATTACTTTATTAATTGATAAATATATTAATTGTGTTAATTTAGTTTAGGAGCGGGTTGTGTGTTTATAGGGGAATAGGGTGCGAAGAAATTTATTGTAATTAAGTAATTATTTATTAATATTTATTGGTATTGGTAATTAATTTATTGTTAATTAATTATTAATTGGCAATTAATTGTTTATTAATTAATACTTTTTGGTATTGGTAATTAATTTATTGTTTATTAAATATTATTTGGTAATTCATTTATATTAATTGATTAATTGAAAATTATATTAATTGTATTAAATTTTATGCAGAGTGGGTTTTGTGTTTACTGGGGAATAGGGTGGGGAGTAATTTAATGTTATTAAAGTAATTTTTAATTTTAATTTATTGGTATTTATAATTAATTTATTGTTAATTTATTATCAAATTATTATTTAATTTAAAAATGTATTTAATTGATAAGTATGTCATTTTTAACCGCTACGCTATCCAACACTTTCCCTACTGTTGCACTCTTTGGAGTGGGAATAGTAATTTTTACCCCTACGCTTATCCAACACTTTCCATACTGTTGCACTCTCTGGAGTTGGAATAGTAATTTTTACCCCTACTCTATCCAACACTTTCCTTACTGTTGCACTCACTGGAGTGGGAATAGTACTTTTAACCCTTTCGCTATCCAACACTTTCCCTACTGTTGCACTCTCTGGAGTGGGAATAGTAATTTTTACCCCTACGCTATCCAACACTTTCCCTACTGTTGGAATGTCTGGAGTTGGAATAGTAATTTTTACCCCTACTCTATCCAACACTTTCCCTACTGTTGCACTCTCTGGAGTGGGAATAGTAATTTTTACCCCTACGCTATCCAACATTTCCCCTACTGTTGCACTCTCTGGAGTTGGAATAGTAATTTTTACCTCTACGCTATTCAACGCTTTCCCTACTGTTGCACTCTCAGGAGTTGGAATAGTAATTTTTACCCCTACTCTATACAACACTTTCCCTACTGTTGCAGTTTTCGGAGTGAGAATAGTACGTTTTTTCCCTCTGCTATCCAATATTTGTGTGTATTGTTTTAGTTAATGTTGTGTATAATTAATTTAAAAAATATATAAATTATTGCAGTTTTTTAATTTGTTATATATATTTTTTATAATTTTTTTATATTATTTTTGTTTGTGTATATATGTATTTATAATTTATAAAATGTTTTTAATACTATACAAGTTATTAAATTAATTATTTATGAATATTATTAAGTAAGTATATATATTATATTTTATATGTATATGTTTAATTTATTTTAACATTATGTGTATTAGTTGTCAATTTTTAAACATTTTTAAATATTTGTAACTGTTTATTTTAATTATATGTATTATTTACTTTATTTTACACTATTTCTTTTTAAGATTTAAAAAAAACAATATTTTTTACAACGATATTTTTGACCGATATTTTTTTCGCAATATTTTTTGTACTTACCATTATGTAGATAGGATGTCGATATTCTTGAGTTCGATATTTTTGTTACGATATTTTTGTACCTCGATATTTTTGTACTCGATATTTTGTCAGTGATTCGTTTACAAACACCGTTGAGCATATACTGCATGTCTCAACGAGACAGTGCATGTGCTGCCTAGGCGAGACCTAAAAATAAGGCTCAAAATACACTTTTCGTACATGAGGAGCACTCCAAAGGAAAAATAATTTTTACCTTTTGACACTAAAAATATTTGTATAGTTTGTTAAATAGCCTGAACGCCTTTTTAAGTACCTACATTCTCTTTCACAATGATCGCCAAACTATTCAAATGTTTCCCGCCACTCCAGACTGCTGGTCACTAATCAGATGGCTAAAAAGATCAGATTTGTCCTTTAAATAAATTAGGCTATTTTAAGCATACAAAATGATTGCAATGCGCTCAGATGTGTTTATATTGTCTGCAGTAAAATTAACATACTTTTAAACAAACTACAGTTTTGTATTCTGTTCTGGAAAGATTCCGATTTTATTTCTGTTGTTTCAGCATAGCACCCACTTAATTACTTTTCTGCATGATTTTCTTTCATTGTTGATTGTTTCTATAAAAGGACTTCTCACAAATGAAGGAAACACAGTACTCCCATATAAACAAAATGGACCACTTCAACAGTGTTCATGTTTTGATTCAATTTTCACTTACTTAGAGACAGGAGGTAACTGCAGGGGGTGTTTGGGGTGTTACATCTCCCTTAATAAATGTATTTTCTGAAAAATAGTTCGGAACAGGTGTTTTCAGCCGGGTATTGTGAGTGGACAGTCGAATTTCACCAGGAATTTATACATACACACAGAATAAAAACGTGCACACATTTTCTCCCTCTCTGTTTTAAAAATCCACAAAGTTATTGGTAATTTTACAAAGTAAAGTTTTTTTTCCATCTAACTACTCCTAACAATCCGCTTTCCTCTACCTTTCCGCTGACCCTTAGGCCCTTCTCAAGAACCCTGCTTGTACTATAATGTATTTAAGCATTATTTGCCAGCCTGGTTGTCGAAAAATCTAAAGCTCACCCCCCAATTTTACTGACCAATCTGCTCTACGGACGCTGTGCTTTATCTTTTAGCATTGCAGCTGTTTTGGAAGGTGCTTTCATTGTCAGAAGAAGGATTAACATATTTTGAAAACAAACAACAGTTTAGGGTATGTTTGCGGGAACCATTGTATAGCACAGCTTTCTAATTGGGGTACATTGGTGCCTGATTACTTTCTCTTTTGTATTTTAAAGTTAGAGAACCCATATTTTAAAGTCACCTATGCATGTTAGGTCTCAGTTTTAGACAGCGCGCATGCACTGTCTCGAAAGAGACATGTTGTATCTCCTTCAAGGGCTTCAAAGGCTCATAGGCTTCCCATTTGCTGGCACCATCGTCGCTCCATTTTTTGCTCTTCCCATTAGTTCATGCCATGAATCTGTCATGCCTCTTCCTGTATTTATTTTATTCATTTTATTTTATTTTATTTAATGCGATTTTATATAGCGCGAACATTACCCGAAGGTGTCAGAGCGCTTTACAAAAGAACCAGTTGCGTTACATAAGGACGTTGGATTACATGAGTTACATAAGAGATACAAACAGAAAAAATTACAAATGTACAAGTTGTAAAGTTACTCAGGGAAGAGATACAAACAGGAAAAAAAAAGAAAATTGCAAATGTACAAGTTGTAAAGTCACTCAAGGAAGAGATACAAACAGAAGAAGAAAACATTTTTTGCAGATGTACAAGTTGTAAAGTCACACAAGGAAGAGATACAAACGGATAAACTCTAAAATCACATAGGAATGGTAGTAAGTACAAAGGTCTACTACATATACTAGTGATTAGAGTTCTAAATATACAAATAGTAAAATCACTCAAGATTACATTTTAACAGCGATTAGGCTTGGACAATTTTATATTACATATATATATATTTATGAGTTACAGAAGCATGGCTCAGGCATAGGGAAAAAAGCAGGCAAGGTGAGAGAAATTCAGGGGAGAGAGGAAAGGAGTAGGGGAGATAGAAAGAGAGTGAGGGAGGGAAGAGGTAGGGGAGGGGGTGATGAGTGATGGGATCAGGGGTATCAGCATTTTTCACAAACGATGAGTAGTTGCCGATGTGTGAAACTGTGAGGCTTTATGCCCCGGTTTATCCGTAGTGCAACAGGGCTATAGACTTCCGAAAGCTCGGATGGAGCGCCCACCGGGCAATAGGGGACGCCTCCAGCCGCTAATGTAGAGGGACAGGCTGTTGAGATGGCTCGGAGTTATCACGGGGCATTATGTCCTCCGTAGGCGCCATTTTGAAGTCAGGCAGCGCCGAATCCAGTTTGACTCAGAGTTCGGGGGAGTTGGTATATAAAAATTGCCCTGCATGTCTCGCCCTTTTTTGTGCTTGCCGCCGCCCCCAGATAGCCATTACAATGCCTTCCTCGGCGGTCTGCACTTCTCCCCACGCTGTGCGGCATCGAGGGGAAATGGCGGCCGCGTCTTCACCCATTTCGCGCCTCGGTATCGCAGGTCACCTTCACCGCAGGCACTGCTCACCAGGCCGCGGAGCCTGCATGCATCAACTCGGGGCACATACGGGAGCGGCGATCCACTCACTCCTCCCAGCACCGCTCAACTCGTCTGTAGCCTCACAATACAGGCTCACCGCTCGAGGCAGCCGAGTCTTCCTTATCTCCACCACAGCTCCAGGCGTTCTCGATGGCGTGTCCAACCACTCCCCGAGAGCAGGGACAAAGTACACAATCCCTCCACTGCTCTCATTGCTCTCATTTTATGACCATTTTATGGACTTATTTTTTTGGGGCTTAGGAGCCCTCTTCAGGAGCACTGTGTCTTCACTTGCTCCAGTGCCATTGTAAACAGGGCTGGTGTTTTCACTTTCTCTTGAAACACCAGAGGGGGAAAATGGAGGCTTTCGTGCTGCAGATACTACTGAGGACACACAAAAACCTGTTTGATCACAGTGTGGTCTTCCCTGTATGTTGCTATAAACTACAAGAGTGGGCCCCACTTGTGACGTGCCCTCTTTCCTTCGCTGTTAATTGGCATTTTGACGGAATGTGGGCCATTGACTTCATTGCCAGTGTTTTAGGGAAAGTTTTGGAAAACTTCATTCCAAGGCAGGGAACTTTGGGGGATATTAGCAACAACTTGCGATAATTATCGCAAACGGCGCTTAGCGCGTTTTATTTTATCGCCGCGTATCGCTGGATTTTATCGCGGAGATAACATGCTATTACCAAAGTTTATCTCCAATGCGATAAAATATCCAGCGATAGCGGCGAAATGCGTGAATAT
This sequence comes from Calotriton arnoldi, assembly GCA_963921515.1. Lineage (NCBI taxonomy): Eukaryota > Metazoa > Chordata > Amphibia > Caudata > Salamandridae > Calotriton > Calotriton arnoldi. The sequence continues at coordinate 329,043 of CAWUFW010012084.1, forward strand.
CGCTGGAAATCCAGCGATATTCACGCATTAACGCCATGGGGGACTTAGCCTGACAATCCACCTCCCATACAACAAACAGGTAAGTCATGTTTTTAGCAGGTGTTAAATTCTAGCGATATTCGCGCTTAGCGCAAATTTTTTTATCGTTTCGCCTGCGTTGCTAATAGGGGGAAGTTGTGTTAGCGACTGTTTTCGGTCGCTTTTAGTTGGAAACGCCTACCTTGCATGTCATTAGCGATAATTTTCGCTGGCATGCAAGGTGATGGGAAAACGGGCCGCTATCGCCAGAAAGCTGTCGCTAACGCCTGTTAGCGACAGCTTGCTGATAGGGCGATAAAAAAATCGCCGCTTTAGCAGCAAAAAGTGCAGCTAAAGCGGCGATAAAACCCTTGCTAATATGCCCCTTTGTTTTCAGCAGCTAGGGTGGGGTGTTGGAATTGGCCTGTGTGTGTGAGAGAGAGTTAGGTGTGGGAGGGCTGAGTGGTGTAGCATGACAAGCGGATAGTGTTTGCCGATTAAAAAATAGACAACCATGATTTTAAACAGAAAGGCTGCAAGTGTTGTGGATTGCACACTTTCTCCGTGAGCACCAGTGGGGTCAATCTGCAGCATGACTATTGCACGATCTTGTCCCCATTGTCTCTATGTTCATAGCAACTTACCCTCTTTTAGTGGAAAGAGCCACTTGCTAAACTCTTGCACCACCTTTGTTAAATATATTTGCCCGCCCTTCATTTGATCATCCATATGCACACACCCCATGGACACCGTATTATGCCATGCGATCATACTCCGGAGTAAAAGGCCTGGTGTAACCTGAGGAAATTGAAATGTAAACAGCAGCCTGGGAGCTGAGGCAGAACAAATCAACTTTTTACCGAGGAGCAGTAATGCCTGCGCCCACTCCATGCCTGGCCGTTTTCAGGCTGGTTTGAGCCTGGGGTGGTTCAAGACTTGTGACGTAAGAATGCTTTTTAGATGCTTTGCTGTATGGAGATGATGGCGTTGGATGCACTTACATGAAAAGTGATTAGAATATTAACATCTGTAGACATGACCATTTCATTGCAGCCGGAAGTAGGTCCGCGCTTCATACTGGATCCCGGCTGCTGTGTGTATACCAAACAATGAGCTTGTACTGCAATGGGTATATATGTTTAGATTGGCATGTATCATGTTTAATGTAACATGTTGTGTGCGCCAAAATCACTTTTCATTTGGAGGGGGTGCTTTGCTTTTGGCAGAACAGCAGCCATCGCTCTTGACAAAGGAGTAACAGTGCAACAGCTTTGGCGCTTGTTAATATAAGCTACTGAGCCGCAGATAGTAGCTCATGCAGAGGAGACATATAGCCTGAGGTTGTCCAGAGTTTTAACTTTATCATTGCACCTACACAGCGAGGCCTGCCAGGCCTCCATCATGCGGTAAGCACCTGCCAGCATGAAGATTCTGTGTAATGATACACTGGTTAAATTTGACAAAGAGCATAGCATCTGTAAATCATGGCCACTTCTCTCATTAGAGGCAGAGCTCCGTGCACACCAACTCATGAAAATAATTGTTGCAACGCACTGTAGGGAGATCCAACTTACTTCGCATATGTGGTTTGCATTTTAATTCTAAAAAGAATGGTGGACTTTCTGAGTTACTGTAACAGAAGGACACATTGGTGAAGCTGCAGGTCCCCATATGCAGTAGCATGTGGTTGCAAGCTTAGACTGCCAACAAGTATGTGCAGTAAAAAGGCTTTAAGAAGCCATAAACTTTTCTATGCAGATTTAGCCAGGAATGGCTGATTCAATAGAAGAGGGTGGGCATGAAAGCATCTTGCAATACAATTAAAACTTCACTATAATTGAATAGCGGAGGCCCCACTATTCCGCAGAGACATGGCTTTGATCTCATTACGAAATGTGCCTTTCCTTAGAACTGCTGTTCTGATTCCTCCTGGGAATTAATGCCTATTCTCAAACCATACCCAATCTACAGTAAGTGAGGTAGTTTACTACATTTGAAAAGGATGAAATTAAATCAGTGTACGTTTTTGTCTGCTTTGAAATTGGTTATAAAGGTCTGGATACTTTACACCACAGTCAATGCAAAACCCGCTGATTCACACCAAAGTCAACAGAAACAAATGCAGGCTGGACTCTTGAGAGCTTGCACTTGGATATTTTCCCCATCACCTCTTAAGCCCTGTATAAACAAAGAAGGGTAAGCAGATTTAACTTTCCCAATAGAGCATCCTGAGACAACACATGCCTCATTCAACACAGCCCCAAAGGAGTTACCAGGAGCTGTCTTTAATCACCATGCCTGCCTCCCCCAGGCAGAGTCCACGTTAAAACTTCAAATCAGTCATAAATCCAATAACCTGAAGCTGAAGCCATCTCAAGACTCAAACGCTCTTGCAGAGGAGGCAGAAACAGCTTTGGCATGCTATTCACACTCTTTTAGTCAGTTTCAGGGGGTTGAGATGACAGACTAGAGAAACAACATAATTTCACCTCCCATGGAGGCTGCTCCTTCAGCACTGCAGTAGATAGACAACAAGCATTCAACTCAACATAATTCAACACAACACCACACAATTCCACACCACACAATTCAGCACCACACAATTCCACAACATGCAGCATATTTGCACTCCACATCATACCACTCAAACCCACATAATTCAACTCCACCTAATTACACGCTACTCCATACCACATAAATAAAACCCACATAAATCCACTCTATGCCACATAACAATTCAAATAAATACACTGCACACAATATCACACAATTCCACTCAACATAATTTCACTCAAGGCTACACAGTTCCTGCACACAATTCAACTGCACACAATTCCAATCCACGCCACATAATTCCACACCAAACCACATAATTCCACTCCCAAACACAATTCCATTACACACCATATATATATATCCAATTCACAACACAGAATTCCACATCATGCCACAACATTCAACACCACACCACATAATTCCACTCCGCTACATACCACTCCATGACACATAATACCAGTCCACATACTTACAGTCCGATACACAATCCCACTCCACATAATTTAAATACACTCAATACCACATAATCACTATCCACATAATTCCACCACAACATGCCACATAATGCCATTACATATAACTCCACTCAGCACTACACAATTCCACGCCACACAATTCTACAACAAGCTATTCCAATCCAAACCAAATAATTCCAATCCACACCACATACATCCACTCCACTCCATAGCGCATGGCTAAAATACATTGTCTTTTTTTATATATTTTTTTTTATTTCCCAGAGATAAGAGCATACAATCAAATTCATAATGATGACATAAACATAGAAACATACCTTTGAGAAAAAATACATTGCCTTATCAACAAATTCCATGCATGGTTTCATGATACAAAATAGATATAAATATAAAAAGGGTCAGCATAAGAAATAGCCCTATATTTCATATATAGTGTTGCAGCTACAAGAGTATAGAATATAAAATGGAAAGGGGCTGAGCTCCTTACCTAATTATTTGAGCATATAAATATTTAAGAGTTATTAAAAACCAGATACGAGCCAGTCTCTATAACCAAGGTCCCCAGTCAACCAATCGAACATAGGGGATCAGATCTTTTGTCCCCTCTTCCTACCCTGTCTACCCTTACAATTATATAAAGTTCTTTCTTGGTTATATATGCCCATTAATCGACCAAGCCACGCCTGAAACGTGGGGAGTTCTGGATCGTTCCATCTTATTACAATTAACAACTAGGAGACTGCGACCGAAATACAAATAAAGTCGATTTGAGTTGTGTCTAATCTACTGTTGTTATCATACCTGAGTAACATCTTAAGTGGACTGAGACAAATCTTTCTCCCGAATGATTTCTCCCAAAATATCTCTAAGCCAATTTTCAAGGGTAGTAGCTTGCCGCAACTGTAACACACGTGAACCACCTCAGCAGAACCAACCCCACACCTGGGACACTCATCACCTTCCCTTTTTCCCCATGCAAAAAGCTTAGCCGGAGTAAAGTATGAGTTAAATATTGTCTTATAGTGTTGAGACTTCAGGTTACCTGAGAGGAAGACCTTTGAAGCTAGTCCAAGTGACATAGCTAGATTGGTTTCTCCCTCCGCTAGTTTCCTAGCCCAGTTTGTATCGGTCTTCTCCAGATCATCTAGCATACTGTCCAATAAGATATTATAAACATGTCTTATCTTACAATCCATGTGATTTATTGCCTCTAGAAGAGGGATTTTATCAAAAAAGGTCTATCCTGAGTTGGTTAAAAAATTCCTTTGCTTGTAAAAACTTAAAGTCTGAGGTGACAGGTATACCAAAGTCCTACTGTAGGTCTAAAAATGAGCACAATTGCTCTGATAAAAACATATCTCCAAACCTAGTGATACCAAGTAGCTCCAATTGCCTTCCAATTACATCATAAAAAAGAGCTGAAAAGAGCGGAGATTGCCACAAAGGTGTTCATTTGTTATATTTTGAAAACTTCATAATTGTTTTTACCTTACTCCAAACTTTCCAGGCATTAATTACACTCTTAAACGGTAATTTTTTGAAGTAGCTCGGCTTGAGTTGTCGAAGCAATGTGCCAGACGCCGCTCTCCCGACTGAAAGCTCATAGATAGTTGGAGAAACCATGGATCACTCCTGATCTTCCTGTTCTTACCTTCGGCTTGCTGTAGAAGAGCCGACCAGTAATAGAACAAGAGGCTAGGAGCTGCACAGCCACCACGATCCTGACGGAGAATAAAAAATTTCAGAGAGTGCCTAACCTTTCCATATTGCCATATAAAATTCATAAAGATGGAATCCAATTTTTTAAGTATGGATCCTTCAATCCCTAAGGGATCTAAACAAGTGAAGTATCTTTGGTTGCATTACCATTTTAAGAATATTGCTCCTACCAATTATTGATAGGTGTAGCCCATTCATACACCTTAAATCATTTGGTATTTTACTAACCAAGAGGTTAAAATGAATCTGACTGATTTTATCTACCTTAGGATTGATCCTAATCCTAAAATATATAGCAGTATCAACTCGGCGAGTATCAGAGTAGTCAATGTTCTCTGTACAAATTATCTGCGTCTTCTCCTTATTTAATAAATACCCTGGGGCTTATTTACAAGCCCCTTGCACCACCAGTACATCACTTTACCCCATCTTAAAAGTGACACACATGCGGCGCAAGGAGCTTGTAAATAAGCCCCCCTGAATTTCAACCATATTCCCCAGCCATAGCTTCGACCTCCTTCATTGAACTCTCAGGAACACTAGTAACTATGGCGATATCATTTGCGTATGCCAGCACCTTCGTTTCATAGCCATTCGTAGGTACCGTTTTTTATTCCTGATTTTGTAAAATGTGCTCAATAAATGGATTAATGTAAAAGGCAAATAAAATTGGAGAGCAGGGGCACCTTGTCCCTTTAGCCACCTCTATTCTTTCAGATTCTTCACCTATTAATTGAAGTCTGACATACAGATCCACGTACATTGCCTTGATAGCAGAAATCATTCGGGCCGAACCCCTTTACCTCTAAAACATGCCACCCGATCAAATGCTTTTTTAGCATCAAGGAGGATCCTAGCCTTCTGGCACCCGGTCACTTCAGCAATACCAAACAAAGATATAGCATACCTTATATGATCAGTAATTTCCCTTCCCGGCATAAAACTATGTTGCCATGATGTGCCAAATTAGCTATGATCCTTCCTAAGTGTACTGCTACGATCTTAGAATACAGTTTGACATCCAAATTTACAAGGGATATTGGTCAGCACAAAGTGGGGCTATCCGAGGGCTTGCTCTTTTTTTCAAACAGATTTTATTGATCCTTTTTTAAAGACAGCAGAACAGTTCAGCAGTTTACAACATAGCATTCGTTATGTGCTCATTCGTCATATCAATTGGCAAGTACGTATCAGAGTGTTCCATAATCACATTCAGCATTGGATCTATAACTCTAATAATCCCCTCCCCTCCCACGAGTCGTTAATGTAATGATTTGTGTCTTGGGTGTAGGGATGCAGTCCTCCAAGGGCTTGCCCTTCTTAGGGAAAATGACAATATCCATACCTTTCCAAGATTCAAGTGGCAGCCCACTCTATTGTACTCCTAAGAACAAATCTAAAAGAAAGGGAGCTAATTCTGTTTGAAACACCTTGTAAAGCACCAACGGTATTTTATCAGGGTCCGCTGCTTTACCTGAAGCAAACTGGTTTAATGCATTTAATACTTCTGCGAGTAAGATGTCAGCTTCCAATTCCTGCCTAGCGACGTGGCCTATTTTTCCCCCACCTAAGTCCACTCCCTGTGCTAACCCAGGCCCAGATGCCTGACACTCATCCTTATTTATATCTCGATTAAATTCTTCAAATACACATAGTATATCACTAACACCAGTTGTAGATGACCCATCTTTTCTTTTGATTGATGTTATATTGTTCCTAATTGCTTTCTGCCTTGTACGTAGAGCTAGAAGTTTCCCAAATGACTCACCATATTCATAGCTCTCATTTTTGTGAGTCTGGAATCATTCTGCAATCGTTTGAGTATAATAACTGTTTATCTCTGCTCTTACCATTGTGACTTTAAGCTGAATTTTGTGTTGCATTCAACCTCTGGCTAATCCTTGCCACATGTTATTTTTCCAATTTAGCTAGCTTTTCTAGCAAACTCCTACTCTCAGGCACCCGCTGCTTCCTACTGTGTACCACAAAGCTGATGATCTCTCCCCTCAGCCCTGCTTTGAAAGTGTCCCATACAATACACCGTGGGGCACTATACCTATTGATGTAAAAAAATAACCGACTATTCAACTTCTCATATGCTCTATGAATACTGTGTTAACCGGTAATTTTCTGTCATAGTTCCATTTGTACTGACCCATAAAGTTCTCTTGGACCACAACATCCAAAATCAAGGGGTTGTGATCTGACATAAGCTTCAGCAGTTTCATAATCCCTACTTTATCTAACATTGTACCAGAAACCAAGAAATAATCCAGCCTGACAAATTTTTTCTGTAGACAAGAAAAATACGAGTAACCTGGGTCAGAAGAGTGTTTTACGTTCCACCCATCAGCCAAATCATGACTAACCATGACTGAAGTCAATGCCCTGTGAACTCGTGTTTTTTTCCCTTGACAATTACTCGTTTGAGGCCTACCCACTACCCGATGAATATTTAAGTACCCACAAATTATCAGAGAATCTGACCAAGATGCTAATTCCAGTTCCAAGTCTTCCAGCACTTTATGATCATCCTAATTTGAGCCAAAAATAGTGCAAACTGTTAATCCCATATCCAGTTCCACCAATACCCATCTACCACATTTGTCCACCAATTTATGCCTTACTGGCTCAATTATATTCCTAGCTAGGATAGCCACCCCTCTAATAGTGGAGCTCTGAGTAGAGCAAGCCAACAAAGTATACCCTTTAATTAATAGCATTTCCCTCCTACCCCATGGGATATGCGTCTCCTGTTGCCATATTATATCAGGGGCAACTGATCTTACAATCTCAGCGACCCTTAACTGCTTGACCTTACCATTCAGCCCACCCACATTGACTGAACATATAATTATTCTACCCATTTGGTGTCAGAAAAATTAACATTGCATTTATTCTCTTAGTCATATTTTGCCAAGATTCAGGGAAACCTTCTTTGCTCCTTCTCTGGATTATTTTGTTTTTTTTAACCCTACTTCCCTCCAGGCTCTCTACCCCCACTGCCCCACCCCTACCCCTGCCACCATCTTCCCTCGCACTCCATTCTTCCCCAATCCCAAGCACCCCCCTTTATCCCCTTGTCCCCTTCCCCCATCCCTGAGAAGTGTACAAACTGCTCATCGGTCTGTGTGTGAGATGAAGACATCCTCTCCAACCAATGGTCTACGTTTACCAATAACTAACAACCATTCTTCACCTACCCATTACCCAAAACATGACAAAGCTCCCCTTACACAAGATATTACAAGCACCAATTCTCGCATCATTTTTTTCGTGTGAAAAGATAAAATAGAAAAGGCAAAAAGAAAAGAAAAAGCACAAGAAAATAGAGAGTTCAAAGAAAGAATAGGAGCACCGCCTCCAGTAGTCCTAGAAATCCCATCCTTATACTCTTGTTTCCATTAAGAATTCTTGTGCTTTAATTTCCGAGGTGAAAAACCATGCTTGCCCCCCCAGATCACCTTTAGACGTGCAGGATTAACTAAATATGCCTATGCACACTTGTCTTGAGATGGTTAGATTAATTGCCCCCAGTGTGCAGTCTTTCAACCGTTATCTGACAAAAGTCAGGTCTGACAAAAAAACGAAACATAGCCACTGATCTACTGGCCTTCTCAAAGATTGACTGTCTAAGGAGAAAGTTCCCAAAATAAACCAGGTTGGCTTGTGGCTTTGAGTCTTCTCTGATCAGCTGTTTCAAGACAAAGCGCACCCTATGGACTTGTTGCACCTCTTGGGACCAATTCCATTCTTCTAGCTCTGGAAAGGCAGTTCATAGTAATTCCACTATAAATGCATTAATATCTGTTCCCTTCTTGTCTTCCAGAACTCCAAGCACCCGCAAGTTGTTGCATCATTGGTGATTCTCCTGATCCTCAAGCTTAAATTGGATATCAATAAGCTGTGATTCGTGCTCCTTTGTCTGCACACGAGTACCTGCCAGATCTGTTTCGACAGCAGTGGTTCTTGTTTCAAGGTCCGTCAGTCATTCACCAATGACATTACATGCCTTAGATAACTTTCTGACAGCACCCTGCACTTTTCTTATTGCAGCTTGAGATTTACAGCCATCCTGCTGTGTTTCCTCTCGATGTGACATTATAAATTGGAGTATAGTATCCAGTGTAGGAGGATTTAGTCTAAGGGTGTCTTGCGGAAGTGTAGTCAGAGTGCAGACTAGCTGTTCTACTAGTAAGTAGTTACATTCCAGATCTTTACCACCAGATGTCTGTCGGGCCATCTTCTTAACCATCGTTCATGCTGTCATGGCTGAAGCGCCTCCGCTTATATCTGGAGCGCTATTGTTATCGCTAGACCCTGTGAGAGAGCCAGATCCATCTACTGACCATTCTTTTCCGTCAGATAGTTAGAAGAAGAAATCGTTAGTCTCCGTATCCAGATCATTGTTCCCAATTTCAAATCCCATAAGACGGGCCATCAACTGCTGGGATACCTTTGGTCTCTGAGCACTATTTAGAGGGGGTAGATCTAGAAGGGTCGGGATGTTAGCAGGAATTAATCTGTTGTCTATAGCTCTAATCGTAGGGCCATTATTCTGAACACTGACCGACACTAAATTAGCCAGCTTCCCCTTTTCACTCAGACCCCCATCCAAGCTCACAGCACTCTAAATACTCTCAACATTCTCATCATTAGGAGGTTTGACCTTAGCAGTACCTATCTTTTTGCCAAATAATATCGGCAGAGGGGCACAATCTTCTTCCTTATCTACTGAACAATGAGGAACCAATGCAGTCATACCTCCATCTTGAAGGACTGGTGTCCTGGTCTCTGCTAGTGGCTTATCCGCATGAGGCGGAGTTGCTTTACTGTTATATAGTTTAGGGTCGGCTGTTCCTGGCGATAGCTTCTCTGCAGGAAATTGGGCTGCTATATCATCAGATCGATTGAATCCAGGCACCTCCTGTTGCATCGCATCACCAGGCTTTACGACTTACCCTCGCAGTAGCTCTAACAATGAAGAGCTGGCCGGACATTGGCTGGACGCGGCCGCGCCTTTCCACCTCCTTTCCGGGACAGTCTCCATCTTAGGACCCAGAAGTACACATCGCCCCCTCTGCCCCAGCACTGGCACTGGCCCACCTTCAGTCTGCACTCCAGGGTTTGTGGGACCAGGCAGGGATGCTATGGGGGGTGGAGCAGCCTTCCCCTTCTGAGCGGTACCCTTAGGACCCATCTTCCCTGCCGATGAGTGACCTCAGCATGCACCACAATCGGCGTGATCAAACACAGCCGCCATCAATCATCCGAAGGTGAGCAGGCTTTCCTGGATCAGCCCAGCACTGGAATAACCACCGGCTTACGGTTCAACCACAGCTGAGACACCCAAGGACATAATCATGCAGTTAGGTGAGTTTATTCTTATTCATTTACCCATTGATCGAAGGGCTGCAGAACGACCACTCAAGAAGCCGCCATCTTGCTTCTCACGTTTGGCTAAAAGACATTGTCATTGACAACACCAATACCTCTCAGATTGCGAAGACCTATTGGCTTTGCCAATGCTTGCTTTAAGGGCGCCAGGATCACTGAACACTATGTGCCCCCAGAGCAGCTATCCCAGCCAATCACAGCCTGACTCTTGGGCTAGAGCCTGTCGACCTTCAGCCAATGCAAGAAGGATTAATGTGGGACAGTTAGAGTCTCCACTGACCCGAGGGCAATACTGACGACAACAAACTAGAAATCCTGATGTTTTAGCTCATGCATTTTTTAGTGCAGGACACATAACTCACACAAAATACAGCATGTGAACGCTGAGCTTTACATTGCATTGAGAAATAATAATGAGCGTGATTTTACTTATGTGGGCTACTGCGTCACAACTAACACTGCCACATGACTCCAAATGACCTACTTAGTGAATAAATTGCTTTCAAACAAGGTAACCTTGAAGGGAAATAATTCCCGAAATATGAATGGGCAAGAAACACATTAAATTAAAAAAAATAAAAAATCGGTGATGGAGCAGAAGGACAGAGAATTTCGTGTGTGAAATTCCAAAAGCGCTGACTAAACTTAAACACATCTAAACAGCAGAGCAATTTCATGAAAAAGGGGAAAGAGCAAAAATACAAATGACGAATGTGCTTGGTACATGCTGGTTTAAGATACGCTTGACGAGCCTGTATTTTAACATACCATTGCCTTGCATGGTGCAAACATCAGAGAACAAGAAGTACTAACACAGGTTCACCTGAAAAGAGATCAGCAGTAACATTTTAAATGATTTGGATCGGCGTATAACTATCATTAATGTGTGGTTTTAAATAACATTGTCTGCACATTAAATAAAGGCTGTGTAACAAATTAACGAACTGTGAGATCTTTACGAAACATTTATTTTATATTTATTATTTGTATGAGGAGCGTGACTTCCTTTCGAGGGTACAGAAACAAAGACAATCAGAATTCTATTTTACTAGTGCGGAATGTTCAGTAGATAGAGAAAACAAAGCAATCATGATTGTTTTAAAGTCTCTTGCAAAATATTGACGTAAAGGCACAATGAAGGTATAATATTTATAGCAAATTATTTGTTATTAGCATGTGGCACTACAGGAAAAGAAGAAAAAAAGGACTGCAGCCCTCCAACGTTAGTCATGTAGTTACTTGTTTTGGGAAAATTGCTTGTGTAGCTATTTGTCAAATATAATTATTAATACACATGGTCGATATTTCTTACGATTGGCTAATTTTTTAGTTTGTAAATTGTATTGCATTCATGCAAGCTGCATTTTTGTTTTAGACCCTCATTGCTAGTCAGGTAGGGCAGAATTGCCGTTGGAAGTCAGCTCTGCCCATCGCAAGTGGGACGAAGTTCCCCTTATCAGGATTTCCCAGGTGCAGAAACACTGGACCCTATCTAATCACTTGAGGCTGTAACAGTAGCCAAGACTGTCCTAGACACTTCCGAGTTCTTTTTTCGTCTGTGTGAGTTTACGCTGGGCTTTAAGTGGGCCGGTTCCTGCCAGGTCCTGAGACGGGTCCATATTGAGCTCTCCATTTTTGCCCCCAGGGTGGGAAAAAAAATCTTAACTCTGCAGCAGTTCACCCTTTACTGCCTTTGAGGTAACTGCAAAGAGATTTGCTATAGTTATTTCACAGTCTCACCATTTCAGAGCTGAATCATGTTCAACAATAGTCTATACAACGAAGCCATAGTTGTTGAATATTTATCTTACACAACAAACAACCGCTGGCAAAGCCAATAGCCCTGACTTGTTGTAGGTGTAATGTTGCTTGTTGTATTATATATCTGTATGCAATCACCGAAGCAGCAAAATGTCAGTCGGGCGGCATTCTATGCTAAGCACAGATTTTTTGCATGCATATGTTTAAGCCACGCCCTAAATTACATGACCATGCCCCTTTGAGAGACCCCTTAGTTTTTTCATTCCACTTAAAGCCCTGGGTTTACGTCCTGTAAAACCAATATTCACAGTTATTCCTCGTTCCATAATTGCAAAGTACTGGCGGTGTGGTACAGCACAGTATCGGCAATTATGGGTGCCGAGTTCTCACCCCGTCAGTACCGTTAACTGGTAATGAGGACCTTAATGGGGTCCTTTTTTATTACAGTTATAATGGTTCAGTTTAATAATGGTAACTTACCTATGAACCTTTTGAATATTCTATTTTTCGTGAATCCCGTGCGGCTGCAAGCAGTCAAGTGTTCAGCTTCTTGAACCTGCAGACGTTTTTCAGAAAAAAGTTGATTCTTTTGCAGGAAGAAAAATGGTGTCTATTTCGTACACTGTTGAAAAAAAGAAGACTTTTTAGATGAGAAAATTAACTCTGTACATGCCAGTGTTGGTGTTAGAGCACAAATACTAGATTCCCTTTTTAAAGTCTTTTTGTCTATGGCAGTTTCTTTTTCAAATGTTCAATCCCGCTTTAAAACTCCATTTTCCAGTTTAGATATTTTTTGGGCAACTGGTCAGCCTGCAAAATGTAATCTGTCATCGTCCTGTTGAAGAACTATCTTAGTTTATGAGACACTCCAAGATACCATCAGCAATTATCCTATTGGGTTACGAAAGCCCTGTATTTCTTGTGAGAAATAAATGGTATTTTCTATTTTATGGAAACTGAATACAAACTAAAGCTAGATGGTGATGAGAGGGTGATACGAAGTGTCACCAGGATGATAGTAATGTTCACAAACTAAGCGAAACAAAATGGCAACATGAAGCTGGTGGAAATCTGAACATCTTAATGACATATATTTCGTTTCTCCCAAATAGTATTCCTTTCTACTTTGATCCTTAATTCTTTATCCATCGGAGCTTTTAATTGAAGGCTCTTTAAAAAGCTACTGTAATAAGTTTTATGGGAAAATATTAAGTGTAAGTTTGTTTCCACATGTAATGTATTATTGCAAAACACAATGGGGTATATTCACAAGAACGTGCGATAACTACCGCAAGAGTAGCGTAACGCAACTTTCTATATTGCAGCCTGTCGTGGGAAAATAGCCCCGTGTCAACGTGGAATTCACAACAAGGCGGTAGCAAGCAATAGTCTGCCTAAACCACGGACAATGTCCGCGATACAACCACCACGATGGAGATAAAAACACAAACCACAACACCAAAAAACACGTGATGGGCCAAAGCGCGATGAGGAAACCAGCGACAAGCAGCGCCAGGCCTCCAACACACACCTGGCAGGCGTCAAAAATCACCATAAAAGTAGAAAAAACAGCCACACACAAACTGACCAACACCCAAGCACCATGGAGGCAGCCAGAGCAGGCGCAGAAGACGAGCGCAACCCCACAAGCACCCCGGACGACCAACCTGTGACTTCGGGGACAAGGAAGGGCAAGGACAAGAAGACGAGGAAGACCAAGTTCAGTCCGCAGGCGAACAGGATCATAGTCACTGAGGTGATGGAACACCATCAACAACTCTTCGTCACCTCCAACGTGTCATTGGGTACTAAAAATGGAATATGGCGGGACATCGTCGACAAGGTGAATGCCGTCGGAGAGCACAAGCGGACAATGGACGAGGTCAAGAGGCGATGGAATGACATCAAGCGGAAGACCAAGGAGAAACTCACCGCCAACCAGAAGGCAGCAACCCAGACTGGAGGTGGGGGCCCAGCGCCACAGCTGTAGCTGGATGACATGGAGGAGCTGGTGTCAACAGTCATCAGTGTGGAGACTGTGGCTGGAGTCGGGGGACTGGACACTGCTCGTCAGGACACAACACAACCGCAACAGGGTGAGTGACCACCAGGTACTGGGAGGACGGGGGAGATGGCCACAATGGCACACATGCACAAGCAAGCAGGGCACAGTGCACACCCACAATGACCCTGGGTCCTCGCCCAGACCCACAGACTGTCACAATGTACAATGCCATGCTGTCTGAATGTCAATCTGCACCATGCGGCTACATACATGTGGACACATTGTAATACACCATCTCCCCTTCACATCGCAGGGGCATTGTCAACACCTCCTGCAGAGCATTCCCAGCCACTCTTCACTGATGACGAGGAGGACAACACCAGCATCGACACCCAAACCATCCAAGACATCATTGACCTCATCCGCCACTCACCTCCAGGAGCAGGGCAGCCCAGCTACATCAAGGAGACCCCACCCACCACCCAAACCACCCAGCAGGAGGCACCCACAGCCCCGGCACCCTCCCAAGTCCCCCAGGAACAACAAATGGCCTTCCAACGTCATGTGCTGGAGGCCCAGAGGGAGACAGCTGAGCAGGTGCGGGTGGGGTTTGACCTCATGGCTACCAAAATGGACGCCATCTTTGGGTTTCTATGTCCACCCCATGGTCTCCAACGAGCCCTGACTGACATCGCTGGAGTCATGACGTGGAGGGAAGAATACCTGGCTCCAGCGATCCCAGCCGTGAGCTGGCACACATGCAGAGGCTCATGGAGGACATGGTGCGGATGGAGGCGGAGAGGATGGCAGCCACCGCTGCACATCAGCGAAATGTAGCTGGCATCTACCAGTCCCTGCATGTCCTCATCATGGCATTGCACACAAGGCGTGGCGATGATGAATGCTGCTTCCCCCCAACATCCACATCTCCACCCCCTGGTGTGTCAGTGCCTCCCAGTGCGGCAGGCGTATCCACTCCGGCACCTGATGTGTCACTGCCACACAGTGCAGCCGACAATCCTCCTCCGGCCCCTGATGTGTCAGTGGCACACAGTGCCGCAGCTGGTACTGCAACACCCACAGATGGGGCAGAGCACACATCCGAGGACGAGGACGTGGATGGGCTTGAGTTCAGAAGGAGGCACTAGCATTCATTTCCGCCACCTTGCCTGTTTCTGCTTGGTGCCGCACATGGCCTCAAGACCAACCACTGACCCCGATACACTCCGGTGCACTCGCCTTGGACAGCGACATGGACTGCCACATCCTGTTTGATGACCAATGACACAGTGGACAGACTGCGTACTGTACCCTTCCTCTTCCGCAGTACAGGTCATCCCTGGCTGGCCCTCCACGGGCCCATATTGTGTAGTGTGCTCAGCATTGCCCTGTACTGCTCCAGCTGCATGACTACACTGAATGTGCAAATAAATATCCAGTGACGCACTGCTGTGTAATGTCTTACGTCATTCATGTATGGATGTGTGGATGAATGTGGGGACAGTGCCTTCCCTTGCGTCAATGATGTTCATCCTGTGGGATGCCAGTCAGAGGGTGCGACTTTGCATTTTGTGTACCGGGTCCCGTGAACACTACAACAGGGACACACGCATCAGTCACTTCCATGTCCGGGCATGGACTGGACTACGCCCAGAGCCCACGAGTCACTGTTGCAAGCCCTGCACTGGTCCGGCGTACGGCAGGCCAGACCACTCCGCTAACACCCCGAGGGGGGCCCCTCATTGCTACCCGTCGCAGCCGTACTCGCTGGTGGTGTGCAGGTCACTGGTCTAGTTGTCAGCATGTCACAGCCACTCCCTGAGGGCAGGTTTTCACACACACCACACCCATCCGGCACAGGCATCACAGGCCATGTGACTCCGCCAACATAAGGGGCCGGCGACATCACATTCCCCTCTTCCGGTGGTGACTGGATGACGGACGCTCCACTATTTTCACTCATATAAGGCCCATGAGTTGTTGCGCACAGGGTTAGTGGCATCTAAGGCCTTGAGTACGGCACAGGCCTACCACCACGTGGCGCAGACTGGGGTTGCACAGGGTTAGTGGCATCCGAGGCCTTGCGGACAGCACGGGCCTACCACCACATGGCGCAGACTGAGGTTGCACAGGGTTAGTGGCATCCGAGGCCTTGCGGACGGCACAGGCACCCCGCCACGGGACGGTGACTTTGGGTGCACTGTGTCAGTGGCACCTTGACCTGCTGAGTGGGTGTGCAGCCTGCGATGATGCCCCGTCCCGGCGGTCCGGACAGCTCAGGTTTTGTGTGCCCTGCTGGACCGCAGTGTAGGCCAGAGCCAGCGGGAAGCGCGGGCCTACCGCCACGTGGGGTTGCTTCCGGGATAAACCGGGGGAATGGAGGCACACTCTGGGATTCAATCCTTCCCTTCTTTTTTAATTGATATTTCTAGACCAAGGGTGCTACACTACTGCTATGTGTTGACATCACACGCTAGTAAACTTGAAGTCTTACAGAATAAGAACCTGATTGTAGTGTGCACTGTTCCTAGTGAACAAATTGTTCTAATAATTAACTTGCTGTTTACCACTTTTTGCAAAGAAAAACTAAACCAGCATTTACTCTTTTCAAGAGATTGTTATTGAACAATAAATCATAAATCCTGATACACTTCATGTACTAATTAACATCTTTCTACACAACCATAAAAACAACAGCGGTTGCTTAAATACAGCAAATCCTTAAACAGAAAAAACATAATGTTGTACAATACAAGTTTTTCTAGACGATATTATCCTTGCGTCACAATTCCTGAGTTGATCGATGCATAGCTGTCACGAAGCCCAATGCATTTCGGGACACACAGGTCCCTTCCTCAGGGGCAGTATTCTGTGAACAAAAGAATTTTTAACATATATATGCAATACAATATATTCAAATTGAATTGGTTAAAATGTAAGGAGAGTCCCATGTCCAACTGAAAAGAACAAATAGTATGCTTGCTTTAATGATCTTAGTAAGCAAAAGTAAGTGACAATCACCTCTACATACTGCTTCCTCGTAGTCGTGCCACCCATGTACCAACAAGATGAACAATGTGATATAGCTTCAGTGGTGTGTTAAAGATACAGTGGTGTTTAAAGAGAGCCAAGTCAAATACTTATAGTGAAAGTGAAGGATGAAGAAACAAGATCGAAGTCTGTAATATGCTGTATTCATACCTTAACGGTATCAATATGCCCAACAACGTAATGCTACGTCGAAAAGACCACGTGGTAATGAATAGGATCCTGCAAAATAAATGAGTACATACCAATGATATTCTCCAAACGTGAGCCATAAACCTGACTCACTAGTCTGCCAAAAGCACATGATGGATTGAGACGCCCAAAAACGATACTAAAACTTATCATTGATCAAAAAGTGCCAATTATACAATTATATATAGTACCGAGAAAGAAAAATAGCAGCATGTAAAACTCTCTACTTCTCAGACACTTCATAAAACAATGACGACAATGAAAACAAGGTCACCTTGCATGAACACACTCACCAGAGCTGCAGTATGTGATGCTTGTAAATAGTAACGAGGCTATGCCCTGGCGGGATAGTGTTCCGTTCCACATTCACAATCGTAAATCTAAATATCCCCCCCCAAAAAAAACCCCAAAAAACCACAACATCAGAACCACTGAAAAAAGGTTTCCGAATATGTAAGAAATGGGAAAAATCTAAATACAAGGCGTCGTGTTACCTTCAGTAAGGATCTAATACGAGCAGCGTATATCTGTATCCCAATATGAATCTCTGGTTGGCGAGAGATCTACAAGTGATATTTAATCAGTTCCGCCATAACGCCCCGAGGCTAGAAACAGGACTACGCGTAACCTCGTGCATTGTATGCTACATCTCGCGTGCTTAGGGAGTTATGGGAGTTGTAGTCTAAAGAAGTATAAAGAAGTATTGCATAGAGGTGGAATAGTGTATGCACGATACCGCGACCACTGTGAACCAAAAAGTACAATAATTACTGCACGAAGTGCCGCTGTAATTAGTGAATGTGCCTAATTACAACGAACATTACTAGTTTAAAGTTAAACCCTGTTTTAATGCCATGATGCTGACGTAGAAAGATGTAGAACGTTGAAACAAGTGCTGCGTCAATGGTAATGAAAACAATCTACAACCTGAACCAAGAGATGCGAATGTAATCAAAGAGTGTTAGGAAAATAGATAGATGGGCATAATGCGTATCGTCTGCCGATCAAGAAAAGGGCTGAGTATACTGAAATCCCAATGCATGAATACATAATGGTGAGACTAATGGCGCATTACTGGATGCTAGTGAGAATATAAATAGCAGCGTGTATTGGAAAAATGTAGACATAGTTCCATAGAATAAATTCTCTTGTGTGCAAATGTATAGATGTAAACTAATGCTGAACAATAAAAGGAAACGTGATACATAACTGAACGCATATTGTTGGTACATGGTGGAAGCTTGTAGCGAAGGAATAGGTGAAAAGGTATAACAACACAGAAAAAGAACAAATACCTGTCTAACTGTCCATAATAAATGGCTGTTAAAGACTCAGACATCATATGTACTATAATAATATTCTCCCCCAAAAATTCTGATAAAGAAATAATCACAGATAACAACTCATTTCCATTTTGTCATTCAAACCTCTTGGAAATAAAGTTTGCAAATAGTCAATCCAGAATACCTCTCGTTGCAACAAGTTTTTGTTATTATCTACACCTTCCTGTTTAGAAACTACTTCAACAATCTGCGCTCTTAATTGTGTTATGCTATGTTTTGCTTCTAACCAATGTGTAGCTACACTTGAGGTTTTGTTGCCTGTGCGTATTGTGCTTTTATGCTCAGTTAATCGAATTTTAAGCTTGCGTTCTGTTTTACCTATATATGCTTTGCCACAAGGGCATTTCAAACAGTAAATTATATTGGTGGTATTGCAATCTGAAGTGTGCCTCAATTGTATTTTTTGCCTGAAAGAGGATGGGTAAGTATATCCCCTATAGTTATGTTATTACAGTGTGTGCAATTACAACACTTAGTGGTGCCTTTGAAGATCTGTTTGATCGTGAGTTTCTCTGGTGTTTTAATCAATTCTTGAAGGTTCCTGCCTCGAGTGTAGGAGAATGTAGGTTTTTCATTAAAGATACCATTAAAATCAGGTTCATTTTGGAGAAGCTCCCATCTCTTATTGATGATTTTCTTTATTTGAATAGAACAGGTGGAGTATTTGGATACAAAAGTAGACATCATTTGTTGACTTCTTGGATTTTTTTGAAATAAAGATGTACGATCCTTTTTAGCTAGTCTGGATATACTCTTCTGTAAAATAACTGGAGGATATCCTCTTTGTTCAAAACGTTGTTTGTGCAACTCAATCTTTGTCGTAGCAGTTTCTGGTTCAGAACATATCCGTTTTATTCAAAGAAATTGTGAGTAAGGCAGATTAGAAATAAGGCTTCTAGGATGGAAACTTGAGTAGTGTAAAGTACTATTTCTATCTGTAGGTTTGGTGAAGATTTCAGTGGTTAGTTTGCGTTTTGTGTAGTCCTTCATAATTAAAACATCCAAAAAATTAACCTGTTGAGTACTGATCGTATGGGTGAATAGAATTCTGGGATTTCTGGTGTTAAGTTCCTGTATCAGATTTTCTAAATGATTCAATGGTTGTGTCCAAATAAGGAATATATCATCAATGTACCTGCAATATTGAACAAGTCCTTTGGTCCAGTTGTCATTAGTAAGTATGTGGTCATTTTCAAATTTAGACATAAAAATATTAGCATATGCCGGAGCACCCGAAAAACCCATAGATGTACCGGTAAGTTGCCCAAAAAAGTTATCCTGCTGTAGAAATAAAAACCTTCTTAGGGGTTCACTGATACATCTGGTCCTTAAAACCAACAAAGAAGAGATTGGCACAGAAGCTGTAATATCAAAAAACATGTTTTATTAACCTCAGATGAGGGAGATTGCATCTTACGGTACCCGCAGGCCACTGTAGGAGGCATTCTAATGAGTGCAGAGAACAGGGTCCTTATATATGTATTTGTTACATAGTCGGCATAAAATCAAGGGGAGGTCCTAGCACATACAAGCATGCTTATTGACTAATATGGGTATACAGAATTTGCTTGCTCCACAAAGTGGGAGGGGAGACTAAACTGCTTACATGAGTAAGAATAGCTTGACGGTTCTATACTAGGAGCAGGTGCATTCTACCAGCTAGGCCTCTCTGAGCATGTGCAAGACTCTGGAAGAGGGAGAAAGCACATGGCGAGCACATGGCTAACTAAAATGGCTGCCAAGTACAAAATGGCTTTCAGCTCATGCTAACAGCGATTCCTGCAATCTTTAACAGACGATCCTTTTAGCATGAGCTAAAGACATTACCATGATCTAGTAGAGACATAGAAAATATTTTGCACATTTTCTTCTCATAAATTCATCAACATCCTATGCTAGGTGGGTATTTACATTCTAAACATTTCATTAAGCAGGTATATACAAGGTATAAGCAGGAGTACAAAGTGAACAGAGCATTGGGTCATACAGGTAGCAAGAGAGAATAATGACTATTATCTCAAACAGAAATCTCAATATTTTCCAATGATAAGTAATGCAAATGTCAGGGAAGTCAAAATAGATTATTACAAAAACAATCCTGGCTCCGGGGGACCAGGAGGACCACACAGGGCCATAGGAATTAGGACAAGGAGCCGCAAAGGGCTGCTCCTCCTCAAAAATGGGACGACCAAAGGGGTACATTACTAACAAAAAAAGAGTCCTTGGGAAAGTTCTAAAACCAACCAGCCAGAGGGGAGTCTTCTCCCTGTGTCCGTTTTGAGCCTCACAGGCAGGCTCTTGTTGTTCCCACGGTGGAGCTGCACAACTCGCAACTCAAGAATCACGGAGAAGAAAAAGTCTTTCTTTCAGGATCGGGCAATCACCCCCCAGGGCAAATACCCTCAATGATCCTATCCAGTGTCTCAGGCAGTGCACCAGTTTTCTTCACTTTAATCTAACAGGCACCAAGGGCATAGCACCTGTACCCTAAACTCAAGTCCTTCCCTAACTCCTGTATTTGCACCTCTGGCGCACTGCTCTTTTGTTGGGGCACAAATTATACCCAGTGTGCTCGGGCATCCCTTGATCAACAAACAAAGGCGTAGACTTGCATTCACTTTGGACCAGGACTAAGAGGCCTGATGCTAGGATCTCTGAAGCAACCCTTGTTTCAAAGGGGGTCACCTCAAGCAAAAGCCTCCTTGCCGTCCTTGTCGTTCTGTGACTCTCTCAGCTGGGCATCAAAAACTGGATCCACACAAAGATTTCTCCATCCTGATTTGTAACCCCGTCTTTCGCCCAAGACAGTGGCAGGGGTACACACTTCACGTCCCAGTGCTTCCGCCTTCACTGAGGTCCTAGTTGCCAGCAACGCCTATGCTGGTTACCTTCACTTTGGCTTCAAACTGGAGTGGCGCTGACTCCCAGGCTGGATCTGATGTCCGGGCCCCTCTGGCAATGGTTGTAAGGCAGCAAATATCTATTGGTGGACAGAACAAGAGGTCTTTAGACAAGGCACAGAAATAATCTAACAACAGAGAGGATAGTCTCAAAATACTTCCTTAGTCTTGGGGCGCCCCATACATTAGCAAGGCACCCAAGAACCACTTCATCTATCTGAGAGTAGAAAACCCTGGACCTATTGGCAAGTATAAAAGGAACGTTTTGGTGAACTGACAAGAGTAATACATCACCCAATCCCAAGCAGCCAAGGAAGTCTGTGTTCATTTACTAAATTCTGAGGAAAAGAGAAAAACAATACAGACATACTCCAAATACTTACATTGGTGTATTCCTATATTACTAATCTGAAGAACCCTCCAGAAAAAGGAAATGTTCTACACTTTTACTCATAGATTTTACATTACTTGTACAGGACTGCAGACACTTGTAAAATAATTTCTCTTACATGTTATGCTTAGGACCATGCTCTCATGTTATAGGTGCAGCAGAAAAATCTAAAACTGCTAATCTAACAGGGATTCTTATTGCAAAAAGAACTAAACTTCAACATAGTGGGTACTTTTTCTCCAGCAGAACATGTTATGACAAACAAACTCCTATAAAACAATATTTTCCTTCAAAATGTTTGCTAAGGATCACATGAGCGTCTTTCCTGCATTGTACTTTTCACGATCTGGACTATGCAACATCATTTTCAAAAGGAAAAAAAACCTATCTCCAGCTCTAATAAGGGCTGTCAGCTTATTGACAGAGACTAGCTAATAAAAGACTAGCAATGCCCTTGCAAAACTGTATAGAACATGAGAATAACATAAACAATAATAGTGTTGCCACCTGAGATTTTTGAACAGAAACCGCCACTATACAGTTCTCCTTAAAGATCAAATAAGGGAACATCAATCTGTTCTACTCATTCTTTCATACAGGATGGGCAGTAACATAGCTTATGTGTTTCATCTTTTTATTAATTCTAACAATTTTAAAACAGTATTACAGAATAGCCAATTGTAATTGTAATTGTAAGTAGCATTTATATAGCGCAGCTGTCACCCAACGGGCATCCTGGCGCTGGGATTACCTAAATCACTGTGCAGCTATAAAACTATGAATCATCATGCGCCAATCTCTCAAGGCTATTCTTTTGGAAAGAGCCTGGTTTTTAGCTTTTTTCTAAACTGCAGTAAGTCATCAGTCTGTCTGAGTTCACTTGGTAGTTTATTCCATAGCCTTGCGGCTGCATAGCCAAATGATCTACCTCCTAGTCGGGTTTTCTTGACTCGTGGGGTACATACTAGGTGGGCTACCAAGGAACGAAGACTTCTAGCTGGGGAGTACCAAGTAAACATTCTCTGTAATGGTTTAGGCCCCATTTTGTGTGCCGCCTTATGAACAATGCAAAGTGCCTTAACTGTCACATGGCCATTTCCTAGACAGCGTTAGACAGACTCAAAAAAAAGTGAGAAAAAGAAGAGAGAAAACATAATTTTGCCTACCCTTAATTTGTAGAGGAGCTAGCCTCCTTCCCCCATTTTGACAGTAGGAAAACCTGAAACAGGTTTTACTTCTGTCAACACTTTCAACCCCTATTTATAGCAACTGGGCACAAACAAACTTGTAGGAGATATCTTAGAAAGTGGCTATTCTCTGATTCAGTCTAACACAATGCAAATTGAGTTAACTTTAAATCAATTTCTACAGCAATTGTACTAGATTAACATGAGGGCGCATGAATGCAAACTAAAATCCATTTCTTCCTTATCGTAGCCCCTACACAGTATTCTTTAAACTAAAACCATTATTTTATATACCTGGCAGATCAATGTTCAACTGAGGGTTGTTTTCCTTCGTGGCACAGGACTGCGCAAAACGTGTGTTTGCCAAAAATAGGAAGCAAAGCTTCTCTTTCTCTCTTTGCGCTATCATCTCGTCTTTCAAAAAATCTTTCGAAGGTCGAAGTGTCCCAGCAAACATTACCCTGCTAAGTTGCTAAATGCAGAACTCTGACCTTTGACCCGTTCAGCAGCTGCTCATTTTTGCGTGCAAGGCTTGCCATGCGGTTTTGTAATGCAAAGCAACTCTGGAGAATCACAGCGAAAAGCAGTCCTATACTTATTTTCATTTATGTACAGTGGTGTGCAATCTAGTAATGCAGAGGCAGCTGTTTATTTTATACTTGCATATACTTTATGGAAGCCTGAGAGCACGTTAAAACTGCCTTGAGTGGTAGAACTGCTTGTAAAATTGTGAATTTAGCTCAATTTCGACTTTGGTGGTAGGGGCACTTAAAAATGAATATCCTACAATATTTTTGCATAATAGGAACCCCCAGAGTGTTCTCTAGATAGCTCAGGAATGGGAAATCAGAAATGCATAAGATATACCCTTATAAAAACAAGTTTTGTACGGCTGGGTAAAGTGACATTTCACATTTAAGTTCCCTTCTTATTGCGGTACAGCACTGCTTAAATTCAACTTTGATGCTAGAAATTCACAGTATGATGATTAGGCTTTATAAAGATGAAAAAATGAATTTAAAGCATTTGTTTTTAACAATATATTTTTTCCCATATAATTAAATTTTATTTTTTATCAATAAAACCAACCATTTTAATGATTCCACATTGGAAAAGCAAGCTTCATTGTAGCCTATCATATTTAAACACATTCATTCATAACCCTAAGCACAGAAGCCTTACTTGAAACAGGAAAAGTCTGCGCCACTTTTAAAAGGACAATTATCATTTAATATCAGAACCATAGATGTACTTATAAAAAAGGCATTAAGAAAGGAAATCCCTACTTTCAATTTTGTTCTCTGTTATCCAAAATAATGAAACTGGTTTTTAGAAACTTTTAAAATAGGGCAGGCCCTTATACCAGTTTTACACTGACTTAAAATGTCACTGACACAGCATTCCTGTCTGTGGCCGTGAGCAGGAATAGCCATATGCTATTTATGCAGCTGTTGTTTGTCAGCAGGCGTCGAATTTTCACGCCTTTCTCAGGAAAAAAACCCTTTATTATTTGAAATACCCTGACAGAGTTAAATCCCCATTTGCTGTGTCAAACGGTTGCTTTTCAGTTAGTCAGTTTAAACACAGCTGTCGGAAAGCTTTTTTCTCGGGTGCTGAAAGAAAGGCATGTCACAGTCTATTTAAAAACTGAGGCATTTCAATGCAGTCAAATCTATCTTTCTATAATGTGTATTTAGTTCAGCAACGACCAAATTCACTCATATGATGTGCATGCCTATTAATGTCTAATACAATGTATTTAAGGAAAAGGCTATAACATGTATTTTAGTCTATTGATTACAAAACACACAATTTCGTTTTTTTTTCTCTCTGTATGAGGCCTATTTTAATCCTATTGAATACGAATTCTAATTTTATGTTTAACATTGTGGCAATTTGCACACATGTACAGTGTCTTACTCTGTCAATTTAATAGTAACATGCAGCTGTTTAGCATATGTTACATAATTTATTTCTGGATTTTTATTTAATATGTAAGTAACTAAATGACAGTTTGCATAACAGAATGATGACAGCAAAAAAAACATAAACAAACTCATTGAGCTCATTCAGACAGTTACAGAAGGACACAACACAGCGCGCTTAAAGCTAGCCATTCTTAAACAGAGTACTCACACAAGTATTACCAATGTCAAACCAAAAACCCCACATAGACATTTAAACACACATTGAACCCACAAATCAACACTTAGGACTGCTTACAAAGTGTACGCAAGACCAACCTATTTGTAAATACTAATTGTAAGTCATATTTACAAGAAGAGCTCTCAAAAGTAGCCCAAAAAAAACTGTTCCATGGTCAAAAAGCTGAAATACACCAAATTCGCCAGTTTTGGCTGGTAGAACACTCAAAAAGCGCTCTGCATATCACCACTTATGAATGTTACTAAGTGCGCAGATCCGGATCCGTTTCATGTACATATTTAGTTCCATGGGGTACTTAGTCACCAAGGAAGAAATATCTTTTTACTATACCTAAACCTATTTAGGTATCCCCTCTGGGGGGAGTCAACTGAGTACTTCCTAAATCCATATCGGTACCTCCAAGACAGCAACACTTTCAACAAAGTGTGCTGGTAACAGGCATGCCAAAAATATTATAGCATATATAATATTATACTCCAAGTGACACTTAACACAATGTGTGTCGTTCAAGTTTTCAAAGTTAGAAAAAAATCTCCTCATTACCTGCCTATATGAATTGCAATGCATATATAATTACAAAACAAATTCCAAAATTGGCCAATCATACAAACAAAGCCACAGTAAGTGTTACTAAAACTACCTTACCAATCAAAGGCATCAAACCAACAGCAAGTGCCGCAAAACGGCTCTTACCAATCAAATGGTGTCCAGGTTCCAACTGCCAAGTTCTGAGTGACCTAACGGTCGTTTTAAAATACTCACGCCAAAGAAGTTCTCAGTCGGGAGCGGCAAACACTTGGAGGATCAGATCAGGAAGACCAGAAATATACTGGGCTGGAAAACAAACAATCTCCGTGCGCTGGGTACCTCCTCAGTAGATTCCTGTCCTGTACTCCTCAGTAGATTCCTGTCTCCCTTCAAGACCACTCCCTTGGATAGCCGCTGCACCGATGAGTCCCACTTTCGGGCGCCATTTGTAGAAATAAAAACCTTCTTAGGGGTTCACTGATACATCTGGTCCTTAAAACCAACAAAGAAGAGATTGGCACAGAAGCTGTAATATCAAAAAACATGTTTTATTAACCTCAGATGAGGGAGATTGCATCTTACGGTACCCGCAGGGCACTGTAGGAGGCATTCTAATGAGTGCAGAGAACAGGGTCCTTATATATGTATTTGTTACATAGTCGGCATAAAATCAAGGGGAGGTCCTAGCACATACAAGCATGCTTATTGACTAATATGGGTATACAGAATTTGCTTGCTCCACAAAGTGGGAGGGAGACTAAACTGCTTACATGAGTAAGAATAGCTTGACAGTTCTATACTAGGAGCAGGTGCATTCTACCAGCTAGGCCTCTCTGAGCATGTGCAAGACTCTGGAAGAGGGAGAAAGCACATGGCGAGCACATGGCTAACTAAAATGGCTGCCAAGTACAAAATGGCTTTCAGCTCATGCTAACAGCGATTCCTGCAATCTTTAACACTGCCATTGAAAGTACCTGTTGTGAAGACAGAAAAAAAGAAGTTTAAGTAAAAAAACACTATCTTTTTCTGTTAACTCCATCTTGAGTAGCTCCCATTCAGTTGCTTCAATGCCTTCTGAGTGCGCTATAGATGTATAAAGCACTGTGACATCAATTGTGCAGAGTATCCAATTGTCTTGAAAAAAGGTTCAATACTCTGTAATTTCTTTAAAAAATCTGTTGTATCTTTTGTGTACGTACACCAACTCTGCACAAACTTTTGTAGAAAGTAGTCCAAGTGTCTCCCTAAAGGATCAAAGATGGAACTGCATCCAGAAACAATAGGACGAAATGGCGTATTAGTAGGATGTGTGTGTATTTTGGGTGTCATGTAAATTTTGGGTCTCCGGGGATTACTGGTGGTTAAATACGATTTCAATTGTGAATCTATAGTCCCCATTTCCTCAGCTTGATTTAAAATCTCTTGTAGCATGTTTAGTAAGGTAGTTGTGGGGTCAGTCTCAAGAGCCAAATATGTTGTGGTGTCCATAACATGTTCATTTACTTTTTGTACGTAAAAGTTGGTGTCCATCACTACCAGAGCACCTCCCTTGTCAGCGTGTTTCAAAGTTAATGCTTTGTTGTTGGCTATTGATCGAATTGTTCGTTTCTCATGCTCAGTTAGATTTGTGACTTTTTGTAATTTAACTTGGCACAATCATGTTGGACTATGTTTTCAAAGGTATCTAGAATCTTGTGTGAGACAGGAGCCTGATAGTTGCTCTTTAGTTTTAACTTCGTTGAGATATCTTCTTGAGATTTCTTGGAATTTTGGATGATATTCGTGAAATAATGTCGTAGGCGTAGCTTACGCATGAATTTGTAAACTGCAATATCTGTATCTAGTCTGGTAGTGGTTGTAGTGGGCACGAATGACATGCCTTTGTTTAGTGTTCTTGTTTGTTGTCTAGACAAGGTTGTGGATGAGATGTTAATGATTAAACTATGCTCTTGCCACTGCGCAGAGTTTTGCCCGCCTTGTCCTCTCCTGATTTTGTAGCGGTTTCTGTTGTTGATGTGGTGCTTGCTAATGGCGGTTGCCCCTGGTCTAGTGCCTGGGATAAAAAAGGAATTCTTGAGGTAGTGGGTATTTGTAAATCACCCGTTGTTATAGATATAGTGGTTGGTCCTGCAGTAGTTAGATTTGACTTAGAGACTGGTGGTCGGTTGATTGATGTGTCTTGATCAGTAACTACACTTTCTTCTGAGGAAGTAGTCATTTTTTTGTCATTAAAACGTCTTCTTGCATAGATTTCTGCCCATGTATATACCTCATTGAGCTTATAGTCAATGGTATCCCTGCGGTACTTTCTAATTTTGCCTTCTTGTAATTCTTTACTGTAGCGTTCTAGTTTTTGATTAAGATCTTCCAAGGTTGCTGTCCAGGTATTAGTTTCCAGTCTTCTTTCTAGTTCATTTTTTAAGTTAAAGATTTCTTCATCCATTTCTCTAACAGTTCTAGATAGTTCTTCTACTATTAATAAAATCAAGTCAAGTGAACATTTGTTCAATATGGAAAACCATTTATCCATGAATTTGGGATTAAGATGAAATCTAAATAGCATAGGGCGAATCGACAAACGTAATCCCCGTGGTATTCTTTTGGCCCTATGATATTGTACTAATGTCGAGGCGTGAAGTCTCTGGTTAAGTTGTCTCCGAGTTAAATATTCAAGTTGTTTGAGTTGTTGAACAGTGGACCCCCCATGTGTGTCTACCAGTTTAACCTCTTGTATTAAGGCATATATATCTGTTGCTTGTTCATTTGTATAAGCAAGAGTTGATGCCCTATTGTCTGTAATACTGGTGATTGAGTCAAATGACGTCATTGTATGATTTATATCAATATAATCTTGTGGTGCTGCCTCCTGTTTTGTCAACTATAAAATGAACAAACCGGGTGAATGGAGGCGCACTCTGGGATTCAATCCTTCTCTTCTTTTTTAATTGATATTTCTAGACCAAGGGTGCTACACTACTGCTATGTGTTGACATCACACGCTAGTAAACTTGAAGTCTTACAGGATAAGAACCTGGTTGTAGTGTGCACTGTTCCTAGTGAACAAATTGTTCTAATAATTAACTTGCTGTTTACCACTTTTTGCAAAGAAAAACTAAACCAGCATTTACTCTTTTCAAGAGATTGTTATTGAACAATAAATCATAAATCCTGATACACTTCATGTACTAATTAACATCTTTCTGCACAACCATAAAAACAACAGCGGTTGCTTAAATACAGCAAATCCTTAAACGCGAAAAACATAGGGGCATATTACCAACGTGATTATCGCCGCTTTAGCGGGACTTTTTCCCGCTAAAGCGGCGATAATTCAATCGCCCTATTAGCAAGATGTCGCTAACTGCTGTTAGCGACAGCTTCTAGGCGATAGCGACCGGGTTGGGTGCCGCTTGAATGCCAGCGATATTTATCGCTAATGGCATGCAAAGTAGGCGTTCCCAACCTAAAAGCGACTGGAAACAGTCGCTAAGGTCGCTATCGCCTATTAGCGAGGCAGGGGAGGTGATTAACGAACCAGCGCTAAACACGTTTAGCGCTGGTTTGTTAACGCCTGGTCCAGACCTGACTTAGCCATGTAATCCAATGGGAGGTGGATTACATGGCTAAATCCCCTCGCCCTATCACCAAGCTAACACTGGTCACAGTGTGAATATCGCTTGTTTTCAAGCGATATTCACACTGTTCGCCAGGGTTTCTATCGCATTGGAGATAAGCGTTGCTGATAGCACGCTATCTCCGCGATAGAAACCTGCGATAGCCGGCCATAATTATCCTAGCGCTAAGTGCGCTTAGCGATAATTATCGCCGGTTATTGCTAATAGGCCCCAACATAATGTTGTACAATGCAAGTTTTTCTAGACGATATTATCCTTGCGTCACAATTCCCGAGTTGATCGATGCATAGCTGTCACGAAGCCCAATGCATTTCGGGACTCACAGGTCCCTTCCTCAGGGGCAGTATTCTGTGAACAAAAGAATTTTTAACATATATATGCAATACAATATATACAAATTGAATTGGTTAAAATGTAAGGAGAGTCCCATGTCCAACTGAAAAGAACAAATAGTATGCTTGCTTTAATGATCTTAGTAAGCAAAAGTAAGTGATAATCACCTCTACATACTGCTTCCTCGTAGTCGTGCCACCCATGCACCAACAAGATGAACGATGTGATATAGCTTCAGTGGTTGCTTCCGGGATCCCAGAGTTGGTGGCACCCATTGGGCTGAGCGGGTGTGCAGCCTGCGATGGTGCCGGGTGCACTGGTATGTCCTATGCCATGGAGTAATCAAGACCCAGCACCAAACGTGAGACCTGGTGGCCTGCGGAGTGGGGCTGCATGATGTGGAGGGTGCCATGTCAGCGGGCCCCGGGCTTGTGGCTTGCAGGGGCATGTGGTGGGACCTCCTGTCTACGCGCCGGTGGTGGAAGGTGAGCATTGAGGCCTGGGTGTGCATGGGCGGGCATGCTCCGATGAGCAGCGGGAGGGGTTGGGGTGCCTCTGCCTGGGTGTGCATGGGCGGGCAGGCGATGTTGTCTTGTTCAAATGTGTGTACTGTGCCAGTCATGTATCTGGACTCTGTTTCAGCTGACAGCTCTGACTCAGATGTGTGACCTGGTGTCCTGCTATACATACCGGAACATGGTTGGAGACACACTGGTGGGCAGTGTGGCCTGGGTGCGCAGGGGCGGCACTCTCTCTCTCTCTCCTCTTCTCTCTCTCTCACTCTATCTCCCTCTCTCTCTCCTCTTCTCTCTCACTCTCCCTCTCTTCCTCTCTCTCTCTCTCTCTCCCTCTCTTCCTCTCTCTCTCTCTCCCTCTCTTCCTCTCTCTCCTCTTCTCTCTCTCTCTCTCCCTTCATCTCTCTCTCCCTCTCTCTTTTCCTCTCTCTCTCCTTCGCTCTCTCTCTGTCCTCTGATGTGCGCAGGACACACCTTCTCATCATGTTTTTTGTCTTACAGGCTGTGACCTACGTATTGTCCCGAGGGGAGCGGCCATGTGTCTTCATTTCATTTTGGTTTTCATTTTAATAAAGTTTCATTTGTTGCTTCGGAAGTGAATGTGTGCTGCTCATTTCTGTGATGACACATGCATGTCACCAGTTGTGATTGTGCGACATCAAGTGGAATATTTTGTACATGTTTAGGTGTGGCTGATGTGGCATGTCTTTGGTCGGGGGGTGCCAGGGAGGGGTGGTCCTGGGGGTGGTGGCGGTGGTAGTTGTGGCCCTCTTGGGTGTCCGGGCCGCATGATGGATGGCTCCATGGCATCTGTTGCCCTTCCGATGTAGACCTGGGCTGTGCTCGCTTTTGGTTTGCAGGCTGCCGTACGACTTTACACCAGGTCAGAGCAGGTGTAAATTTCCTGGTGCTAACGCTCCTTATCGCCTGTT
Source organism: Calotriton arnoldi (assembly GCA_963921515.1). NCBI lineage: Eukaryota > Metazoa > Chordata > Amphibia > Caudata > Salamandridae > Calotriton > Calotriton arnoldi. Next base: position 360,145 of record CAWUFW010012084.1, read on the forward strand.
TTGTGTTTTTATCGCCGATGTGGCTGGTCATTGAGAATGTTGAGGTGTGATGTTGTCGCGCCTTTTGGCACAGGAACACCCACTCTGCATCTCATTAGTGATAGTTGCGGGGGTCCTCTGTGGCGATGTTTTTTGCGGCTGCTATCGTGGGTAAACTGGTGCTGTGGGCTGTTAACACTGGCTTGTGAATGGGGAGGTAAATTTATCACAACTTTGGCTGCGATAAAGTGCCGTTAATTAGGCGATAGCTCCTTGTGAATATGCCCCTTATTGTATGAGAAAAGTTAGGAGAGAAACTGGATATGGTACAATAAAGAGTTGCTCAGAGTACATCTTAAGGAGTCAAAGGCTGCAAGGGGTGAGATCTTTCAGGTGTAAGGGAGAGCCACAACCGATGTAACGGGTGAGACTATAAAAGTACAGGGCGGAGTCAGGCAGATTGCAAGGGGAAGCCAAGCAGGGGGTAAGTTATCTTATGTCGATTAGTATAGTAAGCAGACTAATCACACGAGAGAGTATCCTTGTGTATGAGAAAGGCATGCACGTCGTAAGGTGAGCCATACAGGGTACAAGAAGAAGAGCCAAGCACGTTGTAAGGGAAACCATATAGAGTACAAAGAAGGGAATCACGCAGGGCATGAGGACTGAAAAGTGCAGGAAGGAAGCAAAGGGGAAACTGCGCAGAATGCAAAGGGCGATATTGCATCGTATGCAAGAGAGGAACATCACACAGGACACAAGGGGGTAGTTGTTCAGGGTGCATATGGAGGCTCAGGCTGCAAGGACAGAGATGTATAGGGTGCATGCTCGGAGCCACACATGGTGAAAGAGATGAGCCAAGTAGGGTTAATTGGAGAGTCAAGCAGGGCGGAGGGAAGGGGAAATGACAAAAGGAACAAGAAAGGGGGAGCCAAGCAGGGTGAAAAGTAGCAGAAGCCAAGCGAGGTACAAAGCAGGGAATTAAGCATGCTACATGTGGGAATGCTACATGGTGCAAAGTGGAATATTGCACTGGGTGCAAGTAGGAAGTTGCTATGGGTTCAAGAGTAGAAACATTACAGAGTGCAAGGAAATTTGAGTAGATGGCAGGAGAAGGGAGGGCTGTTGTACAGGATACACTAGGGAAGCAGACGGTGTAAGAGTGAAGCAATGCGGGGTGCAAGGAGAAAGTCATACAGGCTGCAATGGGTGAAGTTGTGCAAGCTACAGTGGGGGAGCTGCACATAGTGCAAGGGAGAACAAGGCAGGGCACAAGTGAGGAGCAATGAGGTGGACATGGAAAGATCCACAAAGGATACAAGAAGGAGCCAATTAGAGTGCAAGAGGTGAACAAGAGGTTAGCCAAGAAGGTTATGATGGAGCAAGGATTCGAGAAAAGTGAAACTTGCTCGATTATATCCATTAACTTTCACTAATCATTAAATTAGTAAATAAGATGAAACTAACATACACCAGAAACAGATACACGGGGAGAAAAGCTTATGTATGCTTGAAATAATGAGAAATAAAATGCAGCACGAATAAAACCCGCTTTAACTTGCAAAAACGCTTTGCGCATGTGCAAACTTGAATTACGCATAAGTAACATGACTAACTCACTTTGAGAGGGAAAACCTCACACATGCGCAAGAAAGTCCAGAACGCGGTCTTGAGGTACCGCATGCCTGGCATATGCTTGCTTGATTTAAAAGAAAGCTGCTGCTATTAACGCTTTTGCCCAATAGTAATAATAATTACATGGGATAGAGTAGAAGTGGGTGGTGAACAGTGAGAATTAAATGTTTAAGAAAATAACATCTGTTTATGATTCTTTTATTAATAGTGTACATTTGGGCCTGTTAATCCATGACTGAAAAAGAAAATGGTGAAAGCTACGCATGCTCAATGAGTCCATGAAATGACCCGGTGACGAGAGAGAACTGAATGACTGCCAAGATCCAAGGACAGAAGGGATGGGAAATGAAGAAGATATATCGATCATCTATGAAGCCTGTATTAAATGAATTATGGCATTTGCAACAAATTATGCATGTGAAAACAAATTATATGAATGAGTAGGAGGGGTAGAGTTAGCAAACAATAGGTTTTACTAATAAAAATGAATACGTCAGCCTGGTATGATGAAGACACCCCTAACCCCGTCCAATCATATTCCGTAGTTTAGTAAATTTGCAATACTTGAGGGTGGGACATGAAGAAATAAAGACTATAACTAGAGTGGCTTGAATTAAGTAGATTAACGCTGCTGATGGAGAGAGGACTCGATGGAGCTGTGAGGGAACTACTGCTGCTGGGAGCTGAGGAGAGAGAGACGAGAGCAGATTTGGAAGATCCAGACAACTACCTGATTAGATTGGAAGATTATGGAAGATTATCGAGGAGGGAGAGAGTGTAAGAGAGGGAATCGCCTTGGTGCGTCGGGTTGTAGAGAAGTCTAGTAAGTATCAGACCTGTCCTGATCCTATCCTATAATCTTTGCCTCCTGATCCTAAGTCAGGGGACCCCCACCAGTCCTTTGGCCAGAGGGGTGGTTTTCCAGTTATCCTCATTAGGTAAATGTCATTCTATCCAAATTTGCATATTTCTTTGCAAATGTAATATTATGTGCCTTTTGTCTCTGCATCTATCCACTCTTATGTGTTTGATTTTGTTGAATGAGCTTGTGTAATTGAATGTATTATGCTATATGATTGTTCTCTCTCCCACTTAAAGAAAGACGGAGTTGCACTGTGTAGTTGTAATTGATGAGCGTTCAACTTAACCCCTTGCGTGCAGCGCAAATTTTCGCGCTGTGCGGGGATTCTAAAGAGTGGGCGGGATTCGGACGGCCAGGGGCTGTCCTGCGCACACGCCCACCGTGACGCGTGACGGCTCCCGGCCGTCCTGAGCACGCAAGGGGTTAATGACTGAAATTCTAGATAAACTTATTATTATTATTATTATTATTATTATTATTATTATTCAGAGTCTGTGGTTATTTCATTAAGAATTTTAGTTAAGAAGTTGTTAATATCACCATCAACTAACTCAACTAATGGTCCATCAACCAGAGGAAGAGTGTTGATTTGTGAAGATTAGTTAGACATGATATTGTAATTGATTTGTGGTTACAGGGAAATAACTAATCAGAACTTAGTGAATTATAAAAACTTAGCCCTTCCCAGTGGAAATTGGCCAAGGGGAATGCAAATGATTGTATTTGGATAAAATGTATATGGGCCTATTGAAAAGTTCAGTTTTTGTGTAAAAATATCCAACCTTGGCCTCTTCGCGCTGGATCAGTTTTTCTGGTAGCAGAGGATGGTTATTATTGATTAGTTTGGTGATTATTGATTATTGACTATATGTTCTTAACATGAAAATGTAGTGTCCTGTTCTATGTTGTCTGGAAGTACAGGTACAGAGATACCTGGGAATTCCGGGAATTGAATTTTGAAGAGTGTGGTAAGGAAATCACACTGCAGAAGGTTACTCGTCTGTTGTTGTAATACCTAAAAGCTACGGAGGGCTGTAGGTGTTATATTAGGGACTATATCGCACAAAGCCGGTAGTGAGTGATAGCGAAGGGTCTACCTGTGAAACTTTGGCCTTACCCGAAGGAAGAGTATCCCTAGAGGAGTAATAGGTCCTCCCCGAGCTTAAGTGAAGGGTAAACAGTGGTTTTTACTCACAGTGTAAGGAAGTACTTTCTCTTTGAAGCAAATGAATAAACTATCTTTGAATTAGCGGAGCAGACAGAGTAGCGCTGTTTTTACGTTGTTACTAACAGAAAAATGTATTTAAAAAAAAAAGCTTAGAAAAATACATTACCGTATTACCTTGTGAAGGGAGGGTCAGTAGCAGGAGTCATACTGACGTCACAGAGAGCTGCGCTGGCATTGGTTGAGACAGCGGGTGTGTAACAAGTGCCGATTGTAAAGGGAGGGTCAGTAGTAGGAGTAATACTGACATCATAAAAAGCTGTGCTGGTATTGGTCAGACAAGTGGGTGTGTGGAAAGCTCTGATTGGTTGGCAGACAAGAGCCGCACAGGTATTGGTTGTGTAAAAGAATACGTAGTGAGCTCTGGTTGGACTGTTGGTGTGAGTGACGCTGGTATAGGACGAGTATTGGGAAACTGGATACGTAAGAATACGGAAGAGTTTCTGGTTTTAGCTTGCTGAAAATACTTAGTTACAGGGATTGGAAAAATGAAGCTGATTAATAAAATCAAAAATTTCTTTAAAAGGGATAAGCGTGTAGTAACCAGGGAAGGAATTCTTATGCCACCTCCGAATACGCCTGCTTCTTTTATGATTTTAGAACGAGGATATCATACTTGTGTTTGGTTGGAAAATTGGGTGGAATATACGAAAGGTGATGGTGTTCTAGCTTTTCCTGAAAATGGTATGTTTAATGTAAGGATTCTTCAGAATTTGAGAAATCGAATGAATACATTAGAACCTAGCCCTAGGTTAACGCAGTATGAAGCTTTGGAGGAATGGGAAGTTGAGGCATTTGAGTGAGAGAAATACAGAGGAGGTAGAAGAATAAATAGAGGATTTTTTCCAAGATATCCGTTTGATACTCGAGAAGATGAGATGAAAAGATGGAGAAGAGCTGTAGTAACGGAAGGGTTGTATCCAGGATTGATGGCTGAGGATCAAATAGGGAGTAAATGTAAAGAAAAAATGAAACACACAGGTATGGCAGTAACAGACTGTGATGAAACTGATGATGAGTTATTAGAGGACATTTTAGTTAAAAGACCTCCACGTTATCAAGAAAATGCTGGAGTGGCAACTCCAAGTGCACCAATGATGAGAACTCCCTTAGTTCCACAAGTCTTATATGATCCAACAGTTACCCGAGTGTTACAGGAAAAGGAAAGAGACGCAGTGAATAGAACAAAAGAAGAGATAATTCAGAAAATAAATCAGTTAGGCTTAAATGCTGAAGCCTTGACAGTACCAGTAACGATAGGTCCGATTATTCCATTATATGGGGATAAACGAGACAGCCTGAGATTACAAACAGTGACAATCCCACAAAATAGTGTTAGAAAAGAGGTAGTAATGTCAGAAGATCTAACCAGTGAGAGTGATTCACATGTCTCGTTACTAGATCTCCCTAATATTGAAACAGTGACTGAAACCCCGAAAAGAGGTTCACCAGTGAATATGAGGAGAAAAGAACTGATGGACACTCCAGTAGCAGGAAATTCTAAAGGATTTTCGCCAGATGATCTAGAGGAGTGGGCAAAAGGATTAGACAAAAAGAAACCTCAAACACCAAGTATAGATGTGGCCAAGTTGAAAGTGGATTTGGAAGAAATGATCATTGGTACAATAAGCCCGGAGTGATTAGGTACATACAGAGATGATGAATTGTTGTTTTTGTGTAAAAGTATAACATGGAGAGCAAAGAATCTGCATGAGAAAATAGTAGAAGTTGCTTAAGAATTTGGAAAGGATGTAGAAAAATCGAAATTATTGCAGAAACCATATAGGGCAGAATTTACTGAAAAGGATTTCGAAAGTTTGAATGCGCCAGGAAGGAGATTACAGATCAAAGAATTAATGAATATTTTGAAGAAATGGGGAGATGCAGACAGATGGAGAGGTAGATGGACAAGAAAAAGGGATGAGGCAGCTACAAAAGAAGCATCTGCATTCCCATTAAGAGAAACAGAACAGGTTGAAAGAGTGTGTCCAATGAGAGAGGTTCCTGGTGGTGGATATGTTCATGTTTCTTGGTCTAGACAGGATATTTTGTCTTTTACGAATGATTTTCCCAGATTAAGGGAGAAGCCAGTTGAATGGTACAAGCAGGTAGAGAGGTTTGTGAACGTTTCAAAGGTATTATTAAAGGATTTGGATGGTCTGTTTGATATGGTGGTGCCAACTGATTTGTGGACAGAATGTAAGATTACGGTTGATTGGACAACTGAAGAGTATCCAAGAGATGCAAAGACAGGTGCACCTTCAGAAGATGTGATGAAAAAGTATCAGCAAGCGATTACTTTCTTGAAAGGGAAAATTCCTCCAAAGGAAACAGATTGGGTAAAAATTGATAGAACAACTCAAGAACCAAAAGAGTCAGTGCATGCGTATTACGAAAGGTTGTTACAAGTATTTAACCCATTGACCGCGGCGCGAATTCCGCCGCGATGTGGGTGATTTATTGAGTGGGCACCCACTGTGACGTCGGATGGCCGGGGGCCGTCCTGAGCCCCGAAGCGGTTAAACAGTATAGTGGATTTGAAAATATTGCTGATAAGGATATGGGACATTTTATGTACAGATTTGTGTATGGATTGAGATCAGAAATTAGTCAGATGATTCAGCAGCATATGCTTTGCTGGCAGAGTAAGCCCATCGATGACATCTTGAAGTACGCAAAGTATTGCAGTGATGATATTGACGCAAAACATAAGAAATTGAAAGAAAAGATGATGGCAAGTACTGGTTCTCAAAATGATAACCAGTCGAATGACCAAAATCAGAATAGTCAAGGATCGAATGGGAATAAAGGAAAACGACGAATGAGTAGAGAGGAAGCGAAAAAGAAGTATCCTTGTCATGCATGCGGAAAGCATGGACATTGGAAGAATGAGTGTAGAAACGTTCAACAGAATAATGGGGTAAATCAAAATTTAAATCCACAGATGCAGAATGAGGTGGTTGTGAAGCAGCAGCAACAGCAACAGGTAGTTACTCCACAGTTACAGGTGCCACAAGCCCCTATGCCCAACTGTATCAACGCTCAGGTGCAGAGATACAGTGTGAACACCGGATTTCGTGGAGAGAGTGGTAAGAATTGTAGGAAGGTGGAATCTGACTGCATGGTTACCCCCACGTTTTTCCTGGTGTTTTGCTGTTTTTTGACTTAGTCTGACTAGGATCCTGCTATTCAGGACCCCAGTCTATCTGCTTACTCCCTAAATTAGTTGTTCATGTACTTTAGGTACACTCCAGATTGGATTCTGGGGTACCCTTATAAGTCCCTAGTATATGGTATACTATGTACCCAGGGCATAGGTACCCCAGAAGCCTCCCAGGGGCTGCAGCATGTATTATGCCACCCCTGAGAGACCATTTAAAATGACACCACAGGTCTGCTACTGCAGCCTGTGTAAGGTGGTGCATGCACCCCTTACTTAGATATAGGTTCACTATATCTATCCTAATCACTGCACGTATAAACCTATCAGTCATCCCTATGGCAGGCCTTATCAATCCTGAAGGCAGGGTGCTGGGTTTTATGTGAGAGGGTGCCCATGCATGAGCAGAGCCCCTCTGCAGCCTTCGGAACCTATTCTCCGGGGTTGTTTGTGATGCAGCTAACCATATTCTTAAGTGCATTATAACCTCGCGGTAAATGCTAACTTTCATATGGCTGCATGGAAACATGTTGTGTTTGGTGTCAAACACCTTGGAATCATTCCTCCACACCAGTAACTGGTGTGGGAAGTATAATTACACCCTCCTAGAGGGAGAAATATGACAACACTGGTACACCCGGTACCAGCTTCACAGAACCCTGGCATCACAAAATGGATGCTGCCAGCCACAGACATGAGTCTGCCCTCCTGCTGCTGGACAAAACTCTGGCAGGGGAAGGCTTGACAATAGGTTTCCTGTCACAGGGAGGTGTGACCACCTCCCAGACAGGCTTTAGTGTATTGGGGGTGGGTGCACTCTCAGAGTGCTTTGATGTCTGCACTGGGGGCACATTTGGTGTTCCTGTGCATAGTCCAGCTCAAACTGGTTGCAGGAACCATTTGCTACTGCTCTGATGTGAAACTGGACAAAGGACATGGGTGCAGCCACCCCTCTGTCCTGACCCTCCCATAGGTGGGTCCCCAGAGTTTGTCCCTCCCCTTCCTTTGGTATAGAGTAGGAACCCCTGACTACAGGACTTTAGATATTACCTGTATTAAACTCTGCTACAGAACTAATGTATCCTTCGATGATCTACGCTTTGCTGGACGACTGAATAATCTCTCTTGGAGTAAAGGAGTTTCTCCCCTGCTGAGCAGGCACCTAAACACATCTGACCAGTTTGTATCTACGAAGCTCCCGAAGGACTCCGAAGATTTCTGCAACACAGGAGGTGGGTTCCCAAGGTCTCCGAGGTCGATCTGCGCTCTCAGCAATTCTGAGGCCCATATCTTTCGGGTAGACCGTGAAACCCGTACCCCTGGGCACCGTGCACATTTGAAGCAGCATATTCTTTTCGGTGATCCCTGAAGCTGTGCTTTGGGCTACTTGTAGTCCTGACCCCGAGCAGCAATTCCACCAAAGATTACTGGCCTACACTCCATGAGTGTTCCATGGGCTGGTATTTGGTGATTCAACTTGAGGTCCCTTTATGATCCCTGGTCCGTTGGCCTGTGGGTCCCTGAGAAGGCAACTTTAACTTTCAGTGGGCTTCCCTGGTTTCTCCAGACGTGCCCTGATTCTCCATTGTTTGGGGAGTTCCCAGGACCTTGCTGGTCCTCACAGAAGCATCTTTCCTCTGACCACATGGGTTGCAGTTGCCAAGGCTTGTTGGTGTTCAATCCTGACACTGACCCCCCAGCACTCAATATCCTTTGTGGGACAGCTTGAATCCAGACTGTGGTTGTCACAGACATCTCCTGGTCCCCGTGGCTGCAGAGTCAAGCTTCACCTCATCTCACCTTAAGCACCCGACATCGGAGGGCATTCGATTGCCCCGCTCCTGGTCACGTGAAGTGACCCAGACTTTGTCCCCTCTGCTTTCAGGTTCTTCTCATCTCTGATCTAGGCTTGGATCACACCAGACACGTTTCTTCTCCACGGCAGCAGTACTTTGTCGCATCACACCATTGAAAATGACGAGTGTTTCCGACACCACTTGACCCCTATGCACCCTGCTCCTCTGGTTTTAGGTAACACGGGTACCTCAGTACTCGCAAGGGTGCTGGCCTCAGAACCTTCTATGTTTAGCTGGGTTTGCTTAAAGTCCTCTCCTAAGTGTCCTTAATCTTTAAATTTCCAACCGCGACTTTCCCATAGAGTTGTACGGAGCTCTCGTCTGTGTTCCCACACTGCACCCGTCCTCCGTTTGTCCCATGTGTCACTTCCTTGGGTGTTTCCTTGGGGTCCCAGCGGTTCTACGTGCTCTAGGCACTGTGTCTAGTCAAGTCGTGGTTCTTATACCACTTTCTTAGTATATGGTTCGGTCTCCCCCTGGAGCCCACTGTGAATTGTGCTATTTACTGTCGTTCTAGTGATTTAATATTGTGTGTCTTGTTCTCTAATCTCATAAAGAGGTTAGTAGAGAGTGTTTAGTAATAAATACATATATTTTATATACACCTGGTGTGGTTCTCCTTTCATTTGGTCATTCAGGAGGTTATATACTGGTAAAACAAGCTGCTTTACATTCCTTCGAGACTTAGCCTGAAGGCTGCTCTCCATAGCTACCACTAGGATAGCTTTAAATAAAGGTTGTCTTTAACCTAATCATCAATAAGGTTCGTTTGGACTTTTGCAAGGTGCCCACTTTAATTAGGGGACAGCATATACCAGGCCAACTTCTTACACGAATAAACAAACGGTTCAACAATATTGGATGCACACTAATGAGTGTGACTCGGATGTTTCTCAATGACGGTGCCTGAGGGGGGAGGAAGAATGCGTGCTTGGCGCATCCTTTGCGGTAGATCAGTCAGGTCCATTTGTTGATGGAAAAGTGGAAGGTAATGACATCACTTTGCTAGTGGATACTGGTGCTACCCGTTCTACTGTGAGAGCAGCAGAAATTCCAAACCTACCCCTCTCGGGAGAAACTTTCCAAGTTGTAGGAGTCTCAAATAAGCAAATAAAAACCCCAGTTACTAAACCAATAGAAGTGAATATCGGATATTTCGAAGACATGCATCGGTTTGTGGTGTGTGATTCAAGTCCAGTTAACTTGTTAGGGAGGGATTTGTTGTATAAAATGAACTGTACCATCTATTGTACACCTGATGGTATTGCTTTTCAAACACCTGATGAATATCATTTTCAAGATGATGCTAGCGAAACAAGGAACAGAAGTGGATGAGATGTTTTCACTTCTGACTGAAAGTTGAGAGACAAAGTGAGATCAGATGTGTGGGATTTTTCAGGAAAGGAAATTGGTCTGATTGTGAGATGTTGGCCTGGTATAAGCTGTCCACTAATTATAGTGGGCACCTTGCACCAGTCCAAACAACCCCTTATTGGAGATAGGTTAAAGACAACCTTTATTGAAAGCTAACCTAGTGGTAGCTATGGAGAGCAGCCTTCAGGCTAAGTCTTGAAGGAATGTAAAGCAGCTTGTTTTACCAGTCTATAATCTCTTGAGTGACCAAATGAAAGAGGACCACACCAGGTATATATATAAAATATATGTATTTAGTCGTAAACACACCCCTCTAGTCTATTTATGAGGCTAGAGTTCAAAGTACATAAGTTACAAGTCAGTTATCAACAGTAATAGCACAAATACACGTTTGAGCCCTAGGGGAGTACCAAACCATATATCAATAAAGTGGTATAAGAACCACGACTGAGCTAGACACAAGGCCTAGAGCCTGTAGAAATGCTTGGACCACAAGGAACCACCCAAGGTAGTGACACAGGGGACCCACGGGGGACACGTGCAGTGTGAGAACACAGCCGCGAGCCGCCGTTGACTTCTATGGGGAATGTCGCGGTTGGAGTTTTAAAGAAAAAGGACACTTAGAGGAGGACTTGGAGCAAACCCCTTTAGAACTAGGTGGTTCTAGAGTCTATACCCACGGGAGCACGGGAGTACTCGAGTTACCTCACCCAGGGGAGCCGGGTGCATAGGTGTCTTTCGGGGTCGGGTTTCGTCGTCGTTTTCAATGGCGATCTGCTGCAAAGTGCTGCTGGCGACCAAGTCGAAAGTGTTCGGGTGGATCCAAAGGAGGATCAAAGATGTGAGGAACCTGAAAGCAGAGGGGACAGAGTCTGGCTCACTAGCCAGTGACCAGGAAGGCGATGAGCAGATGCCCACCGATGTCGGGTGCTTCAGGTAGGTAGACGGTCATCTTGACTCTTCAGCCATGAGGTCCAGGAGGCGTCGACGACAACCAGGAGCTGGATTCGAGCTGTCCCACAACGTCTGTCGATTGCTGCGGTGTCGGCGACCGGAATGCACCCAACAAGCCTTGGCAACGGCAAGTCTCAAAGAAACAAAGAAAGGACAATGTTGCAGACCAGCAAGGTCTGGGGGACTCACCCAGCAAAGGTAAGTCAGGGCACCTCTGGAGCAACAAGGAAAGCCCAAGCAGAAGAAGAGTAGCCTTCGGGAGGGCCCACTAGCCAACGGACTAGCGACCGCAAAGGAGCCTCAAGTGGACGCCCTTGGAGCTGGCTTGCAGGACACTCGTGGAGTGGAGCCCAGTGATCTTTGGTGCAGTCAGTGCTGGAGGCGGGGGCTACTTGGAGCCCAAAGCACAACTTTGTGGAAGACAAGGAAGAGGATGCACTTGCAAATGTGCTTGGTGTCCATGGGTCACAGTCCCACGTTACCCACAACAGCAACAGGCCTCAGCTTTGCTGGGGACTCAGGGCAGCCTCGGGGAAGTCTGGAAATCCCCCTCTGGTGATGCAAAGTCTTCGGGAGCTTCAGCGATGCAGACCGGACAATTGCTTCTTAGGTGCCTGCCAAGCAGGGGAGTCACTCCTTGACCCCAAGGGAGATTCTTCAGTCCTCTAATCTTGAACTAGAGCGTCGAAGGTCCAGGATTCGGCGTCAGAGTTTTGTCCAGGGTAATCTAAAGTCCTAAGGATTGGGGTCCCATACTTATACTAAGTTATGGGGTTGGACATACTCTGGGGACCCACCTATGGGAGGGTCAGGGAAGAGGGGTGGTTACACCCATTCCCTTTGTCCAGTTTCATGCCAGAGCAGGGCAGGTAGCCCCTGCAACTGGTTTGAACTGGCATATGCACAGGGACCCCAAATGTGCCCCAAGTGCAGGACTTCAAAGCACCAGAGGGTGCTCCCGCCCAGCCCCAATACACATTATCCTGTCTAGGGAGGTGGTTACACCTCCCTGTGACAGGAAACCTATTGTCCAGTCCTCCCCTGCCGGAGTTTCAGTCAGCAGCAGGAGGCCAGACCCGTGTCTGTGGCAGCGGCATCCATTTTGTGATGCCAGGGATCTGGAAAGAAGTAACCGGGTAGCCCGGTGTGTACATATCTCTCCCTCTAGAAGGGTGGAATGCTACCCCCACCACCAGAATTGGTGGGGGGTAGTATTCCAAGATGTTTGACACCAAACACAACATGTTTCTGTGCAGCCATCCCAAAGTTAGCATTTACCGCGAGGATATAATGCACTTAAGACTATATGGTCAGGCTGCACCACAAACAGCATCAGAGGATTGACTCCGAAAACTGCAGAGGGGCCCTGCTCATGCAGGGGCACCCTCTCACATAAAAACCAAGCACTCTGCCTTCAGGATTGTAAAGGCCTGCCATAGGAGTGACTTATAGGTTTATATGTTCAGGTAATTGTAGTGATATAGGTAGCCTATATCACAGTAAGGGGTGCATGCACCACCTTACCCAGGCTGCAGTAGCAGACCTGTGGTGTCATTTTGGATGGCCTTCAAGGGGTGGCACAATACATGCTGCAGCCCCTGGTAGGCCTCTGAGGTACCTATGCCCTGGGTACATAGTATACCATATACTAGGGACTTATAAGGGCACTCCAGATTCCAATCAGAGATGTGCCTAAGGCACATGGAAACCATTTTAGAGAGGAAGCAGCTAGGCTGGGGTTCTGATTAGCAGGGCCCCAGCCAGACTAAAGTCGAAAAATAGTGAAGCATCAGCAAAAAGTGGGGGTACCCATGTGAAGCAGATCCTAGTCTCCTACACAGCCCCCCCAAACGCAGGGACATTAAACTAACCTTGACCAGTTGAGTCTTCATGTTCTAAGTGGAAGTACCTAGAGAGTCCATCTGCATTGGCATGGTTACTCCCAGGTCTATGTTCCACTGTAAAGTCCATCCCCTGTAGGGAAATGGACCACCTAAGCAGTTTGGGGTTTTCACCCTTCATTTGTTTTTTTTCTGCCACTCTGGATTCTGTGGCTTCAACATTCCCTGGCTGCTTAAAAGCAGTAGCTGCTACTTGTGTGAGTCTGGAGCAGAGTGAGACTATTGTAATGGGACATCACTTGAAGGTATATGTGCCACAGTCTGTCGAGATTCTTTTAACAAGGACTCAAACTCAGCACTTGACCCCTAGTCGGCTCACTAAGTATGAAAGAGTGATCCTAGGTGCTGAAAATGTAAGCGTGATAAGATGCACCACAGTGAATCCAGCAACCTTGTTGCCGGACCCATTCTGTGAAGAAGTAAAAGAAGAAGTTGATCATGATTGTTTGAATCTAAAAGAAATGTGTACAAAGCCCAGGCCGGACATCTTTGATGTCCCATTGGGAGAATCAGATTATGTATTGTTTGTTGATGGGTCATGGTTGCGAAAACAAGATGGAGAACTGAGTGCTGCCTATGCTGTATGTACTATATCTGCTATTATAGAAGCATCGTGTCTAAAAGGAGTCAAGTCTGCACAAATAGCCGAATTGGTAGCTTTAACAAAAGCCTGCAAAATTGGGAAAAAATTGAGAGTAACCATATTCACGGATAGTCAATATGGTTTTGGGGTTGTGCATGACTTCGGCCAATTATGGATGCAAAGGGGATTTCTGACTTCTACAGGTTCTCCTATCAGAAACAGTAAAAATGTCAAAGAACTATTGGAATCATTACAATTACCAAAAGAAATTGCAGTGGTCAAGTGTGCCACACATAAGTCAGGAAATGATTATGTGACACAAGGCAACAAATATGCTGACCAAGTTGCACAATTTTGTGCTCGAAATACAATGTCTTTGAACAAAGAGTTGGAAAAAGAAACTACCAATTGCCAACTAATGTTTTTCTCTGCTTTTTAAACATGTGATGAAGTTAGACAGTTACAGGATGAGGCAGATGTAAAAGAAAAGGAATTCTGGATCAACACAGGTTGCACCAGAAGAACCGATGATGAGGTATGGGTGTGTCCCGATGGGAGACCGATAATGCCAGACAGTATGTTATCACAAATGGCAAGAGTATATCATGGAGCTACACACATTGGGAGGGATGCCATGATTAGACACTTTAGGCAGACATGGTACAACCCCAAGTTTAGGCTCATTGCAGAGAGTCTCTGCCAGCACTGCTTGACATGTCAACAGCAGAACCCAGGTAGAAAAACATTTGTCAGTTGGGGAAAAATAGGAAAGGCAGAGGGACCATTTACAAGACTGCAGCTTGATTTTATAGAGTTGCCACCGTGCAACGGTCTGAAGTATGTCCTTGTCATTGTGTGTCTGTTTTCTCATTGGGTGGAAGCTTATCCAACAAGAAGAAATGACAGTCTCATAGTTGCCAAACTACTCCGGAGAGAACTCATCCCCAGGTTCGGATTTCCAGTCACTTTGGAATCAGATAGAGGACCTCATTTTAACAATGAGATAATTTGATTAATTTGTACAGCTTTCAAAATTGAGCAGAAACTACATTGTGCCTATCGACCAGAAGCATCTGGAGTGGTTGGGCAGCTAAATGGTACAATAAAATCCAGGTTAGGGAAGGTGTGTGCATCCACTTCACTGAAATGACCTGATGCTTTGCCCCTGGTATTAATGAGCCTTAGAAGCATCCCTGACAGAAGGACAGGCTTGAGTCCTCATGAAATTCTTATGGGAAGAACAATGAGACAAGCATTTGTACCTGGAAACAAACTGATGACTATAACTGATGATCTAGTGTTGGACTATTGTAAAGGACTAGCTGATCTGGTACGTTCTGTGTCTCACCAGGTTGGAGAAGATGCAACCACAGCACAGCCGAATCAAGCTCATGATTTGTGTCCAGGAGACTGGGTTGTGATAAAGAAGCACACAAGAAAATCGTGTTTAGAACCCAGGTGGAAAGGACCGCATCAGATTATATTGGTCACAACAACAGCAGTGAAGTGTTTTGGCTTGCCAAACTGGATCCATGCCAGTCATATCAAAAGAGTCCCAAGTCCACCTGAACGACAAGAGCAGCAACTGGTAGAACAAAGAAAAGAACCAGAAGCTGAAAGTTGTGAAGTCGAAGAAATCAGAGAAACAAACTCTGAAGAACGTATTGATGATGAACAACCAAGTACAAGTCAAGTAGGGTGGGCACTGGATACTGGGTCTCAAAAGACTGCTGTAGAGGCCGAGGAAGAGCAAGAGAATGAAAGACCAGAACAAATCGAAGCAGAAAATCCAGATCAAGGTCAATCAGAAAGAGAACATGAGAGACTGACAGGTTCAGAACAAATTCAGTCAACAGAATAATCTGCTGCAGGAAACTTAGATCAAGCTCAATCAGAATCAGAAAAAGAAGAACTAAAAGATCAAGAAGAAATTCAATCGACAGAAAGACAAAAATTAGAAAGCCCAGAACAAGCTCAACTAAAAGAAAAAGAAAATAAAAGAACGTTAGAAATTGGCGAAGAAGGTGAAAAGGCAGTGCAAACAAAGAGAATCAGAAAGGGTGATCACTGGCCAAGTGGAGTAAAAGGACTGAGATATGTTTTGAAAAGGAAAACAGGGAAAGAATTAGAACAAGTAAACAAAATATCAAGTCAAACTGAAGAAGAACATCCAAGAAGAAAATCTTTAAGAAAATCAACAAGAGTGAGAGTTCCAAATAGAAAATATAAGGCTCCTGAATGGACATATATTATCCTCAAGGACTTTGAGAATCTTGATCTAAACGAAGGACAAGAAAATGTCACTAATGAAAGAAGTGACAAAAGCAAATTGAGACCACCTTAAGGAACAGACTGTGATACAGAAGGTGGGAAAATTTTACAAACAAGTAAAGAAGAGAATAATAGAACCAGATGAAGAAAATAAAGTAAAGACAAAGGGGAAAGCAAAAGACGAAAAGCTGTTGAAGTATGGGATCACACAAAGATTATTGTATATATTCTAGTTTTAAATTAAACTTAGAATTTAAAAGAAAATGTAGAGATTAATACATTTTAGAAAATTAAAATGGCAGAAACAGAAGTGACTGAACATCCGAAATCTAGTTTAAAACAAAGATGTGTTAATGTTGTTTGTGCAGTATTTTGATACTAATGTTAATGTGGTTATTGCTAACAGTTGTGATACCTATTTTGATGGTAAATAACAACAGAAATAATACCAATATAAGTGATCAAGTGAATGCAGGTACTAAAGGAACAACTACCACTAATTTAGAGCAATGGATGAGACCATGTATCAACATGGCAGATCAAATAGTGAGTCGTCATTAAATGTGTTTACTAAACTTCTTTATGAATATGTAGACACAATGGAAGTGAGTGATTGTTATGTTTGCATGAAATTACCTTTGTCTGTCTCGGAGGGGGTGACTTATCACCATCTTCCTTTAACATATGGTGTGTTGTGTAGTGTTGTGTCCAGTCTGTTCTATAAAACATGCAAATTGTAGTATTATTATTCTAACATGGATTTAGTATTCCCAGCGATTCCTATTAGAAGAAACCTAAACCCAGTGCTTAGTGCTAAAGATGCAGAATTTATGGGCGAGTTTTTCCTAACAACAAACCTAATAGACATAACATATGCGCATAAGAACAATTTAACCTGTATGTTGCGAGATGAAGAAAAAGATTTTCTAAATTTAGTAGAGGAAAGAAGACAGGATTTTCAAAAGAAGGCTGTTGAACAGAAGTCACATGTACCTCCGTGGGCTAGTAAGGAAGGGGACTATAAGAAAGGCGAGATTCATGCTGCAGTGTCCCTAGGTTTGTCAAAGTTGGGAAAATTCTGACTACATAGACTAAAAACAGACTATAACAACATTTTCATTGGTTCTGGTGAATGTGATCACACCTTCCTAATCATGGGGGATGGGGATTAAAAGGTGGAACTGATCCTGTCTTTCCGGGAATATATTATGTGTGTGGTAAGAATGCCTATTATAGGTTGCCAGTAGTAGAACACAACAGGAGTATAACCCATAGACCAGGTTGAGATCTGGGTAAGTAAGCAAAAACTAACAACAATGTCTCAACCGGTATCATTGAGGAAGGCAAGTATATATGCATGTACAAGACATTACAAAAAAGGAGAAAGGGAGACTCGTGGTATGTTTTAAAACGTGCTCATGGCATCATGTAATTGAAGTAACAAATTATACAGAACAGTTATATCAGCACTGTGGGCAAAAAATGCAAAGGCAACCTAAAATGAACTTGGTGCACTAATGTGCTCGTGACACACAAGGGTGACGGCGCAAGTGACAAGTGAGAGAACAGCGGAAGGCGCAATGTGACAAGGTGAAAAATATGTACAGATATATATGGTTCACCAAGGATTATTTACAATAGTTGGTCATGATTTTGCTAGACATTTTATGTGAACCATAGTTGAATTTGCGCCGCAGATTGCGCTGAAATGTCGACGGCGTTTCGATCCTATTTATTCAGGAACATCTTCAGGACAGGGTTGCCAAGTGTGGGGTGCTGAAGGAAGCAGGAGGTGAGCGTCAAGGGGCAGCGTGGCTTGCCCAATAGAAATGAAAGGGTCCCAGGTCAGTATTTTTTTATTATACATAATGGTATGGTAGTTGTTATCTTGGGATAGTATTTCCAAAAGTGTACCACATTACTAAGAACAATGAAATGGATGTAATAAGTCAAGGACTGTGAGAAGTTGGCCTGGTATATGCTGTCCACTAATTATAGTGGGTACCTTGCACCAGTCCAAACACCCCCTTATTGGAGATAGGTTACAGACAACCTTTATTGAAAGCTAACCTAGTGGTAGCTATGGAGAGCAGCCTTCAGGCTAAGTCTTGAAGGAATGTAAAGCAGCTTGTTTTACCAGTCTATAATCTCTTGAGTGACCAAATGAAAGGGGACCACACCAGGTATATATATAAAATATATGTATTTAGTCGTAAACACACCCCTCTAGTCTCTTTATGAGGCTAGAGTTCGAAGTACATAAGTTACAAGTCAGTTATCAACAGTAATAGCACAAATACAAGTTTGAGCCCTAGGGGCGTACCAAACCATATACCAATAAAGTGGTATAAGAACCACGACTGAGCTAGACACAAGGCCTAGAGCCTGTAGAAATGCTTGGACCACAAGGAACCACCCAAGTTAATGACACAGCGGACCCACGGGGGACGCGTGCAGTGTGGGAACAAAGCCGCGAGCCGCTGTTGACTTCTATGGGGAATGTCGCGGTTGGAGTTTTAAAGAAAAAGTACACTTAGAGGAGGACTTGGAGCAAACCCCTTTAGAACTAGGTGGTTCTAGAGTCTATACCCACGGGAGCACTGGAATACTCGAGTTACCTCACCCAGGGGAACCGGGTGCATAGGTGTCTTTCGGGGTTGGGTTTCGTCGTCGTTTTCAATGGCGATCTGCTGCAAAGTGCTGCTGGCGACCAAGTCGAAAGTGTTTGGGTGGATCCAAAGGTGGATCGAAGATGTGAGGAACCTGAAAGCAGAGGGGACAGAGTCTGGGTCACTAGCCAGTGACCAGGAAGGCGATGAGCAGATGCCCACCGATGTTGGGTGCTTCAGGTAGGTTGACAGTCATTTTGACTCTTCAGCCACAAGGTCCAGGAGGTGTCGACGACAACCAGGAGCTGGATTCGAGCTGTCCGATGACGTCTGTCGATTGCTGCAGTGTCAGTGACCGGATTGGACCCAACAAGCCTTGGCAACGGCAAGTCTTGAAGAAACAAAGAAAGGATGATGTTGCAGACCAGCAAGGTCTGGGGGACTCAGCCAGTGAGGGTAAGTCAGGGCACCTCGGGAGCAACCAGGAAAGCCCAAGCAGAAGAAGAGTAGCCTTTGGGAGGGCCCACTAGCCAACGGACTAGCGACCCCGCAAAGGAGCCTCAAGTGGACGCACTTGGAGCTCGCTTGAAGGACACTCGTGGAGTGGAGGCCAGTGATCTTCAGTGCAGTCGGTGCTGGTGGCAGAGGCTACTTGGAGCCAAAAGCACAACTTTGTGGGAGACCAGGAAGAGGATGCACTTGCAAATGTGCTCTGTGTACAGGTCATGGTCCCACGTTACCCACAACAGCTACGGGCCTCAGCTTTGCTTGGGACTCAGGGCAGCCTCGGTGAAGTCTGGAAATCCACCTCTGGTGATGCAAAGACTTTGGTGTCCAGCAGGAGCTTCAGCGATGCAGACCGGACAATTGCTTCTTAGGTGCCTGCCAAGCAGGGGAGTCACTCCTTGACCCCAAGGGAGATTCTTCAGTCCTCTAATCTTGAAGTAGAGCGTCGAAGGTCCAGGATTCGGTGTCAGAGTTTCGTCCAGGGTAAACTAAAGTCCTAAGGACTGGGGTCCCATACTTATACCAAGTTAGGGGGTTGGACATACTCTGGGGACCCACCTATGGGAGGGTCAGGGAAGAGGGGTGGTTACACCCATTCCCTTTGTCCAGTTTCGCACCAGAGCAGGGGCAGGTAGCCCCTGCAACCGGTTTGAACTGGCATATGCACAGGGACACCAAATGTGTCCCCAGTGCAGGACTTCAAAGCACCAGAGGGTGCTCCTGCCCAGCCCCAATACACACTATCCTGTCTGGGGAGGTGGTTACACCTCCCTTCGACAGGAAACCTATTGTCCAGGCCTCCCCTGCCGGAGTTTCAGTCAGCAGCAGGAGGCCAGACCCGTGTCTGTGGCAGCGGCATCCATTTTGTGATGCCAGGGCTCTGGAAAGAAGATACCGGGTAGCCCAGTTTGTACATGTCTCTCCCTCTAGAAGGGTGGAATGATACCCCCACTGCCAGAATTGGTGGGGGGGTAGTATTCCAAGATGTTTGACACCAAACACAACATGTTTCTGTGCAGCCATCCCAAAGTTAGCATTTACCGCGAGGATATAATGCACTTAAGAGTATATGGTCAGGCTGCACCACAAACAGCATCAGAGGATTGTCTCCGAGTGCTGCAGAGGGGCCCTGCTCATGCAGGGGCACCCTCTCACATAAAAAAACAAGCACTCTGCCTTCAGGATTGTAAAGGCCTGCCATAGGAGTGACTTATAGGTTTATATGTCTGTGCAATTGTAGTGATATAGGTAGCCTATATCACAGAAAGGGGTGCATGCACCATCTTACCCAGGCTGCAGTAGCAGACCTGTGGTGTCATTTTGAATGGCCTTCCAGGGGTGGCACAATACATGCTGCAGCCCCTGGTAGGCCTGAAGTACTGGGTTTTATTGGACCCAGCGGTGCCAGGGAACACACCCAATGACCTCGAGTTCTTCCTGTCTCAGACTACAGAAACACAGAGTCTTCTTGGTGGCTTCAAAGATCAATTTATTGGCTGCAGCCAGCAACAGGTATCCTAGAAGTACAACACGGTGTATGTTCTCAGGAGACTGCTCCTCTCATGGAAACCAGCTATCTCTTTTATACAGAATATTATGCTTTAGGCAAACATTCCTTATTTTTACAGTGGGTCATTCACATATTTCTTACAACAAAAAAAGACAGATTCATGATGACAAGCCCATTTTCAGTTTGTCCAGCCCACAACCAAATACCCAGTGAGGCCCAACACCTGCAACAGATATAATCTGGACCCCTAATAAAATCGGGCACCTCCTCCTCGTAAAGCAGGTCATAAAGAAAGAGCAGTGACAGGTGTGAATAAGATTTAGATATAGATGTGTGCAATGAAGGGTTTATGGCATGCTGCACCTGGGCCCCTAATCTCGATCGGCCACTGGGAACTAAAACTGGCCGAACAGGTTCTGGCTCTGGACAGTGGAGTCAGCTTGCCCAGGTCACTGAAAGTGTACGTGTCCCCTAAGGCGCGTTTTGGCTTTAGTCATTGCTCTTATGTGAGGGCAACCACAAAATGGCTGCCGTACACAAAATGGAACCCGAGGGTTCACAAGGGAATCGTTAATATTAGAGTGATCCCGTCACTCGAATATGACGCAAATACTCAGATATAGCATACCTGTCATTACCGGTCTGCTGATACCAAAATCGTCATGTTACAATGATGTTAATGACACAGGTCCAGAATTTTCAGTACCACAGACCCTCCTTTTGCCCTTACATAGGCAATTTACTTACACTCATGCTAATCTGAGTCTAGGTCTATGTTCATGAATTCATTGAGATGTTGCTGTAGCATCATCCTATTACTTAGCTCGTCCCTTGATACAGGTTTCCTTACACATGATGTAACACATAGGCCGCATATGGCAGGAACACACTGTATGCACAGACAAAACAGGAAAAGGATGGCTAGAAGTATCCCAATGACCATCAGAACTTTCCATCCCCAGGTGGATAACAGTTCCCAGAACCATCCCATCAACGACCAGTCTCCTTCATCTATATGGATGGATTCAGAGATCCTATGTAGTTTGGAGATGGCCTGGTACACTGTTGGAGCGTTATCTGGAATGAAAATGCAACAACTGGATTGGATCACTCTACATACCCCACCACGGTCTGCAAGTATGATGTCTAACGCGACCCTGTTCTGCAGGGTCATAAGGCGGTCCGACTGGAGCTCAGCAGTCAAATTATTAAGGGCACCGACAGTTTCGACTATGGTGGATTCAACCACTCGCGTCAATTGCCTCACATTCCTGTTGTTAGCCATAGGTCCCCAGAACGGCAGAAAACCCCTAAAGAAGTCTCCCGCTTCTTGTCCTGCAGTGTCTTCCTTGCTGAAGACACCCCTAATTCTTCTTATCTTATGGTAATCTGCCGCAGCTGTGTAGGTGGGAGGCAACAGGAATGAAACGAAGCATGTGCCCGAGAAGTCAGGGGGCAACCACGTGTAGGCCCTATTATGGCAGATAAAGTAGGTACCCCTAGCTGCTAAGAACAAAGGGGAAGTCTGAGACGCAAAAATATACGTTTCAGTGCAGATACTCTTCCCTAACTGAGCTCTTGGATTCTTGCCATTACCTTGCAGACATAGATGACCCTGATGGGGTACAATCCAAATTGGAGCGGATCTTTTTGCTTGCTGGTTCTCGCTCAGACTCGCTCCATATCCAGTCACGCTCCATCCAATATACGCTAGTGTCTCATCTTCCGGGATAGTTTCGTAGGAACTAGTTCCCCTTATCATGTCGACTATCCCCTTAACTAGAGCACTATTCTTTGGGTTGTCTTTGACGGAACGTAGGGGGTGGATTTCGCGAGCATAGATGAACATCGTTCGGTATGCCCACACAGAACCATTGTAGCTGAATGGCAGCACTAGGTAGGGAATACCTTTCTCAGTAGTATGAGGCATAAGGCCACACACCCAACAGTTGGTTCTGTTCACTACTAGCTGGTGTTGGTGTAAGAGCTGAACAAAGGAGTTGTTCATAAACTCTAATCTTCTAACGGACTCGTGTTCAGGTAGAGGGTGAAAAGAATGTGAGGAGATAGTAGAGGAAGGCATGGGCTGTACAGTGGGTGCAGATGTCACTTGAAAAGAGAATATGATATACCCCACTAAAGACATCATTAGACTAAGTAAAATACAAAGACACATAATTAGAAAACATTTTCTGCTCATGGTTGCACATATTTTCCTCTTGAAACTTATTCTTTCAACAGGTCTCTCCATCTGAAAAGGCTCCATCCTCTAACGTGCTGTTCGCGGCGGTTGGTTTTCTTCACTTGAGAGTGTTTCTGAATGTCCCAGGGAACGCCCTAGAACAAACCAGACCCGTAGACCTTGTGTCCGCAGGCTACACACTCAAGTCTTTTCACCACGACCCTACAGCTGAACCCGGATGGTGGTTCAAAAACGGGTTTTCGGATGGGAGGACCAAAATTTCATTTTATTTGTCCATGACTCTCGGTCGCAAGTTATAACGGCTTTTTCCAGGCAATGTCTGGTCGCAAAACAAAAGTTCAGGCTCAGTAGTGTCCAATCGAAGTGGTGATGGTATTGCTCTTTGGAGAAGATCGTCACTTTCTCGCTCAGAATTTGTCCCTGTGACGCGTGCGTCACTAAAAGGCAGAAAACGAGGCACTGTTTCAGTTTCCGAGTCAGCAATTCCCTCCTGGACCCACCGGTCATATGGTAGAGGCAAAGGGACCCTCTTACAGTGTACGCCGTGGATCCAGTTTTTCTTCCCTTGTACTCGCACTGCAGATCTTGTGGACAAAATCACCAAATAGGGGCCAATCCAGCGGGGCTGATCGTTCTTTGTCCGCTGAAAGTTCTTGATTACCACCCACGATCCGGGATTGATTGCATGCCCTGGATCTTTAGAAGCCTGAGGCAGTGTATTATGAACCTGTTGGTGTAAAACACGCAATTTAGCCGTCAAATCATGCAAGTAATCAAGCAGTACAGGGTGTTCAATCTCGCTGAATTTCGTTGGCCTCGGCACTCCCCATATGTTAGCCGGGCGACCAAACACTATCTCATGAGGACTAAGTCCTACTCGGGAATGTACGGTCATCCTAGTTGACAACAGTGTTAATGGCAACGCATCAGGCCATTTAAGGCCAGAGCTTGCTTGTATCTTGGCCAGTTTTAGTTTAAGAGTGCCATTATAGCACTCAACTAATCCAGCTGATTGGGGATGATTTGCAGCGTGAAATTTCTGCCGGATTCCTAAACCTTCACACACTCGTTTCATCACTTGACCCACAAATTCACCCCCATTATCACTCCACACCATTCTTGGCAAACCAAACCTAGGGAAGAACTCTTTGAGAAGGGCTTTCGCTGTGGACAAGGCAGTATTATCTTTCAGAGGATATGCCTCTACCCATCTTGAAAAGGCACAAACAACAACGAGTACGTATTTCAAATTGTTGCACCTCTCCATGTGGATGAAATCTAGCTGCAAAACCTCGAACGGATACGTTGGAGGCGCAAAATGACCAGCTGGAGTTGGGGTTCCCTTACCAGGATTGTATTTCAAACAAACCATACAATTTTTGACCACATTCTCTGCACATTTGGGAATTCCAGCATTTTGCCACACTGGAGCCAATAACTTACAGATTCCTTTCACACTGATGTGGGCCATCCCATGTGCCATTGTAACCACTGCAAGCACATATGTATCGGGTAACAACCATCGCTGATGCTCTGACAATTCAACCCAACAACCATTTGCATCCAATTTACCCGTACTCTCTCTCCACGTACTTAATTCCTTCTCCGTAGCTTCAGCTTGGATGGACTTCACACTCTCTATCGTATCTTCACACATTCCAACGTCACCAATCCATCTTGCAGGGCCCGCAACATACATTCGACTCATCACATCTCTTGCTGTTTCTTTCGCAACTTCATCAGCAAACATATTACCGCGACCAACGTCGTCAGTGATCTTCTTATGTGCACTGCATTTCACAATCGCGACTTGCAATGGCAAAGTAAGTGACTCCAGGAGCTCATTCACCAATTGACCATGCTGTATTTTCGTACCGTGAGACGTGAGGAACCCACGTTCCTTCCACAAGCGTCCAAAACTATGGGCCACACCAAACGCATACTGGCTATCGGTATATATGGTCACTTTCATTCCTTTTGATAATACACACGCTCTCATAAGTGCAGTCAACTCTGCTGCTTGAGCTGAATTATGTGGGATACGTGCAGTTTCAACAATCGTATGTAAAGTCGTGACAGCATATGCCGCAGTCGTATCACCATTCGGAAGCTTGAAGCATGACCCATCCACCCATAAGGTACCATCACACTTTACAAGAGGAGTGTCCCTAAGATCTACTCTCCTTTCGTTTCTTCTTCTGTCCTAAGAAAGCAATCATGCTGTTCCGGAACATCTGTCTTTGTTATAATTGGCAACAATGTAGCTGGGTTCAGCGTGTTGCATTTTCTTGTGTGCACATGGCTCGCTAAAAGTGTCAACTCGTAACCTGACAATCGAGCACTAGTTAAGTGCTGTGTCTTGGTCCTGTTTAACAAAATATCCACTGCATGTGGGACCATCACGACCAGCGTATTATTCATCACCAAACCAGCAGACTGTCGAATAGAAACAGCTGCTGCCGCTGTGGCTCTCAAACAACTCGGCAACGCTCTAGCTACCGGGTCCAAAATCGACGAGAAATATGCACATGGACGTTGCTTGTCCCCAAAAGACTGTGTTAACACTGATAATGCACATCCTTCTCTCTCATGGACATACAGCGTAAAGGGCTTGCTGTAGTCGGGGGTACCCAACACAGGAGCCGAACACAATGCATCACGCAATTCGGAAAACTTTTCTGACAATCTTCGGACCAAGGAAGGGGATTCGGCGTGTCTTTATAGGTCAATGCTACCAAAGGTTTAGCCATCAATGAAAAATTCGGTATCCATTGTCTGCAATAGGATGTAATACCTAAGAAAGCACGCACTTCTCTCTGTGTCATTGGCACACTTAATTTTGCAATTGCCTGAATTCTTTCTGGGGTCAATCTTCTTCCTCTTTCGATAAGAGGTGACCTAAATAGGTCACTTCTTGTCGACAATACTGTAACTTGGAAAGAGACACTTTGTGGTGTAAATCAGACAAATGACGCAACAATGACAAAGTGGCTTCTTTACAAATCTCCTTAGTATCTGCAGCAACTAACAAATCATCGACGTACTGTAGAAGGGTAGCGCCATCAGGTAACACAAGAGTGTCAAGCTGAGACTTCAGAGCCTGACTATAGATAGAAGGACTTTCACAAAAACCTTGAGGAGCTCTCTGAAATCGGAAGCTTCGGCCTCCTAAACAGAATCCAAAAATATCCCTGCTCTCTACGGCAATAGGGATGCTGAAGAAAGCATTCTTCAAGTCAATCACCGAGAACCAAGTGGCTGAGGCTGGAATCATTGTCAGTAAAGCAGTGATATCGGGAACGACTGGAAACTGTGGCACAACTATCTTGTTTACCTCTCTAAGATCAATCACAAACCTGTAAACAGGTGGCTGAGAAGAGTCAGTACGCTTCAAGACAGGTAAAACAGGACTATTGCAAACATTACCTCTTGTCTCTTCAATTACATTTTTCTCAATCAAATCATAAATGATCGCTAGCAACGCTTTTTCACCTTCATTAGAGATCTTGTATTGGGGAATGCGCGGCATTTTAACATTGGCTTTCAACGTTACAACATATGGCGGTATTTCCAAAAGACCTACATCATTGGGACCAGTAGCCCAAAGAATATCAGGGAGAAACGACAATTCTGTTGGAAGTTTGTCCTTTGACAAATATATTGGTGAAACCACTGTCTTACCTAATGTGAGTTGTACTCCGAAGGAGAACAATACAATGTCGCATACAATCTTTTCAGCAGATCCAATCCTAACAAGTTCTCACCACAACCTGTCGTTAGAATAAGTGGTGCTTCGATTTCACAAGGTCCAACAGAAAGAGACATAGGACTAGAAATCGGGTTCCTAACCGGGGCGCCAGAAAAACCTACTGAAACATTAGTTTCGCCAGACAAAGGTGCGCCAGGGAATTTAGAGTGCATAATAGAACTCTTTGTAGCACCAGTATCCAACAGAAAAGGCTCTGACACACCTGATGTAATCACCTCAATATAAGGTCCACTCTGATCTACTGGAACTGAAACAACTCCCTCTCTTTGTCTATGGCTGTCCTAGCAATCATCACCTTCCATACTCTCACCTTCTGCATAGTAGTCATCAGCATAGTACTGAGTCGTCCTACCAGACGCGTTATTCTGCTGATCAAAACTATTCATTGAATTTTGAGGAGGAAATGGGCGCGCTGCTCTGGGTGAAATTTCCGCGGTCCTCTAGCTCTAGGTGCTTGTGGAACACCTCGACCTCTTGCGCCAGAAATACCATTCATACGCTGCAACAAAATAGGGCAATTATATTTAAAATGACCTTCTTCCTTACAATATGAACATTGGTTAGGGCCTATCAGAGCACGTTGTTGAGGATACTCAAACCTTTGCAAATTCCTCTGATACTGTTGAGGTTGCTGATAGTCACGCTGATTACTACGAGGCGGATACGCTTGTTGTAAAAGAACCTTTGTTTTTAACTCTTTAGTTTTCTTGTCTGCTCTATCTTTCTCATCTTTATCTCTATTTTCGTAGTACTGTGCAGTAGCCAATATCTGTGCTGAAGAGGAAACGGCCCAAGAACTCTCTGAATCTTTCAATTTTTTACACAATTCGGGAAGCAAATTATGCACAAACTTGTCAACAAACAACCTTTGACCACCTTCTGTACTCATATCCTGACCACTGTGGTCGATAAATGTCTCTTCAAACCTAGTGAAGAAGTCAGATACACTTTCCTCCTTCTTCTGCTTGCATGCAGACAATTTATCCCAATTTACACGCATTGCAGGCATCAAAGTCTTCATGTAAGTAACGATCCTACCAGGGAGGTCTGCTACTAAAGGCTCTGGTTTAGCACCGCCTACTTGTCTGTCATTTGCCGCATTGATATTAATCCATGTGTCCCCTAACTCCGGCGCATGATCCGTGTGACGGATCACTCTCCATAAAGGCTGTGGGACCACATTTCCAAACAACATGTCTATATCAGCTAAATTCATAACACAGGAGTCTGCAGTCTGTGATAATTCCTTATAATAACCTGCAGGGTTTTTACGGGGGTCGGGTAGAGTCTGCTTAAGAGCCAGGACTTCAGTTCGCTTCCATGGAACATGTACCCACACACGTTGAAAATGAGGCTGAATAGGTGGAACAGCATTTAGGTCTCCTTCTTTCCAAACTGGGGAACTTCTCTCATGGGATACTGTCTGACCTTCCTTTTAACAGAGGGTTCTGGCTCAAACAACAGTCGAGAAATACCCTCACTCCTAAATGATAATAATGTCGCAACTGCTTTCTCAATATCGGAACCCACAATCGTGCCTTTGGAAAACTCAAACCATACACGACACAACTCAGGCGGATTGGCCTCCATATCACAATCTTTAATCTTTCAAGAAGAACTTCGCACATTTTGTCAAAAACATATCTCTGTTTCGGTGCTTGCCATTGGTGGAAGACATCCATAACAGACTCTAACTCATATCTTGTAGGGTCAGTGACCCATTTATGCGCCTAAATGATCCAATACTCCCTTCTCTCTAGAATCGGGCAATTGGCTACGCAATTGTTTACGCTCTAAAACGGGGGTCGTAGTCGGTGACCCAAAGAAAGGAGACAAAATACTAGTAACAGTGTTTGTCATTCTCTGTCGGACAGAAGGAGAAGTTGACAAATGAACAGGAGGAAAAACAGGAGGAGACAAAGCAAATGCAGAGGCAGTGTCAGAAGGGATAGTGTGGAGGGAAATAGATGCAGGGGGCAAAGTCATAGGAAGTAAAGATGGAACAGGTAGTAAAGGTGGCAGCCCTTGAGGGGGCTGCGCCATAGTAGTAGGAGCCAACTGAAAAACAGCTGGTGGTTGTGGAAGAACCAGAGGTACAACAACTGGGGGTTGTACAACTAAAGGTTGCGGAGGTGCTGTAGCACTCTGCGCATAAGGAGGTGGTGAATTCAACAAATGAGACATTAAAGGATCCTTCTCAAGTTCCTTCACTGTATCTTGCTGAAGAGGTGGCAAAACTGGATAACATTTATCAATTGCCAATTTACGTTGCCTGTGCAGCTGTTCACTCGCTTGTTCCTCTTCATCATCCTTATACTGCATAGCAGCTTGCATTATTGAAATACCCTTTTCTCTTTTATTCTTCTTTACTAATTTAATTTCTTTCTGTTTGGCTTCTTTTCGCCATAGGCGGAAAGAGTCAAACATCGCCGGCCGGGCTTTCTTCTTAAAAAGTCTAACCTCTAAATTATCCAGAATTTCGGTGTCAAAACTACCATATTGGGGCCACTTTAGGACACCATCTTTCCTTGTGTACCTAACCCATACGTTATTATACATGATAGGGCCCACTCCATGCTTCACGTAGAGCTCATAGGTTGGAGTTCCAATTGGAGGAACCGGGCACGAGTCCTCCAATCGGGAATCCCTATTACAACCAAGACAAAACAAATTTCCAAGTCTGCTAAGACCAGGCATCTTCGCTCACTAGTCTAGCTTCAAACTTCAAAGGATTATCGAATACGACAGTCTCGTGAATACACGAGTCCTTCGGCTTTGGTACTTGCAAGTTCCAAATCAAAAGATCCTAACAAATCAAAGATCCCATGGGATACCCAAAACTAAGAACCAAGACTAAGGACTGGGAGACGCTCCACTTATACTTAACTGAGGTATCGATGACGTCACCAGAAGACTCGCTCTATTGTCTCGCTCTACAAATCATAAAAGGGTCCAAGACAGGGCGATAGTCAGGGCAGCAGTCCTTCGTAGCCGTCGGGACGCGGGGAACCTCGCAGCAAAGACTTTCGGACCACGAACGACATACAGGGGTCGATGAAGTGGTTGGCCTTCCTCCAGAATTTTACACGAAGCTCCTCACTACCTCTGGCTTGGACCGGTACCGCTGAAATCGCCCCACGTTGGGCGCCAATTGAAGTACTGGGTTTTATTGGAACACACCCAATGACCTCGAGTTCTTCCTGTCTCAGACTACAGAAACACAGAGTCTTCTTGGTGGCTTCAAAGATCAATTTATTGGCTGCAGCCAGCAACAGGTATCCTAGAAGTACAACACGGTGTATGTTCTCAGGAGACTGCTCCTCTCATGGAAACCAGCTATCTCTTTTATACAGAATATTATGCTTTAGGCAAACATTCCTTATTTTTACAGTGGGTCATTCACATATTTCTTACAACAAAAAAAGACAGATTCATGATGACAAGCCCATTTTCAGTTTGTCCAGCCCACAACCAAATACCCAGTGAGGCCCAACACCTGCAACAGATATAATCTGGACCCCTAATAAAATCGGGCACCTCCTCCTCGTAAAGCAGGTCATAAAGAAAGAGCAGTGACAGGTGTGAATAAGATTTAGATATAGATGTGTGCAATGAAGGGTTTATGGCATGCTGCACCTGGGCCCCTAATCTCGATCGGCCACTGGGAACTAAAACTGGCCGAACAGGTTCTGGCTCTGGACAGTGGAGTCAGCTTGCCCAGGTCACTGAAAGTGTACGTGTCCCCTAAGGCGCATTTTGGCTTTAGTCATTGCCTTATGTGAGGGCAACCACAAAATGGCTGCCGTACACAAAATGGAACCCGAGGGTTCACAAGGGAATCATTAATATTAGAGTGATCCCGTCACTCGAATATGACGCAAATACTCAGATATAGCATACCTGTCATTACCGGTCTGCTGATACCAAAATCGTCATGTTACAATGATGTTAATGACACAGGTCCAGAATTTTCAGTACCACAGGCCTCTGAGGTACCTATGCCCTGGGTACATAGTATACCATATACTAGGGACTTATAAGGGCACTCCAGATTCCAATCAGAGGTGTGCTTAAGGCACATGGAAACCATTTCAGAGAGGAAGCAGCTAGGCTGGGGTTCTGATTAGCAGGGCCCCAGCCAGACTAAAGTCGAAAAACAGTGAATCATCAGCAAAAAGTGGGGGTACCCATGTAAAGCAGATCCTACTCTCCTACACACTAAAACGAACTAAAAGAACAAGCTTCTCAGAAATAGTAGGTGATATATTTGGTGCACTGATACCGTCAGTTGTAGTCACACTGAATTCACATAAGATACGTAAATTGTCAACAGTAGTTGATCGTCTATCTACAGATACTGATGGGGGATTCTTAATGATTAATACCGAAATGGTTGCAATTAGATCTATGGTTTTGCAAAATCGACTTGCACTTGATATATTATTGGCAAAAGAGGGTGAAGTCTGTGGCATGTTGAAAGTCCAGCATTGCTGTACATATATCCCAGACAAAAGTAAGGGTATTGAGGGATATATTAAGAATATTACAAAGATTCATGATGATTTGACCCAACTGGAGGTTGACGGTGTTTGGGAAAGACTTAGTAAAAATATTTCCACTATAGGTAGTTGGTTTTCCACTTTAGGGAGTAGTCTATTAGGGAAAATCCTAATACCAGTAATTTCCATAACAATAGTAGCTCTGATGATGATAAGGACATATGGATGTTGCAAGAATAAAACAAAAGCAAGAATGGTAGCTGAAATAAAGAATAAATGAATGGGAAGAAAGAGAAACAGGGAAGAAATCGAATTAGAGGAGATGAAAGGAAGTCTATATAATAAAATATAAGGAGTAGGCATGAAAAAGAAAATTGAAGAGTTAGAAGAAAGAAAGGAAGATAAAAAAATTAAATGAATAAAAGTTGGCACTTGGTAATGATGGGTATTTTTATGGAGCAAGGATTCGAGAAAAGTGAAACTTGCTCGATTAAATCCTCCATTAACTTTCACTAATCATTAAATTAGTAAATAAGACGAAAATAACATACACCAGAAACAGATACACGGGGAGAAAAGCTTACGCATGCTTGAATTAATGAGAAATAAAATGCAGCACGAATAAAACCCGCTTTAACTTGCAAAAATCGCTTTGCGCATGTGCAAACTTGAATTACGCATAAGTAACGTGACTAACTCGCTTTGAGAGGGAAAACCTCACGCATGCGCAAGAAAGTCCAGAACGCGGTCTTGAGGTACTGCATGCCTGGCATATGCTTGCTTGATTTAAAAGAAAGCTGCTGCTATTAACGCTTTTACCCAAGTGTAATAATAATGACATGGGATAGAGTAGAAGTGGGTGGTGAACAGTGAGAATTACATGTTTAAGAAAATAACATCTGTTTATGATTTTTTTATTAATAGTGTACATTTGGGCCTGTTAATCCATGACTGAAAAAGAAAATGGCGAAAGCTAAGCATGCTCAATGAGTCCATGAAATGACCCGGTGACGAGAGAGAACTGAATGACTGCTAAGATCCAAGGATAGAAGGGATGGGAAAAGAAGAAGATGTAGCGGTCATCTATGAAGCCTGTATTAAATGAATTATGGCATTTGCAGCAAAATATACATGCGAAAAATAAACTATATAAATGAGTAGAAGGGGTAGAGTTATCAAACAATAGGTTTTACTAATAAAAATGAATATGTCCGCCTGGTATGATGAAGACACCCCTAACCCCGTCCAATCATATTCCGTAGTTTAGTAAATTTGCAACACTTGAGGGTGGGACATGAAGAAATAAAGACTATAACTAGAGTGGCTTGAATTAAGTAGATTAATGCTGCTAATGGACACAGGATTCAATGGAGCTGTGAGGGAACTACTGCTGCTGGGAGCTGAGAAGAGAGAGAGAGACGAGAGCAGATTTGGAAGATCCAGACTACTGCCTGATTAGATTGGAAGATTGCGGAAGAATATCGAGGAGGGAGAGAGTGTAAGAGAGGAAATCGCCCTGGTGCGTCGGGTTGTAGAGAAGTCTAGTAAGTATCAGACCTGTCCTGATCCTATCCTATAATCTTTGTCTCCTGATCCAAAGTCAGGGGACCCCCACCAATCCTTTGGCCAGAGGGGTGGTTTTCCAGTTATCCTCATTAGGTAAATGTCATTCGCACTGTGTACTTGTAATTGATGAGCGTTCAACTTAATGACTGAAATTTTAGATAAACGTATTATTATTAATATTATTCAGAGTCTGTGGTTATTTCATTAAGAATTTTAGTTAAGAAGTTGTTAATATCACCATCAACTAACTCAACTAATGGTCCATCGACCAGAGGAAGATTGTTGATTCGTGAAGATTAGTTAGACATGATACTGTAATTGATTTGTGGTTACAGGTAAATAACTAATCAGAACTTAGTGAATTATATAAACTTGACCCTTTCCAGCGGAAATTGGCCAAGGGGAATGCAAATGATCGTATTTAGATAAATGTATATGGGCCCATTGAAAAGTTCAGTTTTTGTCTAAAAATATCCAACCTTGGCCTCTTCGCGGAGGATCAGTTACAATCAGAAAGCAAGGCAGCGTTCAAGCAAGAGCCAGGCAGGGTGCCAGGAGGAGCCAAGCAGAGTCAAGAGAGGAGCCAAATCGGGTCCAGGGGATCTCTGCAAGAAAAGAGAAGCCAAGCAGAGTGCAAGGAACCGGAAACCACACAGGTTGGAAGAAATGGAAAACTACACAGGATGCAAGGAACAGGAATTCAAGGAGGGTGCAAAGAGGAAAGCTGCCCAAGGTACAGAGGAGGGAAGTTTCACATGATGTGATAGTGAAGTTTCTTGGGTGCAAGGCACGAATATGTGCAGGATGCAAGAATTCAAGAATGGAGGCCCGCAAGGAGAAAGGGAGAGAAGTGCATTATGTAAACAGAGCCCATGCAGTGTGAGCAAGGGTGAACCCATGTATCACTTTTCCACAAATGTTGTGTGAATACAACCAAGATGTAGCCTTCTTGGCCCTCAGACAAGCATAGGTATTTACCAATTTGAGTGAAAGGAACAGGCAAGTTGTGACCCACACTTCTCTCTAAAAAAATTACCCGACGACAATGCGTATTGGGTATGTAACAAACCTATAAGAGACTGTTAGGCATTTACATTTATTGTTATGAGTTTTGGCAGCCTTTCACTCCAAGCCTGCACACACAAGTGGTCCACATTGGTATTATTATGGCTTTATTTTAAATCAGTTTTAGTGCAGGATAAATGCAAGACTTGTATCTGGTAAATCAATAAAATTGTGGTGAAAGAGAATTAGAAAACACGGAATGTGAAAATTATAAAACTAAACAGTATGTTACACTGTACATTTTTAAGGATCCCTACATTACTAATTTTAGCATTAATGATTTGTTGTTCTATGAAGATTCAGTGTTTAGATATTGTCACCATACATGTGCAACTGAACGTTATCTATTGTCCAGTATGTGGCCTACTTATGTCAAAGAAAGGCTAAAGAATGTTTTTCTGAAAGCACCCATGAGGAACTGCACTGCTCTCTGTTGTTGTTTTTCAATTATTCTAAGTCCCGCTCTCTCTCCCCAAGAGGGCTGCTAACAGCGGATTTACACCATCCAAATTGTTGGTTTAAAAAAAAGAATACCTTTTGACTCATGTCAGGTGGGAGAAATAATGTGAGAATGTGCTTGCATGTTCATTTTAACGTTTAAAGCCAGTATATCTTTTCATAAGCTTCAATGGTTTATATGAATACATAAAAATATGAGCCAGAATCCTACAACAGAATGTGTGACGCATGTAACACACATTTTTGCATGATAATAAACATAAACCATCAACTTTTGCAAATGAATAACAACTTATCTGTAATATTGCATGAGACCTCAATGAGCAAATAAGTAACTGCACCATGGGGACTCCTAAGAGACATTGAAAGAAAAATATATAACATCTCAGGAATGATGGTAAGATCTCTTGAGAATATATGAGTGTAGAAAATGACAATTGTTTGTGTGGTCTACTCTCAGATTTTTCCTTTTACTGTTATTGCTATCTGGAAAACTG
This sequence comes from Calotriton arnoldi, assembly GCA_963921515.1. Classification (NCBI taxonomy): domain Eukaryota; kingdom Metazoa; phylum Chordata; class Amphibia; order Caudata; family Salamandridae; genus Calotriton; species Calotriton arnoldi. Next base: position 394,629 of record CAWUFW010012084.1, read on the forward strand.
TGCACTTTTTCGATACTAACCATTTATAAAGTGCCTCTGTGCCTCCTTTCAACGTGAAGCAATTGGTATACCCGTAGCTGGCATATTTAACTTACCTATAAGACCTTAGTATATACTAAAAAGTGTACCCAGGGCCTGTAAGCTAAATGTCACGAGTGGATTAGAGCACCTATTGCATAGATACTCTCAAATGTTTTCCGAGGGGCCGCAAAGTGTGGTCTTTGGTGAGCCTGAGGTCTGTATTGTTGGTAGCAGGGTGGGAGTGGGCCTTTGTGGGTGGTTAAATGTTGCAGGATACTTCAGTAGAACATTTTACTTAAGTTCAGGTAGCTTTTAAATAAAAGCTACACCACTTATTTAACATCTTGCTGAATGTTAGTGCTCACTGTAGTAAACAGCAGCCCAGTGCTGTTGTTAACCCGGGGGCCGGATATAAAGGTCATGAGGGCCGCAGGTCGCCCTAAGTTGGCAGGGTATGCCCAGACGTGGGTCCCTTGCTCACTTTGCCACTGGATTCAAGATAGCCTGGCTGATGAGGGTTTTGAACCCGAAACCGGTCCCAGGATGCTTGTTTCCGGTCCAGGGAAGACATGGCTTGGCAGTTCGGGCTGGACTGTTCCCATGAGGCACAGGGTCAGACTGATTTGCATATGGCCATGTCTGAACTGGGGTGGTGGAGTGAGCTAAAGAATGATGATGTATTAAACCTAGATCAGTTGACTGGGGGTGAGTGTTTGATTTGCTCTAACGCTCCATCCATCATCCCCTTTGGTATCGCTTTGTTCGCCCTAAATTGGCAGGGTATGCCCAGACGTGGGTCCCTTGCTCACTTTGCCACTGGATTCAAGATAGCCTGGCTGATGAGGGTTTTGAACCCGAAACCGGTCCCAGGATGCTTGTTTCCGGTCCAGGGAAGACATGGCTTGGCAGTTCGTGCTGGACTGTTCCCATGAGGCATAGGGTCAGACTGATTTGCATATGGCCATGTCTGAACTGGGGTGGTGGAGTGAGCTAAAGAATGATGATGGATTAAACCCAGATCAGTTGACTGGGGGTGAGTGTTTGATTTGCTCTAACGCTCTGTCCATCATCCCCTTTGGTATCGCTTTGTTCACCCTAAGTTGGCAGGGTATGCCAAGACGTGGGTCCCTTGCTCACTTTGCCACTGGATTCAAGATAGCCTGGCTGATGAGGGTTTTGAACCCGAAACCGGTCCCAGGATGCTTGTTTCCGGTCCAGGGAAGACATGGCTTGGCAGTTCGGGCTGGACTGTTCCCATGAGGCACAGGGTCAGACTGATTTGCATATGGCCATGTCTGAACTGGGGTGGTGGAGTGAGCTAAAGAATGATGATGGATTAAACCCAGATCAGTTGACTGGGGGTGAGTGTTTGATTTGCTCTAACGCTCCGTCCATCATCCCCTTTGGTATCGCTTTGTTCGCCCTAAGTTGGCAGGGTATGCCCAGACGTGGGTCCCTTGCTCACTTTGCCACTGGATTCAAGATAGCCTGGCTGATGAGGGTTTTGAACCCGAAACCGGTCCCAGGATGCTTGTTTCCGGTCCAGGGAAGACATGGCTTGGCAGTTCGGGCTGGACTGTTCCCATGAGGCACAGGGTCAGACTGATTTGCATATGGCCATGTCTGAACTGGGGTGGTGGAGTGAGCTAAAGAATGATGATGGATTAAACCCAGATCAGTTGACTGGGGGTGAGTGTTTGATTTGCTCTAACGCTCCGTCCATCATCCCCTTTGGTATCGCTTTGGCCGCAGGTGGCCACAGGGTTGTACTTTGAGTATCACTTTGAGAAATGGGGTTGTTGGTTGACTGGGGTGTGAGCCCTGGTCAAGAAACAGCCACAATCCCATGCAGGGTGAACCATAAAAAGCCACTAAATTAATCTGTGCTTAACCTTGAGTAGCTTGGCACACATGCAGTCAGGCTTAACTTGTGTAAAGAATTTTTGCAGCACACAAATAGCGATGAAATGAAAATACAACATTAAAAAAATCCCAAACCACCTTAGAAAAATCGATTATATTTTAATACATTATTTGACACCAAAATGACAAAAATACAATGCATAAAACTGGAGATATTGATTTTTAAAGAGTTAAGTAAAAATAGCGCAGAAAAACACAAAGCGCCAACAAGGGACATCTGGTCGCTCTAAACCAGAACAAAGTCAAAAGTTCAGGCTGACCGCAATGGAGCACCGCCGGCTACAAGGACCAGGCTTGGCCCGCTGAGCAAAAGTACATTATTCTGGGTTGCATCGAGGATCCTGTTGAAGATGAGGATGTGGAGCACAGACAAGGCAATGAGCCTGCGTCGATCCACATGGCGGTGGTGATGCACTGGTTCTGGTTGTGCAGCAGCGGTGATGCATCGGCTCCAATGAGCGGGTTGATGCGATGTAGAGTTTCATCATCTTTGTCGAGGCTGATGTCGATGGGGATGTGAGGACCTTGCTTTGAGTAGAAGGTCTCACAGTGGTGGCTCTGAAGGAGATTTAGCGTCTTCAAGCCACGCAACAGCAGCAATGCATCTGATCCATGCAACATGGTCTATGTTCTGGTTCTGATCTGTTCAGTAGAGGCAATGCGTCAGTACTGACCCACGCAGTGGTGGCAATGCGCCAGTTCTGTCTCCGCAACAGTGACGATGAGTCAGTACTGTGAGAGCAAGCACCTTAGCTCCAATTCCAAGGGTCCAGAACTGGGGTATCACCACTTGGCAGGACAGATGCACAGATGGCAGGGTCCAGGTGCAGGAGTAAGATAGTTGGAAGTCTATTATGTCCCTGAGACTTCAGATCAGGAGATTTGACAGCTAGCCCTTGGAGTCACTCTGTGTTCTGAGGACAAGTGATGCAGGTTTAGTCCTTCTCAATCAGGCAAAGAACGCAGCAGACACCAGGTTAGCACTGCAAGAAAGCAGTTCTTCCAGAGCAGCAGTCCAGCAGAGTGGCAGTCCTTGAGCAGCACAGCAGTCCTTCTTCCTGGCAGAGTATCCACAGGTTCCGAAGTGTACTGAAGTGGTAGGGTCTGAGATCCAGTTCCTATACCCAATGGTGCCTTTGAAGTGAGGGAGACTTCAAAGAAGGGTCTATGAAGTGCACATAGGTCCTTCCTTTCTGCCCTGGCTCCAGATGCACTATGGAGGAGGTATGCAGTCCTTTGTGTGTGGACTGTACACAGTGTATGCAGGTGTAAGTGTCAGGCTGTGCCCAATTCCTTTCTCCCACCCTCCCAGGATGGCCCATTAAGTCATACATAAGGTCCCATTATGTGTGGCTGTCTAGATGGAATACACAAAGCCTAGCTGTCACTCAACCCAGACATGCAATCAGAAACAGGCTAGGAGCAGGAAAATGGCAACTTTCTAAAAGTAAAAGACACACAGATGATGGATGGAATACAGGACAAATTAAACTTTCACCCCGAGTCGAGAGATCTGGGTTAAATCCATTGTTCTTTTGCTCACCATGCCACCCCAGTTTAGACCCAGCCATATGCAAATCAGTCATGATCATGTGCCTCATGGGAACAGTCCAGCCCAAACTGCCAAGCCAGATTCTTCCTGGACAGAAAACAAGCATCCTGGGACCGGTTTCAGGGCATAACCCCTCATCAGCCAGCCTAGCTTGAATCCAGTGGCACAGTGAGCCCAGGACCCACGTCTGGGCATACCCAGCAAACTTGGGGCAAGAAAGCAAAAGACACACAGATGATCTATGGAATGCAGAGCAAATCAAACATTCACCCCAGTCAAACCGGTCCTAGAATGCTTGTTTCTAGTCCAGGCAGGACTTGGCTTGGCAGTTCAGGCTGGACTGTTCCCACCCATGGGGAACAGGGTCAATACTGACTTGCATATGGCTGGGTCTAAATTGGAATGGCATGCGTAGCAAAAAAAAGATGGATTTAGGCCCAGATCTCTGTACTGAGGTGAATATATAACATTGTTCAGCATTCTGTACATCAATTGCTGTTTTTGCATTTGTCACCCCGAGTGGGACGGGTATGCCCAGATGTGGGTCCCGTGCTCTCCATGCCACTGGAGTCAAGCTAGCCTGGCTGATGAGGGTTGAAACCCAGAAACTGGTCCTAGGATGCTTGTTTCCAGTCCAGGGAGGACTTGGCTTTGCATTTTGGGCTGGACTGTTCCCAATGGAACAGGGTTAAGCCTGATTTACATATGGCTGGGTCTAAACTGGAATGGCATGAGGAGCAAAAAACGATGGATTGAGGTCTAGTTCTCTGTACTGGGATGAATGTATGACATTGTTCAGCATTCTGTCCATCAATTGTTGTTTTTGCATGTGTCACCCCGAATGGGATGGGTATGCCCAGACATGGGTCCTGTGCGCTCCATGCCACTGGAGTCAAGCTAGCCTGGCTGATAAGGGGCGAAACCCTGAAGCCGGTCCTAGGATGCTTGTTTCCAGTCCAGGGAGGACTTGGCTTGGCAGTTCGGGCTAGACTGTTTCCATGAGGAACACGGTCAAGACTGATTTGCATATGGCTGGGTAAATCAATCAATCAATCAATCAATTAGGGTTGGTAAAGCGCAGCTACTCACCCAAATGGGTCTCAAGTTGCTGGGGGGATGGGGGTGCCTGCTGCTCCTTGGTATTCAGGGGTAGCATCGGAGGCCCGGGGGTCGGAGGACTTCCCTGTACTATTTGGCCGGGCGCTCATTGTGATTCATCGAAGAGCCAGGTCTTGAGGTCCTTCAGGAACTTGGACAGAGTTGGTGTCTGGCGGAGGTGGAGAGGGAGGAAGTCCCATGCTTTAGCCGCGAGGTAAGAGAAGGAGCGTCCTCTTCTGGTCTTCTTGATGCGTGGTACTGTTGCGAGGGAGAGCTAGGCTGAGCAGAGGGATCTTTGGGGTGTGGGGCCGGTGTTGTGGAAGGATTTGTGGGCATGGGTGAGAAGCTTGAAGGTGATTCTCTTCCCGATGGGGAGCCAGTGTAGTGCCCGCAGGTGGTGGGTGATGTGAGGTTTAGGACTAATCTGGCAGCAGCGTTCTGGATGTTCTGGAGTTTGCAGGTGAGGTTCTTGTTAATCCCGGCATAGAGTGTGTTGCTGTAGTCCAGTCTGCTGCTGATGAGGTTTTCCTGTGTTCGAGGGGGATCCAGTTGAGAGTTTTGCGTAGGAGGCAAATGGCATGGGGAGCAACAAAAATGATGGATTAAGCCCCAGATCTCTGTACTCGGGTGAATGAATGACATTGTTCAGCATTCTGTCCATTAATTGCTGTTTTTGCAACTTTCTAAAAGTGCCATTTTCAAAATTGTAATGATGAATTTGACTTTGCCATTAAAGAGGATTTATCATTGCAATTCAATAGGTATCAAACATAATAGATCTACACCCTCTCAATTAGGAATTACATCTAATTAAATTTAATAAGGAATCCCCAATGTTATCCTATGGGAGGGGTAGGCCTCACTGCATTGAAAAACAAATGTAGGAGTTTTTTACTACCAGGACACGTAAAACTTAGAAGTTTGTGTCCTACCTTTTAATTACACAGCACCCTGCCCAATGGGCTACCTAGGCCCTACCTTAGGGTTGGCTTACATGTAATAAAAGGGGAGTATGAGGCTTGGCAAGGGGTTTTAAATGGCAAGTTAACATGGACGTAGAACACTGCATTCAGGCTGCAATGGCAGACCGCAACATGGTTTAAGGGGCTACTTATGTGGGTGCACACTGGTAGCATTTAATTTACAGGTCCTGGTTGTATGGTATACCATTCTATAAGTAAATTAAATATGCCAATTAGGAATATGCCAACCAAACTATGCTTAGGGGAGTGAGCACAGGCACTTTATCCTTGGTTTGGAGTGGTAAAGTGCACAGAGTCCTAAACCCAACAAAAATGAATTCAGCAAAAAGGGGAGGAGGAAGGAAAAACTTTTGTGAGTGATCCTGCAGAGAAGACCATTTCCAACAGTCATCCACTACAGAGACTGTGCAAAAATGGCACTACCATTATAGAACATGGCACTACCAGTCCTACCATTATAGCCTGACGAAAGCAGATTTTAAACTGCAATTCAACCTGTCAAAGTAAACTCTAAAATAGATTGCTGTTCTTTAAAAAAGGAAAATACAAATATACAGCATTTTTGGTTTACATAGATATTGATGCAACAAAGTGATCAATTGAGCTCTTGATACAATAATGCATATATCGTGTTCAAGTTGTTAAAAATAAAAGCAGAGTAACAATGGTGAGTACACATTTTAGGGGGATATTCTCAAGAACGTGTGTTAACTATCACCAAAATCGCTTAACGCAACTTCTCACATCGCAGTCTATCGCGGGAAAATAACACTGTGTTAACGCAATATTCAAAACCCGGTGGCACCATGCGATAGCCTCACGATAACGCGACAAATGCCCGCGTTAAAACCAACGCGACGCTGAAAAAATACGAAACGCGAAAAAAGTGGCGATGACCCCAATGGCGATAAAAAAATCAGGAAAAACCAGCGACAGGCCTGCGATTCCCACGCGTCATGCATGAGAATGCACTATAAAAGCAGAGGAGGAAAAAGACAAAAAAATGTAACTGCGTAGCACCATGGATGCACCCGGACCGAGTGCAGAGTACAACGCAAACCCCACAAGCCCCACAGACGACCAGCCAGGAACCCCGGTGCCGGGGAAGGGCAAGGAGAAGAGGAAGAGGAAGTCGGGGTTCAGTCCGCAGGAAAACCGGAACATCGTCACGGAGGTGACCCAACACTACCAACAACTGTTCGTCACCTCCACTGTGTCAACGGCAACACAAACGGAAATATGGCAGTCCATTGTGAACAACGTGAATGCAGTCAGAGTGTCGAGGAGGTCAAGAGGCGCGGGCATGATGTGAAAAGCCAAACCAAGCAGAAACTCGCTGCCAACCGGATAGCAGTAGCGGCGACTGGAGGTGGGAGCCCTGCGCCACAGGTGGAGCTGGATGAGCTGGAGGAAATGGTGGCCACAGTCATCAGTGCGGAGACGGTGCAAGAAGTTGGGGGTCCGGACACTGCTCGATATGACCTGACCCAACAGCAACAGGGTGAGTAACCACCAGGGACTTGGGGGACGGGGGGAGACGGGCACAATGGCACACATGCACAATCAAGAATAGCACACTGCACACCCACAATAACTGTGGAACCTGTCCCTGTTGGCCTTGGCACACTGCAGTACACATAGAAACACTAACTAGGCCCCCGTCCACCATGTGCACAAAAGGCTCCCCCATCACCAATCTCACAACCTATCCATGCACATGTGCTGAACCCAGCAAAGCAGCGGCTCTGTGAGCCACACTGACAATGCAAGTGACACTGCATGACCAATAGCATGGCTGCAGTCAAAATATATGACATGGTGCACGACACGACACTGAGGTGGCCCAGTGTGGATAACATCCTCAAAGGAGCAGGTCACACTCTGACACATCCACGTGCACATACAACCCCTGATGTCAACAACACATCTGCAGACAAACAATGCACAAGAGTGCAAAATCCGTCCAAGAGCACAACTGACCCAAGTCACCAACAACTCAGCACCGTAAAAGCACACAAGTCAAAGGCACACCGCCTCAAAGGGATAAGGGGTCGCTAAATCAGAGCTGCAGGGGTGACTCTCCCATAATGCAGCACACACACATAGCAATCACAGCGCATCAACATGGACTACAATGTGGTACAAAGTGCCACAGTTATACCACAGAACAGAGGACACAGCTAGTGCCGCATGTGCGTAGAAAATGGCCAATCACATCAGGCATAGCAGGAAACCGTCATATGATAATGTACGAGTACAACTTCACATCCGTCATGTAGTCGGAATGTCCACTGTTCCCCATCAAATACCCAGCTCCTCCAAAACAGTCACAATGTACATTGTCATGAAGTCTGTATGTAAACATGTACAATGCGTGCACATACATGTAACACACTGTTAACCTGCATCTCCCCTTCACATTGCAGAGGGACAATCAACACCACCTGCAGAGCAAACCAGTCATCTCTTCAGTGATGAGGAGGAGGAACCCCTGGCCATCTGCTCCGACACCCTCCAACGGCTCATGGACAGCCTCCGCACCCCACCTCCAGGAGCAGGGCAGCCCAGCTGCATCGAGGTGATACCACCCACTGCACAGACCACACAGCAGGAAGCACCCACCACCACGGCTGCCTCCCAGCACCTCACCGAAGAACACATGGCATTCCAACGCCGTGTGTCAGACTGCCAGAGGGGGCTGGCTGAACAGGTGTGGGTGGGTTTTGACCTCATGGCAGCCAAACTAGATGCCATACGTTGGTGTCTAAGTCCCATCAGGGACCACTTACACTCCCTAACAGACACCCGCAGTCCGCTCCATGCCCTACAACAATCCTTGGCTTACCTCGCTGGAACCACTACTCGGATACAAGAACTGTCTAGGCAGAGAGGCTCCAGCGACGACAGCACAGAGTTGGCACAGATGCAGAGGACAATGGAGAAAATGGAGCGGATGCAGGCAGGAAGGATGGCTGCCACGGCTGAACACCAGCGAGATGTAGCTGAGATCTACCATGCCCTGCAGATCCTCATCTTGCCATTGCTGCCACAGAGCCTATTACAGGTGACTGCTGCAGGAACTTTGACACACTAATCTCCGCCCCTGATGTGTCAGTGGCACACAGTGATGCAGCCATACCACCTCCGCCCCCTGATGTGTCAGTGGCACACAGTGATGCAGCCATAACACCACCACACACACCTGGCACACCTGACACAGAAGACATATCAGAGGACGAAGATGTGGACGGTAATGACTCTGTGTTAAAAAGGAGGTTTTAGCATTCATCCCCCCCATATGGCCTGTTTCTGCTTGGTACAGCCCTCTGCATCATGCCTTGGTACAACACCTCCCACTGTCCCCCGAAACACTCTGCGACATTCACCTGGACCCCGACATGGACTGCCATATCTGCTCTGGTTACCAATGACACAGCAAACAGGCTGTGTACTCAACCCTTCCTCTACCGATTAACTTGTCATCCCCTAAAGGACTCTGTTTTGCCTTCCACTGAGCAACCATGTAATGTGGGGTGTGCATGGCCATGTAGTGCTCCAGCTCCGACACTCCACAGGATGTGCATAAAACATTCCTAATCACACAGATGTGTCATGTCTATGTTCAATCAAGTATAACAGTATGGATGACTGTAGGGACATTGATTGCACAAAAAGGTACATCCTGGGAAATGACATCAATGCGCATGTTTGACCGTGACACACATGGCCAATTAGATGACTGTGAAGGTGTGAACTAGCTGTGGCCTCATTGATCATGAGCAACAATCTCCCAACCCCACAACGTAGCCCCACGTCCATGTATTAAATAGGGCTGTGTGTAAATATGTCAAAGTCGGTAGGAGGCCTAAAGTAGTGTCCCACATCACATGTGACAACAGAACATCTCTTCACATACCTACACACACTCAACTGTGTGGACACAGCCTGGTTTAATGGAACACATTGATCCACATGGCAAGTAGTTGGACCCCATACTCACATTGCTGAAGACACGTAAGCGCACAGGTCTACCAGCAACTCTCCCAACCACAATGTCTGGCTCACAGAGGTGTAGCTGGCAATAGGGACTCACCCCTAAGTGAAATGCATCAGTCAGTCCCTCCCTGTGTATGGACAATGCTCATTGAGGCACACGATTTGGCATGCTAATCAACACACATCACAGTTGAACACTAGTGAAGTTGCGTACACTTTATTAGCATGTGCGTGTCAGTACGGGCAAGACAAGGGCCACAACATGCAGACCAATGCATTATACACTAACAGGCAGCAAAGGAACATGTAGAGGTGCAAGACATGGGGAGGCACAAATAAACACCAACCATGACGGATGCCGACAGTCTTAGCCCACCTTGCCTTGCTGGACGAGTCATGTGGTGTTTGGTGAATGCTCATTGCACCGTGTCAGTGGACACCACTCACAGCCCATGGGATCTGCATATTCCTGTACCACCGGACAGCGCTGACTGTCTGCTCTGCTGACAGTGAGTAAGTGAAGGAGTCCAAAAAGGTCACATGTAGTACTACATTGCCATGTGTATACTCTCCCTCCAGCTGTGTGTCAGGTTGAGGAACGTTGCCAGGCGCCACCATCCACTCACCTTGCACAGGTGTGTGTCAACCTGCAGTCTTGCACGCACATGCATTCTGAGTCCAGGTGAATGCAGCCATGTCCACTGTCATGGTGGGTTATGTGTCCATTTCTCCAAGATACAAAAGGGTGTTGGGACCTGTGCCATGGGTTACAATCTTTTGTGGCTGCAGGAATGTTGTTACTCATCCATGAAAGCGAGTGCAGCTTCATGGGCAATCAGTTCCAAGAGTACGTCGTTGTCGACTTCAACGAACATGGGGGTGAGCCAATCCAATAGCTGGTCTGGACAGATGTGCTCCGTCCACGCCGTTTCACCAATCCTCAACACAGCCCAATAGGGGAGCGCTTTGATGTGGTCACTGCACACGAGGAATTGTGCAATCTCACATGCCCAACTGTCAGCACATACGCCCAATACCAAGGCATCCCATGAACGGGTATCACAGTTACACTCCTGGTTGTGGTCCAACAGGGGGTGCACACACATGTCATAATCCAGTTCATCTACCGTTGTGTTGGATAGGCAGACATCCATGGGCCACTCGAATATGCATGATCGGCAGTGGAATCAGGGCTGGACGCAGGTGACGTACGCAAGACGGAAGCTCAGACGGTAACTGATGCGCAACACTGCCAGTGGCAGTGCCCCCAACAAATGCAGCATCCGGTCACGGTACAGTTCCACGTGACAGGGGTTGTGCATGTGCCCGGGATGTTCTGACATAGCGTTGTTCGCACTCGTAGAACCGGCACTCTTCTGACCTGCGGCTGTTATGTGGATGATATGCCACAGCTCGGAGCAATGAGTCGTATGAGTGTGCAAAGTTGTACGTATGGGTTGTCCTGTACATAAGTGTCAAGGCCATTCCATGCAGGAGTACCTCGAGCAAGGACTTCTGTGTGTGGGGTGTAGAGACGTTGATCTTTCATTGGCGCCGTGTGTAGTGTGGGAGTCGTCATCATCTGCCATGGTATCTCTCTTAGGGGGTGCCTGCTGCATGCATTTCCAAGGTCAGGGTGCAGATGTCCTTCCGCCTTCTGTATTGAGACAAAGGGGCTTTCATCCCTAATGTTAGTCAGACTACTGCTTGTATCCTGGGAATGTGATGTGGCTATCGCGCTGCAATTGAGGCTAGGCCTTATGCTTATGGTGCACCAAAAGCGATGAACACACACAACAGTTGTCATGTATGAGCCAATACCCCGAGCGGCCTTGCGCTCCTTGTACAGTCCCTTCGTGCGTGGACGCCCTCCGGCTGCATGCAACATTGCAACATTGTCGATTGCGGGCCGTGTGGCGCAGATACTGCAACAGAGACACACGCATCAGTTGGTTTCCTGTGCAGCCCAGATATGAACCACGCCCAGAAGCCAGGAATAATTGTTCACACCTGTTAGAAATGGGATCTCTGGTTGGCTAAGGCTTGCGCCAAAGCCAGCCAGAGACCACCACTCTAGTCAGGGCAAGGGAGTTACACGTCAAAGATAATCCCTGCTCACCCCCTTGGTAGCTTGGCACGAGCAGTCAGGCTTATCCCGGAGGCAATGTGTAAAGCGTTTGCGCAATCCACACACAGCAACAACATACTAGGCACACCACAAAAGGAACTCCACACAAGGTTATATATAAAAATAGCCTTTGTATTCTCATAACACATTAGAATAGTAATCACATAATATACATTGTGCCACCTGGCACTAGGTAATATCTACAAAGGATTATATACACATGACAGGGCCAATTGGGCCACTGTCAGGACCATCACAAAGTGAAAAGAGTAAATGTAGAACATATAATGAATGTAGCACAAATTGTAGATGTAGAATACCACCAGTAATTAATGGCAAAACCTCATACTCAGCATCATCCTGCAATCATAAATCATATTATGCAGTCATCATCACATTAGGCGTGAAATATATTCTGCGCCAACCTCACCAGCATAAACACATTATGCAATCATCTCATAAGTCTAAAAACATTAGACAATAACCTCCTAAGCCTAACTCACATTAGGGGCATAACTCACAGTAGAGAATAATCTCACTAGCATAAACCACAGTATGCAAATAATCTCATGCATAAACCACAGTTAGAGGCATAAAACCGGGTGTGTAAATCATACTACATGAATCACATTTCTTAGCACCACACAAATCACAGTAGGGCCTGGCGCCCTATTAACCTCACAGTCCCCCTGGCCACCTGGCCTTCTCAAAGGGGCTCAAATGCCTTATGTCCCAAAGTCAGGGCTGCTGCCAAGGCAGCAGAATCCCAAGTGCGTCATTGCGCTGGGGCAGAAGAGTGTATCTCACTCCTATCTCATTCAAACTTGCCCCCAAAGAACTGTGGCCTAAACGTTGCAGCTGACACTACTTGCCATGCAGCTGTGAAGAATTGTAGGCCTGGGCACTCACTGTGCCTTCTGAACAAATGTGCGCAAAACGTTGCAGCTGCCAGTGCTGGTGCGGCACAGCTGTGAATAGGCAAATAGGCCCTGGCACAACTGTGCCCTCGAGGCCTCACTGGGGCTCTCCAAATAACATGCCCCCATTGTTGCAGGTGCCCTCTGCAAGCGGGGCAGCTGGGATAACCAAAGTGAAGGGGCCCGGCCACTTCTGTGCCCTCGGGCCCCATTGGCTTTAAACAAATGTGCCCCAACGTTGGAGCGGCCCTCTGTCAGGCGGGGCCACTCATGAAAGTGGGACCGACACTGTGCCTCGATGGGCACAACCCTCCTGGAGCCCTCACTCACCGGCTCCTGTGTAGGGGGAAGTCTCCTCTAACCGCCTGCGGGACCGGCATCACTTCTCCTGGTCTCCTCCCGGCGGGGGAAATCTCTGCTCTCCTCTGGCGGTGAGGGGCTTCCCTCTGCTCACGAGAGCCCTGCCGATCAGTTTCCGCACCTCTCCTCACTTCACCTGGGCCCCCTCCTGGGACCCGGGACTTCGCTATGGAGCCCGCGAGGCTCCGGCCGGCCCTTCCTGCTACCACGAGGCCCTGTCCATGTCCCAGGCAAGGTTGCCTGACTTCCTGTGTGGCGATCGGGGTCGCGGCAGTGATTTTGTTTCTCCTTCTCTTCGTGGCGGCAAATGAGGGGAAGGCTCCCTCTTAATTTAAAATATGAAGTGGGGTGGGCACCAGCTCAACATGGCAAAATGCGGGGTAGGCACCCGCGAAAAAGGCAGCATAAGCGGGGTAGGCACCCACAATTCAGGCATCACGGGGAATCCCTCACACCGGGATTCCCTCTCCCAGAGCTGCAGCATCGCGCTGCAAAGCCCACGCTCTCCCCCTTCGGGGAATAATTAAAATATAGCGCTCACGAGGCGCTAGCTGCACAAAATCCTGAAGGATAAAAGAAACGAAGCAAAAGGTCCCTAGGGCATAGCTGGGCCCAGGGAGGCAGCCCTCATGGCAGTTCCTCCTAGGCCCCAGCAGCAGCACGCCCCAGCAGGATCAGGAACAGCACCAAAGTACAGAACTGAACAATTTCATGGGGTCACAGCCCCTATATTTATACCAACATTCTCTTTGTCTGTAGTGCAGTGCATGGGGGAACCAGATGCAACTGGTTCAGGGGGATTTGGAGCACTTTGTTTTGCAAGCTCCTCTTCCCCTTTGTCAGGTGGGGGCTAGGTGATCAGACACACCACAGGGGGCGGAGCCAGCATTGTACAGGGCAGGCACACTCCTATTCAGAGTCAGGGGATTACTTCTCCCACTACTCCCAGCAGAGATGTCCTATTCAGCCCAGCGCTGACTCACCCTGCCCCTCCTGGAGCCACACACACCTCCCAGCCCCTGTCACTCACAAGCCAGACATGCAATTCACATCAGGCAGGCAGACACATAGCACACAGAAATGCCAACTTCTAAAAGTGGCATTTCTCAACCAGTCATCATAAATCTGTGCACCCCATTGCGTAGCATTTATTCTCACAATTTCATACATACCAAACTCAACCACTCTGCTCCTCCCATACCATGAATTACCACTGACACACAGTGATCAGGGAATCCCCAATGCATTCCTATGGGAGGGCAGGCCAATCTTACCAATGTACACAGAGAGCGCACGCACTTTCCACTGGACCACAGTGCGAAAGTGCCCAGAGGCCTAAAACCACCAACACCAGGTCACAGAAAAGGCAAAAAGTTTAGGGTTGAACTTGCCAAAAGGGCCAAGTCCAACAACACCCCTATGCTGGCCTGGCGTACACCGAGGCAGCCCACTCGGCTTACGTATAAAGGAGGGGGGCGGCGCTACATGTCCCAGTTCTTCACCACTGCCTGAGGTGACATGGCTGCGTCCGTCTGGCCTATCACGAGACTCAATCATTTAGGGTCCATGACTTGCATTGCACGGAGTCGGTGGCACCGGTTGCACTGCGGCTGGCACGGGCCTACCGCCACCGGACGGTGTCTTACTGTGCACTGAGGTAGGGGCACCTAAAGTGCTGAGTGGGTGTGCCGCCTGCGATGATGATGTGTGCACTGATATGGTCTCTGCCATTGGAATATCAAGACCCAGAATCAAGTGTGCGCCTGGTGGACCACAATGTAGGTCTGAGCCAGTGGGCAGCGTGGGCCTACTGCCACGTGGCATTGCCTCGCGTTTCACAGAGTTAGTGGCACCTAGAGAGCTGAGCGGGTGTGCAGCCTGCGATGATGACGTGTGCACTGATATGATCTCTGCCATTGCAAAATCAAGACCCAGAATCAAGTGTGTGACCTGGTGGCCCGCGCTGCGGGGATGTGTGATGTGGAGGCTGCCAAGGTCACGGGCCCCGGGCTTGGAGCTTGAACCAGCACGTGGTGGGCCCTCTTAGAGACACACCAGCGGCGGAAGGTGAGCAGTGAAGCCTGGGTGCGCAGGGATGGGCAATCCCCACTGGGTGGCGGGAGGGGCTGGGGTGCAGCAGCCTGTGTGCACAGGGGCGGCCAAGCAATGTAGCCATATGCAATGATATGTACTCTGCCATCATTATCTGTGGACTCTGTTTCAGATGAGGGACCAGGTGGCCTGCAGTGTGAACCGGCACGTGGTTGGAGACACACCGGTGGCAGCAGGTGAGCAGTGAGGGCTGGGTGCGCAGGGGCAGGCAATCCCCGCTGGGCAGCGGGAGAGGCTGGGGTGCAGCAGCCTGTGTGTGCAGGGGCAGCCAAGCGATGTTGCTGTGTGCAATGATATGTACTCTGCCATCATTAGCTGTGGACTCTGTTTCAGATGAGGGACCTGGTGGCCTGCAGTGTGAACCGTCACGTGGTTGGAGACACACCGGTGGCAGCAGGTGAGCAGTGAGGGCTGGGTGCACAGGAGCGGGCAATACCCGCTGGGCAGCGGGAGGAGCTGGGGTGCAGCAGCCTGGGTGCACAGGGGCGGCCAAGCGATGTTGCCGTGTGCAATGATATGTACTCTGCCATCATTAGCTGTGGACTCTGTTTCAGATGAGGGACCTTGTGGCCTGCAGTGTGAACTGACACGTGGTTGGAGACACACTGGTGGCAGCAGGTGAGCAGTGAGGCCTGGGTGTGCTGGGGCGGACAATACCCGCTGGGCAGCGGATGGGGCTGGGGTGCAGCAGCCTAGGTGCGCAGTGTCGGCAGTGTCTCTCCCTGTCCCTCTCTTCCTTTCGCTGTCTCTCTCTCTCCCTCTATTTCTTTCACTGTCTCTCTCTCTCCCTGTCTTTCTTTCACTGTCTCTCTCTCTTCCTCTGTTACTCTCTCTCCTTCTCCCTCTCTTCCTTTCACTGTCTCTCTCTCTCTTCCTCTATTTCTCTCTCTCTCTCCTTCTCCCTCTCTCCCCGTTTCTCTCTCTTTCTCTCTCTCCCTCTCTTTCACTCTCGCTCTCTCTCCCTTGCTTTCTCTCTCTCTTTCTCTCTCTCTCTGTCCTTTGTTGAGCGCATGACACACCTTCTTATCTTCAATTTTGTCTTGCAGGCTGTGACTTACGGTCTGTCCGGAGAAGACCCGCCATGACTCTTCCAATTGTTGATGTTGGGTTGAATTTGAATAAATTGATTATTTTTTTAATTCTAAGATGTATGTATGTTTTTCCTTTTTTGGACCACACATGGATGTTGGTTGTTGTACTCGTGCGACATCAGGCGAATTGTTGTGTTCATAAATTTGTAAGGTAGATGTGAAATATCTTTGTCCGGGGGGGTGCCTGGGGTGGGGCCCCGGGGGGGTCCTGGGGGGTGGGGGGGTCTGGGTGTGGTGGTGGTGGGTGTTGTGGCCCTCTTGGGGCTCTGGGCTGCATGATCAGTAGCTCAATGGCATCTGTTGTTCTTCAGGTGTGGCTCTGGGCTGGGCTCCCTTTCATGGTGCAGGTTCTCGTCCAACTTAATACCAGGTAGGAGCAGGTGTTAAATCCCTGCTGCTAACGTGCCTTATTGCATGTTTTTGATTCTTATCGCTGATCTGGCTGGTCGTTGGGAATGTTGCGTAGTGGTGTTTCCGCAGGTTTTTGCACGGGAACGCCTACTCTGCATCTCATTAGCGTTAGTTGCCGGTGTCATCCGTGGCGATGTTTTTTGCGACTGCTATCACATGGAAACTGGTGATATCGGCTGTTAGCACCAGCTTGTGAATGGTGCGATGAATTTATCACCACTTTGGCTGCGATAAAGTGCTGCTAACTCGGCGATAAGTCCTTGAGAATATGCCCCTTAGTTTAGTTTATCTGGTGCATATTTACCTCAAAAACCAAGATAAAAACAGTCAATACTTCATCTTTATGGTGAAGCATTAGCATACTAAAAAGTCATTTGATTTTCCTTGACATCGCAGCGGGGATTTAACAGATAAAGTGCTTGTGCATAATAATTCTAGCAACTTTAATGTTGCAGCCTTAAAATTCCCACTTGCCTAATTACGATTAAAATTATGGCTTTCTTGAAAGCGCTTTCCACCTTGTGAGCCACGCTTCTCCCAAAAATTTTGCTACACAGCATGCGTAGTACGGCCTAAGGTCGGATCTGAGGATACCCAGTGCTGTCTGATGGTCCCGTGTGCCCAATTGCTGACAAAGCGGTTTCAGCCATTTTACCCGTAATGTTTTATACGCCGGACAAGCAAACATTAAATGGGCGATGCTTTCAATCGGGGCCTTGCAACAAGGGCAGTTTTTCCCATTGCTTGTGCACCACTTTGCTGCCACCTCACAGACAGGGAGAGTTCCGAACCTAAAGTGCATATACAACATTCTGTCTCTCGGTGCCTTGATTGTATCAAGGAAGGGCTCGTAGTATCTAGTTTGTTTGTGGGAGTAGAATTCTGTTGTTAATTTGCCCACATTGGGTGTGCAGTTCTCTCGTTGATCCACCCATTCCCAATATAGGTGTTTGAGATCCTCTCTCCTCGGGGGTTCCTGACTGGCCCAGCAACCACGAAGTCCTATGGCTGGCAACGTTCTTTTAATGTCAAGGATCCAGCCTATTTTTCCCCCGGTGTCTAGGCGGATAATCTCAGTAAGGGCTTCTGCATAGGAAGAGAGCTCGGGGGTCCACCTAATGCGAGCCCAAAAAGTATAGGGCGTAACCTAGCTACATCACCTATTGACCGCTTACCCATATCCAGCAGTAAAGGGGCAAGGGGGACATATTTGGGTGCCATAGCCAGGTCTCTTAGAAATTTGTGTTCTGACCTACAGAGCTCATCAAGTTTGTCAAAATCCCAGACTTCTGCTCCGTAGAGGGCAGAGCTGATGCTTTTGTGTCATATATGTATATTTGGAGGGCTGGAGCTACAGGCCTTGTGTGTGAAAGGCGATGTTCTTTCCCTATTACTCCAGCCGCTCGCTTGTGTCCCATCAGCATCTTTGCTAGGTGGGGTCTCCAAGACATTTTATCGGAGAGTCTTACACCCAGATAGTCAAAGGTGTCCACCTTTTGAAGGGGAACCCCACCTAGCAGAGGACCGCTCCTGTATGACCTATGGCAATTAAAGGCCATGAATTTGGTTTTAGAGCTATTTATGACCAGTCCCCGATTGTCGCAGAAAAGTTGGAATCTATTGATGAGGCGCTGTAACGTTTTCTCCAGCTAACACTTTCATTCTTGGACTCTTTGACATATTTATTAAAATCCCAATTCACTGATGAAGTTGAATTTTTAATAAACATTTTTGAAAAGGTACTTTTTTGAAAGTTATATTTTACCTGCCTAAAGCCTCTGGAGGCTAATTTGCATTTGCCTTCAGCAGCAGCACTCTGAGTTCTTAACCCTGAAAAAGATGTGAAAACAGCTGCCAGAGAAGAACACAAAGGCTTGGGTGTGGGGAGATGTTTCTGTTCCGATGGCTGGATGACCATTTGGGCCTTGCCCAGTGACATAATTAACCTCATAGGAGCCTCCCCTGTCATAGGCAGATGTCAGATGACACGTGCAAAGGCCAAGTCTTCTTTCCTCCAGTCTGCCAGGCTCCAATCACAGTGAGGAGGGAGCTGCCCCCAGAACTGTTTTGAAGTGACCACAGATAATAACTTAAATAACCAAACTAAATTATATTGTCTTTGTTATACTAATTCAAACTGCAACAATGCCATGTTTCACTAAATGTTTTCTTGCTTATTTGCTTTTAGATGCACAGGATACATCCCCCACAGCACTGCCAGACAGAAAGTCTGTATAAAGTGACGTGACCACACAACACAATCAGGGAATTGTAAGCGCGCTACTCACCTGTGAGGGTCTCAAGGGGCTGAGGGGGGGTCCGCAGATCTGTTTAGCCAAAGAGCCAGGTCTTCAGGGTCTTCCTGAAGGTGTTCACGGAGGGGGCGCATCTGATGTCTGCCGGTAGCTCGTTCCAGGTCTTGACTGCAATGTGAGAGAAGGATCTTCCGCCTGCTCTGGCTCTGTGGATGCGCTGGGTTTCGGCCAGTGCGAGGTTGGAAGATCGGAGGTTTCTTTTGGGTATGTGGAAGTTGATTCTGTCGTTGAGGTATTTGGGTCCGTTGTTGTGTAGGCATTTGTAGGCGTGAGTGAGGATTTTGAAAGTGACTCTTTTCTCCACGGGGAGCCAGTGGAGACTTCGTAGGTGTTGGCTGATTTGTTCGTGTCGGGGGATGCCGAGGACGAGTCTGGCGGCGGTGTTCTGTACTGTCTGGAGTTTGCGGAGTAGGGACTTGTTGATGCCGGCGTAGAGTGCGTTTCCATAGTCCAGTCTGCTGGTGATGAGTGCGTGGGTGATTGTCTTCCTTGACTTAGGGGGGATCCACTTGAAGGTCTTGCGGAGGATGCGGAGGGTGTTGAAGCAGCTGGAGGTGACGGCGTTGACCTGTCGGTTCATGGAGAGTGATGAGTCGAGTACGATGCCAAGGTTCTTGGCATGGTCTGAGGGGGTAGGTGGGCTTCCAAGGGCGGTCGGCCACCAGGTGCTGTCCCATGCAGAAGGGGTGGTACCGAGGACGAGGACTTCTGTCTTCTCGGCATTGACATGACATGACATGAGTCCTCCAATCTCTTCTGTTGTGCAGCTAAGTGCAACTGCCAAATAACAGCTGCAGCCAGCAATAGTAGATCTTCCTGAAGTAGGAGCAGAACAGGAGGTTGAGCTTCCTGCGGTGCAAGAACAACCTTCTCTTTTAGTACCATTGTCTTCCAAATCTCCAGTATGAAAAATAAGGGTACTCCACCATCTTCTCCAAGCCCCTCTTCTGATGATCTGGACCCGGATTGGACCCCAACTGAGTCTGCGACAAGCCAGGAGAAGCAAGGGAAAAGGAAAGTTCCTAAAAGCCTTAAATTATGGAAGGAGATGAGGATGACGAGCCAGTCACTGAAATAGAAGCTATCTCAGAGAATACAATCATTACCCGTTCTATTCAACCTGTTCAGAGGGATGTGGCACTGGTACCACCACCACCACCAGCTTCCATATTTGTGAGGGCCCCCACTGAGACCTTCAACCACCACTACAAACTCAGTCGAAGTATGCACTGCAGAGAGGCAATTGTCAATTCTCTTGCCTACGTCCAGTTCTTCGGGCATTGGCAGTGACACCAGTGGACCACTGATAAAGTTCACCTCCCCAGTTTGGAAATTCTTTACGATTAAAAAGCAGGAGGATAACATTGCAATATGCTCCATTTGCCGCACAAGTGTTCATCGAGGCCTGAGTTAGGCCCATGTAGGAACGCTGCACATTTTCTTACATTGTCCACTTTCTTCACAATAACATTGTACTGTAACCTTTTACACATATTTGTGTGCATGACAATGTTGGATTTGTTTCTCTGAAACTGCTTTGCTTACACATTTCGCTTCTTGCAACATCATCATGATGCCTCGAACACTGAGAACAAGGCCTTTACACACACTGTACAAATGTCATTCTATCTTCATTCACAGGGCGATAGGCCTATCTGCAACCCATAAGAATACTAATCTTTATATACATCGTAAGGATGCTTTTTATTATAAATAAATAAGTATTTCTGGGGGTTAGCCAGAGCAGACACTTCTGCTGACATTGAGAGGTCCCTGCATGCTGATGCTTCACCAAGAAGCTGCCTAACATCTCCTTGAGGGGTGTCCAGTTCGTGACCAAGACGGGGTCCTAAATTCTGTCGTGCCAGGTAATGGGGTTGGATCATCCTGTAGGGAAGATTCTTGGCTCTATATATACACACTCACGCACACTCTAGACACACATCGAGTAGCGATTGGATACTAGGATATTAGATATGTACCTGTCTACTGATTGTTGCAGCACATGTATTTAATACAAGAATAACATTGGTTCAATAAATATATTGAAGAACATCCCATTGGGTATTTTCTGTATATTTCTTTGCGAAAAAGGGTGCATGAGCCACTGAGCAAAAGGGTTCTAGATCTGTTACCACAATCCCTGAGGGTTCAGGGTCATCATGTTTAGTGATTTCCAGAAACTAATTTGCTCCCTGTTTGGGTTAGGGAGAACTTATGGTGGCACTGTGAGCTAGCTGGTTTCTAGGCCAATATATACTAGGGGGTGCATGGAATCAGTCTAGGCACAACACCCAAAGTTCATGTTGTCCACAAACACGCAGATCCTATGGATTAGTGGGAACTACACAACATGGTATCACCAATGTTAGTTGGGGTCTTATTCTATGGTTCGCTTGAGTAGTTCAGCTGTGCCTTCTCAGAGACTCATACTGACCTCCAAACCGGAGACATCCATGGTGATAGGGAAATACGCCTCAGCTGAGTAGGTTAACCCTATGTATTCTGTAGGTTGTTCAAGCTTGAAGAATAAAATTTCCCACATTGTGTTAACCTTTTCGATAATTAATTTGTTTAATTATGTCTGGAGACGAAAGTCAACATGCACTAAACATTGCAGAGAACTGCAAACATGCGGTTAATCTCAAATGATTACATTTTGGTCTCCCAGCTACTGGTGGAGACGTTACCTTATGGTTGAGGCACATGAAGCATTTAGGACAGAGGTATTCTATTCATGGGTTAAATTCCCAGCTGCAAAGTCTCATACACAATTGTTCCATAAATACATTGAGGATGAAACACCAGAGGAATACACTCAATATGAGGACATAGAGATTCCTCTCTCTTACCAAGAACATATTAATTGGTTTAAAGGCGCCCTCCCACACACGAAAGAAAACGTGAGACTCGGTCCGCTCAGTAAAGAAGGAGCGACATGGCCGGTCTTAGCTGCATACACACCGCATCCTGACACTGATAATTTTACTGCAGCAGAAATGAGTACACTATACACAGATTGAGTAAAGATTTACAGAAATCTCACCCAGTTCATAGTGTGAACACCAACAGTAAACCGTCCATGAACTGCTCAAGCCGGACAACCACAATTGGCTACTACTGGTTTCAGCCCACAAACACTGAAGTCCGTTATGGGAAAGATTCCCACCAGTCGGGAGCAAATTCCGTTCTGGATAGCACAAGAAACAAGCCAGCTTGAAGTAGTGTTCCCCCATATGAGCCTGCAGGAAAAACACAGAATACTGACTATTTGCTTACCGATGGGAATGGCTACCCCGGTGGAAGATTGCGCTACTTGGGGTACAGTCGTCACTGCCGTTTATTCCAGAATACATGGTATACCTTCTCTGACTGATTTTTCCTGAGGTATTAAAGCAGCTTCAGAATGAGGACGGGGCGGAACCTGCCTTGGATTTAGGGATGAAACTGATGGGCAATTTTGCAGCAGTGTCTGCCATTATGTTGAGTAACATAAAAAGGGAGGCAGCTGCATTGGCTATATGCCACGCCTGAGGGATTTCACTCTTATTGAAGAAACCTCTGCTATGATAGGTAGAGATAATTTGGGAACCAGACTTAGGAAACCACAACCAAAGAGAAATTTTGAAAAGGAAAACTCTAAGCAAGCACCCGATTCTTTGACAAAGATGAAATGGGATAATAAACAAAAAAATAAACAAAAGACACAATCACAGGGTGGGTCTCCTCAGCAGGAAGCCACTGAAAAAAGAAATAATCTCAGCAACCATGATAAAATTAGAAAGCCTGACAGGTATCAGGATACTGATACACATTCCTCTTGTTCCTTTCAGCAGTCATCCGATACACATTCAGAGATAGGAAGACGGTCAGAGCGCAGCATGGAAGAGCACATGAAACTGAAGAAGGAATCACAACGCTCGTCTGACTACATTATTAAAAAAGAAGAAAAATCAAAGACTCCTAAACCACAATTTAAAATGAAAAAGGTAGCCATAACAAAAATAAGGCATCCCCAGAATACTGATGGCTCTGCTTCTGAACAGGGAATGCACAGGGACAGCGTGGAAGAAGTCACAATAGCTCAACAGAACCTGATGGATTATCTGGCAGCAGTAGCGCTGAGTGAGCACATCACGGTGGAAACACTGTATATGAGGGTAAGTGTTCCCCATCATTTATATGAAATTACACTCCAGTTAGAGGGGGATATACCCAGGAATATCAAGGCTCTCATTTGAAAGAACTTGACATATGGCTACGATATGCTTTTGGCTGAAAAAGACTGGCCACCTGATTTCGTGATGGAGTGCCCAAACGGGGAAAAGGTAATTTTACTGGCCTTTTCTGACCTTGTTCCAGAATCAGTGAAACATTCTTAGGCCAAGGAGTGGGCTTTAGTGCTAGCTCCTCCATTATACTGCAATCATGTGAGGTGGGCTGATGGGTCACCTTATCACGAGATTCCAATGAAATCAACTCCTCAACCCCAAAGACAATATTCAATTTAAAATTAAGCTAAAAAACAAGTTTAGGAAATTCTAGAACAATACCAAGGTGTAATAGAAAGTTGCACCTCATCAATGAATAATCCCTTGTTTCCCATAAAGAAATCAGACAATTAATACCATTTAGTATTAGATTACAGACATCTGAACACAACTACTCGTACATTTGCAGTACAAAAGGCACACAGTGCCACAATAATGAATACATTGTGTGGAAAAAATACAATACAACACTAGATATCTCAAATGGATTTTTCTGCCCAAAAATGGCACCTGAAAGTAGATATTTGCAGCATTTTCAGCACTAAGCTCACAGAGGCAATTCTGTCGATTGCCCCAGGGGTAAAAGGATAGCCCTGGGTTACTTTAAAATTTTGATGAGGAGGCATTGTCCTACATGGAAGATATATATCTAATGGATGATGAATGAATGGAACACTTGGACAGAGTAGACCACATAGTCCTGGGGTTTGCTCACCTGGGCTGCTAATTTAAATTCAAAAAATCAAAAATTGCCCATCTCAATGTCATATTTTTAGCATTGAATTGTCAAGTAAAGCATCCGAGAAGCCCATTTTTCAGGAAAAATAGAGTTGCTCTAACCTCCAACGACTCTGAAAAGACTGCAATCCATTTTTGGATTTTTAAATT
The DNA here is from genome assembly GCA_963921515.1 of Calotriton arnoldi. Lineage (NCBI taxonomy): Eukaryota > Metazoa > Chordata > Amphibia > Caudata > Salamandridae > Calotriton > Calotriton arnoldi. The sequence continues at coordinate 418,695 of CAWUFW010012084.1, forward strand.
TTGGCAGAACATACATTTTGGATTTGGCAGAACCTGTAAAACCTTTTTACAACTTAATAAGACCAGATTTTTCAAGCACACATTGGACACAAGAACACACAAACATTTTGCATTCCGTACAAGTTGATATGATAGCTTCCAAACATTTACACACAAGTGTAAACACCACAAATCTGGTGATCTGCATAGTCACTGGACCATCTGGGCACACTTATCTCATATTCAACGAAGGTGATACATTAGCTATAGCATACAAATCACATTTATACACAAACTCTGAAATGCGTTTAGTACCTACAGAGAAAATTCTCACAGCGGGTCAGACTGCTGTAGTGAGAGAGAGCACTAAATCAGGGTAAACGCATAATTGTCATAACCCTAGAACCGACCTTAGAGGCCATCACCAAAGCAAGCATTCCAAATGCCAAAGCTTTACATCCATGATGGATACAGTGGGCTAACTCTCTCACTGCAACAGATGTAGACTACAGATATGACTCTACATTACAAACACAAGCATTTTTGCAGCATGAACAAGAATATCCTCTGCCAAATGAAATAATGCCTCTAGATCAATTTAAATACATTATCTATATTGATGGGTCTGCCCAGCCAGCCCTAGGGACAAAGCACCAATATTTCACTGCATGAGCGATAGTAAAAGGGCCCATGCATGATGGAAACTTCCATCTTGAAAAAACGTACAAGCAGTCCCTTGGGGGCTGCACAGCACAGCTGGCAGAACTTAAGACCCTGAAACTGGCACTGGAGAATACGAATCATGGATCCCCCACACTTATAGTGTGTAATTTGTTTTATTGTGTCTAGTCATATAATGAATACCTTCACTACTGGGGCCAAAATGGATTTCGGGATTCTAAGGGTTGCACAATCAAGCACAAGATGCTTTGGGAACAAATGGCAAAGCTGAAAGATTGCTTGTCACGGGCTCATGTAATGCACACATTGAGTCATCAATATGTTGGCATTCACGTTGCAGGGAATTCCATGGCTGGTGAAGCCGTTAAAGCACAGGTTCATACTGCTACACTTGCTGCAATGACTCATTGTAGTATGACAATAGACAGAGACATTATAGTGGCTGTCAATGCTGCGTGCAATAACACACACCTGCTGAAAGGGTTTTCACTCAAGTACTCCTACAAGTTAGATGCACAGAACATACCATATGCTCACATTCTAGGTGTGGGGTATAGAGTCATACCTAACACTGATCACAGATTGGGTTAATACCGGCTGCACATGAGGGTCTGGGTTCAACACCTGCAGAGACTACTGCTAAAGTTTCATTATTGAAGCAGCACTATTGGTGGCCTGGTCTTACTAAACAGACAAAAGACTTTGTCCTCAAATGTGACATCTGCCAGCAGATAAAGGGCTCAACCATAGCAGGTGTTAGGTTTGAAAATTCCATTCTCGCTATACACTTGTTCTACGTTATATTAGGTTAGCAGTGTGTGGCTAAATTAGACACCATTTGTATCCACGTTATGTAACCCACTGAGTTATCCCTGCAATGTGCGAGCTTCAGTTAGTGAGTGTGACTCCATTTTGAATTTCGTAATCCCTATTAGGCTGTGTCTGTACTAGGCCTCATTATTCGTATTGCTTGCCTCAGCAGAACACTGTATTCAGTTATTATTTTATTTTCTGTTCAAGGTTGCCTTCTGACTTACTAATGAATAGGCCATTCTGCCCTCGCATACCTATCCTTGTGTGTAGATCTGCTCCCACGTTAGGAGACGCCGAAACCCAGCATGGCAACCTTGAGATAGTGAAAGCGTGTACCCATCTAGCAGGTGGTAGCCCATCCTTCTGTGCCTCCTTTGTTCATGTTCGGCCTAAGCAGGTAACTTTCCATTGTGGGCGTGGTTGGGAGGTCCTTGGGAGGAATGATTATGCGTTGCAGACTGTTGGGGGGCTAGTCCCTCGGCAGATATCTTAGGGTGCAGGTCATATTGGACTCCTCTGCAGAGTATTGCTAATAAACAACTGTTTGTATTCTCTACTGTCTCTTCATTTGGTGGAAGGCAATTAGGAGGTTGTAGATAACCCAGGTGTCTCTTTTCGGGCCACTTCCTTCAGTTAGCGCCCAAACAGGAACTCCGCAAGGTGACCCAACTTGCCCATAATCGGGTTGTAGGGTCGGGGTTGCATCCGGTCGGTCGGGCGGATCTGGGATCCCCACACGATAAGAGCCTGGTTTGCTTGGCTGCCACACCCATCTGATCGGGCGACTCCTCGTCTAGTGGTCACCGGCTGGGGTCCTGAGAAGGCAGAACCTTGGATTTGACCATTTGGTCCGAAGAGTCGGCAGTGGAGAATAATATTACTCGACCTGAGTACACCAGGTGAGTGATTTGAATTCTTGGAAAATGTGGCGCCTTGGTTGAACAGCACGAGCCTACGGGCTGTGTCTGATACAGACTCCGAACTGTCTTGTCTTGATTTTGGTGGGTTTATGGACCCTTAAAAGATACAGAGTGTTTGTAAACAGTCTACCAGGCCAACTGGAAATTTGGCCCACTCTTGAAAAGGTCTGGGGCTGAATGCGAACAATCTGCCAGGCAAACTGGAAATTCTGGGGCTAGAGCCTGTCTTCTTGTTTTGGTACAGTTTTTGGACTGTCTTGTCTTGGTACAGTCTGTGGACTGTAGGGTGCAGTTTTCGGACTGCTTCGATTTGGTTTTGGACCGTGTTGTTGGATGGCGTTATATTTGTCCATTGGGGACAGTGCATGTGTCTTATATTAAGATGCTATGTTTAAGCAAGTTATGGTGTTTTGGATGTCGGTGTTGTTCCACTGAAGCTCGATTGGAAGAGAGGCAGCCTGTGCCTTCAGAGGGTACCCCAAATTTGTATGTATTTTAAGAACGTCCAGGAGTGAGAACCAGGTCCTGGAACCTGAAGAAATGAGCAATGTCAATGTTGTTAATTTGACAAATAAATGTTTTTCAGCTGATGTTTTGTCCGTGTTAACTAAAGGCATGCGTTTCTGCCCTAATAGCATTGGTGATGTTTGTGAATTGAAAATAGACCTTTTCAAATTTGTCAGAAGAATGACAATTAAAAAACATTTTGAGATGATGCATTATGGAAATAAAAATTTGCAACAGAATCGTGGGTTTTTTGCATCTAGTGAACACTCTATTCAAGATGTATTAGATACCAGACTTTCATTATCTTTAACGGACTGTGAAGACGAGGTTATAACCTCTGATATGATCATGCGCGATCTGAATATAGCAAGTGATTTCAGTATTACTAGTAATCTGAAAGAGAAATCCAAATGGACTCCGACATTGTTTACAGGGAATAACATTGACATTTTCCATAAACAGGTGATTTCAGATCTAGACAAACATATGGACAGAAAAATTGTTACCAAGGCTAAAAGAGACAACTTGACACACAAAGAACATGATGCTCTCAACAAACTGATGTGTGACAAGGACATCACAATTCGGGAAGCAGACAAAGGGGGCAACTTTGTTATTATGCGTAGCTCAGATTACGACAATGACATTCTATCACAACTGAACGATCAAGAGTGCTATGAGCTTCTCCCTAATAATCCCATTTGGACTTTGACAGACCATATTAACAGGCATTTAAGACAATGGCATGGGCAGGGGGTAATATATGATAATGAGTTGACGTACTTGAGGGTCGACCGGCCAAGGTACCCCTGTATATACACGCTACCAAAGATACACAAAGATCTTCCTTTTCCCCCTGGGAGACCCTTCATTTCTGGCAATGATGGGACGACAGAGAAAATTTCCGAATATGTGGATACTTTCTTGAAACCGATGGTGAAGAACTTACCGTCATATATCCGAGACACTAAGCATATCCTAGGAATCATGGCTGATCTTAACTGGGATGAAAATATGACTATGGTGACCCTTGATGTGACTGCACTGTACACCAGTATCAGGAGAAACATTGGCCTGGTGGCAATCAGAAAGATTTTTAATAGCAGATCAGCTAGTGCATGGAGTCACACGGAAATGCTAATTGATATGATTGAGCTCATTTTGGACAACAACGTGTTTTTGTTCAAAGAAAAATGGCATAGACAGAAGCAAGGGGTTGCCATGGGCTCCAGATTTTCTCCCTCGTACGCAAACCTGTTTATGGGTTGGTTCGAGGAGATGAGAATCTGGGGCCCAATGGGATCAGAATGGAATGATTCCATACCATATTGGGGCAGGTATATTGACGACTGTCAGATGATATGGACAGGCTCACTTACTAAGCTAACAGAGTTTTTTGGTTACCTGAATAGTAATGAATATAACATTCAATTTACTTTTCAACACAATAAGAGAAGAATTTCCTTTTTGGATGTCTAATTTTACATTAGAGAGAACCAGCTTCACAGCAGACTCTTTCGTAAAAATACAGCATGCAACGCATCACTTCATGCGTCAAGTGCCCATCCGTCTCACCAGATTAGATCTATTCTCTTTGGTGAACTGGTTAGGGTGAGACATAATTGTAGCTTTGACCCAGAGTTTGAGGATTGCAAGAAAGGAGTGTTGGCCCGGTTCCAGCGCAGGGGCTATGACAAGAATACACTTATGAGAGCTGAACAACGAATAAATAGAATCAAAAGGAAAGATACCCTTAGGGAACGGACTGAGCCTACTAGGACTGATGACAAAATAAGGATGATAACAGGATACAACAACTGGTCTAGGGTATTAATGCGGAGTCTTAACAGACACTGGCACCTCCTTAGGGCAGACAAATCCCTCAGTGATTACATCACGGACAGACCCAACATTACGTACAGACGGGGGGGTGTCCCTTAGGAATTTACTTAGCCCAAGTTACCCCAAGGTAGAGATGAAAGACAGTTGGATGACACAACGTACAAACGGCTTTTATGGGTGTGGACACTGCAGTGCGTGTAAATGGGCATGTAGTAAGAAGACACAATTTATGGGAACGGGTGACAGGACCTACAACATAATGTCCAATATCAATTGCCTTACCAAATTTGTTGTGTACATCATTGAGTGTAGATGTAAGAAAAGATATGTCTGTAGCACAATGAGAACGCTATGCGAGAGAATAGGTGAACACATGCGAGCAGTGAAGCAAGGGGACGTGAGATATCCCATTGCGGCACATATTGCACAATGTACCGCTCAAACCATGAACAAACGTCTTGAATTTTATGGTATCGAACAGACAGTAAGACATCCTAGAGGGGGTAACAGAGAATTAGCCTTACATAGGAGAGAGGCATTGTGGATCCTGAGACTGTGCAGCACTGAAATCGGACTAAATATTGAACAGGAACTACATTATTTTCTGGGAAGATAAAATGCAGAGTTGCCACACTCTGTGCTGAACTATTGATATCAATGTCACAAAGAGTAAGAGATGAGAGAAGAAAGAAAAATTCAATTGTGTACATTAGATGCTGAGTAACCTTCCTATTTCTGTGAGCTATTTTTACTTGTTTTATTTTAATTTCTGTACAACTGACTGTAGGAGAGTAGGATGTGCTTCTTATAGTTACCCCCACTTTTTACTGATGTTTCACTGTTTTCGAATTAGTCTGACTGGGATTCTGCTATTCAGGACCCCAGTCTAGCTGCTTTCTCCTCTAAATTGATTGCATGTACTTTAGGTACAGTCCATATTGGATTCTGGGGTACCCTTGTAAGTCCCTAGTATATGGTATACTATGTACCCAGGGCATAGGTACCCCAAAGGCCTCCCAGGGGTTGCAGCATGTATTATGCCACCCCTGAGAGACCATTTAAAATGACACCACAGGTCTGCTACTGCAGCCTGTGTAAGGTGGTGTCTGCACCCCTTACTTAGATATAGGTTCACTATATCTATCCTAATCACTGCACATATAAACCTATCAGTCACCCCTATAGCAGGCCTTATCAATCCTGAAGGCAGGATGCTGGGTTTTATGTGAGAGGGTGCCCATGCATGAGCAGAGCCCCTCTGCAGCCTTCAGAACCTATTCTCTGGGGTTGTTTGTGATACAGCCAACCATATATACTTAAGTGCATTACAACCTCGCGGGAAATGCTAACTTTAATATGGCTGCATGGAAACATGTCGTGTTTGGTGTCAAACACCTTGGAATCATACCTCCACACCAGTAACTGGTGTGGGAGGTATGATTCCACCCTCCTAGATGGAGAAATATGACAACACCGGTACACCCGGTACCAGCTTCACAGAACCCTGGCATCACAAAATGGATGCTGCCAGCCACAGACACGAGTCTGCCCTCCTGCTGCTGGACGAAACTCCGGCAGGGGAAGGCTGAACAATAGGTATCCTGTCACAGGGAGGTGTGACCACCTCCCAGACAGGCTTTAGTGTATTAGGGCTGGGTGGGTGCACTCTCAGAGTGCTTTGATGTCTGCACTGGGGGCACATTTGCTGTCCGTGTGAATAGTCCAGCTCAAACCAGTTGCAGGGGCTATCAGCCCCTGCTCTGGCGTGAAACTGGACAACGGACATGGGTGAAGCCACCCCTCTTTCCTGACCCTCCCATAGGTGGGTCCCCAGAGTTTGTCCCACCCCTTCCTTGGGTATAAAGTAGGAACCCCTGGCTACAGGACTTTAGATATTATCTGGACTAAACTCTGGTACAGAAACCAAGTAACCTTCAATGAACTATGCTTTGCTGGACAACTGAATAATCTCCCTTGGAGTAAAGGAGTTACTCCCCTGCTGAGCAGGCACCTAAATGCATCTGACCGGTTTGCATCTACGAAGCTCCCGAAGGACTCTGAAGATTTCTGCAATGCAGGAGGTGGGTTCCCAAGGTCTCCGAGGATCTGCGCTCTCAGCAATTCTGAGGCCCGTATCCCTCGTGGGGACCGTGAAACCCATACCCCTGGGCATCGTGTACATTTGCAGCAGCATATGCTTTTCGGCAATCCCTGAAGCTGTGCTTTGGGCTACTTGTAGTCCTGACCCCGAGCAATAATTCCACTGAATATTTCTGGCCTACACTCCACGAGTGTTCCGTGGGCTGGCACTTTGTGATTCCTCTCAAGGTCCCTTTGCGATCCCTGGTCCGTTGGCCTGTGGGTCCCTGAGAATGCAACTTTAACTTTCAGTGGGCTTCCCTGGTTGCTCTAGATGTGCCCTGACATACCATCACTTGATGAGTCCCCAGGATCTTTCTGGTCCTTGCAGAAGCATCTTTCCTCTGACAGCATGGGTTGCAGTTGCCAAGGCTTGTTGGTGTTTAATCCGGACACTGTCCCCCCAGCACTCGACATCCTTCATGGTACAGCTCAAATCCAGACTGTGGTTGTCACAGACATCTCCTGGTCCCCGTGGCTGCAGAGTCAAGCTTCACCTCTTTGCACCTGAAGCACCCAACATCGGTGAGCATTCGATTGCTCCGCTCCTGGTCACGTGAAGTGACCCAGACTTTGTCCCCTCTGCTTTCAGGTTCTTCACATCTCCGATCCAGGCTTATATCACACCGGACACTTTTCTTCTCCACGGCAGCAGTACTTTCTCGCATCACGCCATTGAAAACGACGAGGGTTTCCGACACCACTTGACCCCTATGCACCCGGCTCCTCTGGGATAGGTAACACGGGTACCTCGGTACTCTCAAGGGTGCTGGCCTTAGAACCTTCTATGTTTATCTGGGTTTGCTTTAAGTCCTCTCCTAAGTGTCCTTAATCTTTAAAATTCCAACCGTGACTTTCCCATAGAGTTGTACGGAGCTCGCGTCTGTGTTCCCACACTGCACTCGTCCTCCGTGGGTCCCCTGTGTCACTACCTTCGGTGGTTCCTTGGGGTCCCAGCGATTCTACGTGCTCTAGGCACTGTGTCTAGTCAAGTCGTGGTTCTTATACCACTTTCTTAGTATATGGTCTCGGTCTCCCCTGGAGCCCGCTGTGTATTGTGCTATTTACTGTCGTTCTAGTGATTTAATATTGTGCGTATTGTTCTCTAATCTCATAAAGAGGTTAGTAGAGAGTGTTTAGTAATAAATACATATATTTTATATACACCTGGTGTGGTTCTCCTTTCATTTGGTCATTCAGGAGGTTATATACTGGTAAAACAAGCTGCTTTACATTCCTTCAAGACTTAGCATGAAGGCTGCTCTCCACAGCTACCACTAGGATAGCTTTCTATAAAGGTTGTCTTTAACCTAATCATCAATAAGGGTTGTTTGGACTGGTGCAAGGTGCCCACTTTAATTAGTGGACAGCATATACCAGGCCAACTTCTCACATTGGTGTGCAGCGGTTGGGATTCAAGCTTCCTATTGTTTTATCAGATAATCTCATTGAGTGACTAACTGAAAACCACTAAAGCTACTTAGATACATATAAATAAAGTCTAGAATAAAGTAAGTTCTACTGAACTTAGAGTTGGGTAAGTCAAGGGCCTAGCACACCCTTTCTCCAACTCAAGAGAGTTCAGTTCCCACTAGAGTAGGTAGGTGCATACACCACACCACACTAGCATGTCTTCTAAGCCTGAAGTCAGTGGCTCCTTGCCAACTAAGTACGACCATCTTTCATTCCAGGAATTGAGAGCCATGTGTACATCCAGGAAACTGAAGTCAGGGAAAAATCCAAACACCCAACGTCTCATAGAGACTTTGCTTTTAGATGACCTCAGAAAGACTCCAGGGTCTGATGAGGTAGGAAAAGGGGGTGGGACAGCAGAAGAGGAAAGGACAGGAAGTGAGAACTTCAATGACCTGGACTCTGATGCTGGCCAGGAGGATCAAAATGATTCTACCCTGGACAATACAATTCTTCATGAAGGTGAGGAAGGAGGCCACAATGGTCCTCTCTTTACCTCACCTGGAAGGGTTAACAGTTTGCCAAGAAGATCAAGATCTCCTTCTCTGGAATCTAATCATTCTGGTACATCTGTAGGGAGCTCTGTCTCATAAAAGGGAGTCCTCTTATGAGAAGAAGTGCCAACTGCTTGCGTTTGAGAGAGCTAAGCTCAGAATCAAGAGAGAGCAATTGGCTTTAGATAGGGAATCCCTGGAGCTTCAGAGAGCTTCTCAGAAGTTGGAGCTAGAGCCCCATGGTGGCAGCTACAGTGTCCCTAGGAGTAGAGAACATACTCATGACCATAGGAACCTGAACAATATTGTCCCTCCCTACCAGAGTGGGGATGACATCCACAAATGGATAACTGCACTGGAGAGGGCCTGTAAGGTACAGAGGGTCCTTCAGGAGCAGTGGGCAGCAATCTTGTGGCTCTCCTTTGCAGACAAAGGTAGAGACAAGCTCCTCACTGTAAGAGAAGAGGATGCTGATAATTACAAAGTCCTGAAGAGTGCTCTGATTGATGGGTTTGGCCTAACCACTGAACAATACAGGTTAAAGTTAAGAGATACCCAAAATGCACTCAGGACTGGGTTGACTTTGTAGATTGTGCTACTAAGGCTCTGGAAGGCTGGTTACTTGGCAGTAAGGTGTGTGATTTCAAAGGATTGTATAATTTAATCATGAGAGAGCAGACCCTTAATAACTGTCAAAATCAACTGTTGCATCAGTACCTGGTGGACTCTGATCTGACCTCTCCCCAAGAATTGGTCCAGAAGGCAGTCAAATGGGTCAGAACCAGGGTGAGGCAGAAGGTTCAGAACCAAGGTGGTGACTCCAAGAAGCAAGATTCTAAAAACTCTGATAAGGGTAAAGAGAAGGGTAAAGCCCAGAAGTCTTCTCAAGGGCCCCAAAAATCTGCATCTGGTGGGGAGTCACAATCAAACAAAGGAAAAGGCAAGAAGAAGCCATGGTATCAAATCTGTAAACAGAAGACCCATTGGACAAGTGATTGTACCAAGTCCAAGGACTCAACTCCCACCACCACTGCCCCTAAGGCAACTGTTCCCCCTAGTTCAGCTCCAAGTGGTGGTGCTCCAAATAAGGGTGTAGTAGGGTTAACCCTGGGATCTGAGATGGACTCTGGCCTAGTCAGAGTTCCAACTCAGGCTATGTTGATCTGTGATGGAGGCATGGATATGACCTCCTTATTTGTAAGCCCTAGTAATCTGGGCAAATACAGACAACAGCCTATAATAAATGGAAAAGAGGCCTTGGCATTCAGGGACACAGAAGTAAGTGTCACAATGGTGACAAAAGATCTTGTGGCTCTTGAGCAAATCATACTTGGTGAGATGTACCAAGTGACCAATGCTAGCAATGTCAGGACAGACCATTCCTTGGCAGTTGTTAATTTCTCCTGGGGAGGGGTAACTGGCCCTATGAAGGTTGAGGTAAGTGCAGACCTCCCTGTTGAATACTTGTTGGGCAATGATTTAGAAACTTCAGCTTGGGCTGAAGTGGAACTCAGGACTCATGCAGAAATGTTGGGTATCCCTGCAGATATGTTTGCTATGACCAGGTCACAGGCAAAAATGTCTAACACTGAATAGGCCCTGGATCCTGGAAGAATGGACCAGGAGCCTTCCAAGAGAAGGAGCAGTAGGGTTAAGGCAGTGTCTTCCCCCCTGTTTCAGAATCCAGATCAGTCTCTTGAGGGAGCTGATCTTAGTCCTGAAGAAAGACCTGTCTCAGATGAGCTTGAACCTGATCAGGTTGAGTTTTTGGGGACAAGGGGCCCTTCCAGGGCAGATCTGAGCTAGGAGCAGCTGAGCTGCCCCTCTCTTGAACCCCTCAGATAGCAGGCTGCTGCTGAGGCTGCTGGGAGTGCCAGTGAGTCCCATAGCATCTACTGGGATGATGGAGTCCTTTACTCAGAGTGTAGAGACCCCAAGCCTGGAGCCACCAGGAGGTTGGTTATACCTCTGAAGTTTAGGAGCTTCCTATTGACACTAGCACATGATATCCCATTAGCAGGTCACCTAGGCCAAAACAAGACTTGGGACAGAATTGTCCCTCACTTTCATTGGCCTCATATGTCTGAAGACACCAAGGAGTGTTGTCGCTCCTGTGTCACCTGTCAAGCCAGTGGTAAGGCAGGTAGCACTACAAAGGCCCCCTGATACCACTACCTGTGGTGGGGGTTCCCTTTGAGAGGGTAGGGATTGACATTGTTGGTCCCCTGGATCCTCAAACTGCATCTGGGCACAGATTTATACTGGTGGTGGTGGACCATGCCACTAGGTATCCAGAGGCAATTCCTTAGGACCACCACAGCTCCTGTGGTGGCAAGGGCCCTCCTGGGAATCTTTTCCAGGGTGGGTTTTCCTAAGGAGGTAGTATCAGACAGAGATGCAAACTTCATGTCTAGTTACTTAACTGCTATGTGGAAGGAGTGTGGGGTAAATTATAAATTTACCACCCCTTATCACCCACAATGCAATGGTTTAGTTGAAAGGTTCAACAAAACCTTAAAGGGCATGATTAAAGGTCTTCCAGAAAAGCTTAGGTGCAGCTGGGACATACTTTTGCCCTGCCTTCTCTTTGCCTACAGAGAGGTTCCGCAGAAGGGTGTTGGTTACAGCCCATTTGAGCTTCTGTTTGAACATCCAGTTAGGGGTCCATTGTGTCTAGTGAAGGAGGGATGGGAGTTACCTCTCAAACCCCCTAAACAGGATATTGTGGACTATGTACTTGGCCTCCGCTCCCGGATGGCTGAATACATGAAGAAGGCAACTAAAAACCTTGAGGCTAGACAGGAATTTCAAAAGGCCTGGCAAGAGCAAAAGGCTGTGCTGACTGTTTATCAGCCAGGACAGAAAGTATGGGTGTTGGAGCCAGTGGCCCCAGCAGCCCTCCAAAACAAGTGGAGTGGCCCCATACCATAATTGAGCAAAAGAGAGAGGTTACCTACCTGGTAGACCTTGGAACTCCCAGGAGCCCCCATAGGGTGCTCCATGTCAACAGGCTCAAACCATATGTTGACAGGGCAGACATGGGCTTGTTCATGGCTACTGATGAGGGACAGGAGGAAGAGAGTGATCCACTCCCTGACCTGCTCTCACAGAACCCTGATGATGGTTCAGTAGATCGTGTAGTCTTGGCAGGCAGCCTCACTGACCAGCAGCAAACTGATTGCAGAAAAGTTCTCAACCAGTTTAGACATATGTTTTCACTGACTCCAAGTCAGACTACCTGGTGCACTCATGAAGTGGACACTGGGGACAGTCTGCCTGTTAAAAATAAGATTTACAGGCAACCTGACCATGTAAGGGACTGCATCAGGACTGAAGTCCAGAAGATGTTGGATTTGGGTGTGATTGAATCCTCAGATAGCCCTTGGGCTAGTCCAGTAGTCTTGGTACCTAAACCTCACACCTAGGGTGGTAAAAGAGAGATGAGGTTTTGTGTGGACTACAGAGGTCTCAATGCAGTCACAAGGACTGATGCCCATCCAATCCCTAGGGCAGATGAGCTTATAGATACTTTGGCCTCAGCCAAGTTTCTGAGCACATTTGACCTGACAGCTGGCTACTGGCAGATCAGACTAGCTGAGGATGCAAAAGCCAAAACAGCATTCTCCACCCCTAGTGGGCACTACCAATTTGTGGTGATGCCCTTTGGTTTGAAGAATGCACCTGCCACTTTTCAAAGGTTGGTGAACAAAGTCCTTACAGGCCTGGAAGCCTATAGTCCAGCATATCTAGATGATATTGCTGTCTTTAGCTCCACCTGGGAGGATCACCTGGTCCACCTGCGAAATGTTTTGGAGGCCCTTCAGAAAGCAGGCCTCACTATCAAGGCCGCCAAGTGCCAGAAAGGGCAGAGTTAATTTGTATACTTGGGCCACCTTGTGGGTGGAGGCCAGGTTCAACCATTGCAGAGCAAAATCCAGACCATCATGGACTGGGTTGCTCCAACCACCCAGACTCAGGTCAGAGCTTTCTTGGGCCTGACTGGGTACTATAGGAGGTTTGTCAAAGGATATGGATCCATAGTGACCCCTTTGAATGACTTAACTTCCAAGAGAATGCCAAAGAAAGTTCAGTGGACAGTCAGCTGTCAAAAGGCATTTGATGACCTGAAGCAGGCCATGTGCACTGCTACCATTCTGCAAAGTCCTGACTACTCCAAACAATTCATTGTCCAAACAGATGCATCTGAGTTGGGGGTAGGGGCTGTGTTATCACAATTGAATGATGAAGGTCAGGATCAGCCAGTAGCTTTTATTAGCAGAAGGCTGATCCCCAGAGAGAAACGTTGGTCAGCCATTGAGAGGGAAGCCTTTGCTGTGGTTTGGGCTCTGAAAAAGCTGAGGCCATACTTGTTTAGCACTCACTTCATTGTTCAGACAGACCATAAGCCCCTCTTATGGCTAAAACAGATGAAGGGTGAAAACCCCAAACTTTTGAGGTGGTCCATTTCCCCACAGGGGATGGACTAGACAGTGGAACATAGACCTGGGAGTAACCATGACAATGCAGATGGACTCTCCAGATATTTCCACTTAGAACATGAAGACTCAACTGGTCAAGGTTATTTTAATGTCCTGACTTTTAGGGGGGTTGTGTAGGAGAGTAGGATCTGCTTCTTATAGTTACCCCCACTTTTTGCTGTTGTTTCACTGTTTTCGACTTAGTATGACTCGGATCTTGCTATTCAGGACCCCAGTCTATCTGCTTTCTCCTCTAAATTGATTGCATGTACTTTAGGTACACTCCAGATTGGTTTCTGGGGTACCCTTATAAGTCCCTAGTATATGGTATACTATGTACCCAGAGCATAGGTACCCAAGAGGCCTCCCAGGAGCTGCAGCATGTATTATGCCACCCCTGAGAGACCATTCAAAATGACACCACAGGTCTGCTACTGCAGCCTGTGTAAGGTGGTGCCTGCACCCCTTACTTAGATATAGGTTCACTATATCTATCCTAATCACTGCACATATAAACCTATCAGTCACCCCTATAGCAGGCCTTATCAATCCTGAAGGTAGGGTGCTGGGTTTTATGTGAGAGGGTGCCCATGCATGAGCAGAGCCACTCTGCAGCCTTTGGAACCTATGCTCCGGGGTTGTTTGTGATGCAGCCAACCATATAAACTTAAGTGCATTATAACCTCGCGGTAAATGCTAACTTTAATATGGCTGCATGGAAACATGTCGTGTTTGGTATCAAACACCTTGGAATCATACCTCCACACCAGTAACTGGTGTGGGAGGTATGATTCCACCCTCCTAGAGGGAGAAATATGACAACACCGGTACACCCGGTACCAGCTTCATAGAACCCTGGCATCACAAAATGGATGCTGCCAGCCACAGATACGAGTCTGCCCTCCTGCTGCTGAACGAAACTCTGGGAGGGGAAGGCTTGCCAATAGGTTTCCTATCACAGGGATGTGTGACCACCTCCCAGTTAGGCTTTAGTGTATTGGGGCTGGGTGGGTGCACTCTCAGAGTGCTTTGATGTCTGCACTGGGGGCACCTTTGGTGTCCTCGTGCATAGTCCAGCTCAAACTGGTTGCAGGGGCTATCAGCCCCTGCTCTGGCGTGAAACTGGACAAAGGACATGGGTGTAGCCACCCCTCTGTCCTGACCCTCGCATAGGTGGGTACCCAGAGTTTGTCCCACCCCTTCCTTGTTTATAAAGTAGGAACCCCTGGCTACAGGACTTTAAATATTACCTGGACAAAACTCTGATACAGAAACCAAGTAACCTTCGACGATCTACGCTTTGCTGGATGACTGAAGAATCTCCCTTGGAGTAAAGGAGTTACTCCCCTGCTGAGCAGGCACCTAAATGCATCTGACCTGTTTGCATCTATGAAGCTCCTGAAGGACTCCAAAGATTTCTGCAATATAGGAGGGGGGTTCCCGAGGTCTCCGAGTTCGATCTGCGCTCTCAGCAATTTTGAGGACAGTATCCCTCGTGGGGACCGTGAAACCTGTACCCCTGGGCACCGTGTACATTTTCAGCAGCATATGCTTTTTTGCAATCCCTGAAGCTGTGCTTTGGGCTACTTGTAGACCTGACCCCAAGCAGTAATTCCCTTGAAGATTTCTGGCCGACACTCCACGAGTGTTCCGTGGGCTGGCACTTTGTGATTCCTCTCGAGGTCCTTCGCGATCCCTGGTCCGTTGGCCTGTGGGTCCCTGAGAAGGCAACTTTAACTTTGAGGGGGCTTCCCTGGTTGCTCCCGATGTGCCCTGACTCACCATTGCTTGGTGAATCCCCAGGACCTTGCTGGTCCTCGCAGAAGCATCTTTCCTCTAACCGCGTGGGTTGCAGTTGCCAAGGCTTATTGGTGTTCAATCTGGACACTGACCCCCCAGCACTCGACATCCTTTGTGGGACAGCTCAAATCTGGACTGTGGTCATCGCATACATCTCCTGGTCCCTGTGGCTGCAGAGTCAAGCTTCACCTCTTCGCACCTGAAGCACCCGACATCGGTGGGCATTTGATTGCTCCGCTCCTGGTCATGTGAAGTGACCCAGACTTTGTCCCCTCTGCTTTCAGGTTCTTCACATCTCTGATCCAGGCTTGGATCACACCGGACACTTTTCTTCTCCACGGCAGCAGTACTTTCTCGCATCACAACATTGAAAACGACGAGGGTTTCCGACGCCACTTGACCCATAGTGCACCCGGCTCCTCTGGGATAGGTAACACGGGTACCTCGGTACTCTCAAGGGTGCTGGCCTTAGAACCTTCTATGTTTAGCTGGGTTTGCTTTAAGTCCTCTCCTAAGTGTCCTTAATCTTTAAAATTCCAACTGCGACTTTCTCATAGAGTTGTACGGAGCTCGCGTCTGTGTTCCCACACTGCACCCGTCCTCTGTGGGTCCCCTGTGTCACTACCTTGGGTGGTTCCTTGCGGTCCCAGTGATTCTACGTGCTCTAGGCACTGTGTCTAGTCAAGTCGTGGTTCTTATACCACTTTCTTAGTATATGGTTCGTTCTCCCCCTGGAGCCCGTTGTGTATTGTGCTATTTACTGTCATTCTAGTGATTTAATATTGTGTGTATTGTTCTCTAATCTCATAAAGAGGATAGTAGAGAGTGTTTAGTAATAAATACATATATTTTATATACACCTGGTGTGGTTCTCCTTTCATTTGGTCATTCAGGAGGTTGTATATTGGTAAAACAAGCTGCTTTACATTCCTTCAAGACTTAGCCTAAAGGCTGCTCTCCACAGCTACCACTAGGATAGCTTTCTATAAAGGTTGTCTTTAACCTAATCATCAATAAGGGTCGTTTGGACTGGTGCAAGGTGCCTACTTTAATTAGTGGACAGCATATACCAGGCCAACTTCTCACACTGCCGTTCTGAATTTGTGTATTGGACTAATGTTATTCCATATATTTTGATTTACCTGTGGGGGATGGAGAAAAAAAAACGTAGTCGTTAAAAATCACGCCCCCACACATTTTTCATTTACTCCTGTATGAATACTTTACTTGTAGTTCTAATATATTCTATCACAGTGAGAATGTAACAATCACGTTTACGTATTTTGTGAACCCTGAATATTATGATATGGCGTCCACACGCTACACAATGGCGTTTGGGTTATGCAGGATGGATAGCTTCGAAGGTGCTCTCGATGTGATTTATCCCGGGGCCGATGCAAGCAGAATTAGTGTTTCCTTTTGATGATATAATAGACCGGAATTTGACTACTTTGGAGTGTAAGCGCAGACACTATCCCAGGAAATGGGGTTTTACATATTGCCATAAGACAGTTACACAGGGGCATTCTTTTATGCTGGCTGACACAAGCTGAATAAATGTTATATTGGGGGACTTTTATTATTCAATTTGGTAATTTTTATGTAAGTGGGAGAGTGCAGACGGTAGTGTAAACTATATTGCCTGTGATAGTATCATCCCAAGATGGCCACCGCGTGAGAGGGGACGTGTACTAAGTCTTCCCTTTGTGTTTACCACTAGCTGTGTGAAGGAACCTGGGTACTTGGCCATCTTTGATGACGGTTGATTGAGGGAGAGAAGTTTAAATAAAAGCGGTTGCGGTTTGTAGTCTCTAGTGTTCCGTACTCTGCAATACACGGAGAGCGACCTCCTGTGGAATGAAGTCTGATTCACGGTAAGGAAAAGGGCACGATATGGTATGTGTTGGAACGGTATGTCTTTTGTTTAAGTGTGCGCCCGGTCACATAATTTGAGAGATGTAAGCTGGGAATTATTTACACAATCAGGCATGCTGGCGGGCATTGATATGAGAGTGCTTTTAAGAGGCATTACGTAACCACTACCGTGCTCGTTTATATAACTTGTGAGCTGGTAGTGGATTGAGGCTAACTTAGCCTTAGATTTTTGAACAATAAATTATGTTATTTACTTAGCAGAATATATAAGAAGAAATCTGTATGATACTCTGATGGGTATGGATTGTTTTCCGACGTATTAAATGAATATGGGTGCACGAAGAGATGCACTGAGATATCCCTGGTATTGATTTCCTTCTAGCTTGTGATATTGGGACATATCAGGATCCCTGGATTTAGGAATGGCTGTATTTGGACGTCGCGTGATACTGAATCCCTTTGTGGGTTGGAAATATCACCACACATAATGTAGGTACTGAGATTGGACTAGTTACTGTGTACATTAGAGAGTGTGATATTCGGCGGAACAATATGTTTACCATGCATTGTCTTTACTTTACAGAAGTTTCTACTAAGAGGACATAGGTATTTATGGCACCTTTTCACAGCTTGGGTTATATAGGGACTTTGTAGCATTCATTCTTCCGACACGACGTTGATCAATATTTAGGATCCTCACCTATTTAACTCACATATTTTGATTCACGGTCACAAGATTTCCTTTGTGACTCACAATCCTCGATTAATTTTCACATGGAGATGTAGGCGTTCTGTTGGATGACACTGAGTTTCACTTTTGGTATTCCTTTTGCTCCATCTTCGCTTTGGTTTATATTCTGTTTCCTTTTGAATATGAAACGGGACACCTCTTTGGCATTTGTTAGGTATTTACCATCTTGTGCATGCGAATTTGTATGACCCTAGGATTACCTCCCACACTGTGAGACTATTTAAGTTCTTGTACTCCTGATTTTTGTAAGGTAGTACATTGGTTTGTTTTGTTTGTATCTGTGCAGCCTTGAGAAAGTTGCGGGACAATTTCCCCTATAAGCGACGAAACATGTGTCGGCTGTCTGAAGACCAACAGAATAAAGAAAAAGAAAAAAGAATCTGAATACTTGTTGTATAATTTGTGCTTATATTGTGCACTTTAAGAAATTTTGAGACACCTTCGACGTGTGCTGGGGATTGTTGTTTGTATTTAGTTGGCCCAGGCCACGATTTTGGAGAGGTTGGTGGTTCTCCCCACCTTACAGCACCGTCACCAAGATAAGGAATTCTAGGATAGTTACATGTGCTATTCTCCTGAGTGGCGCCAGTAAACCTAAACAGCATACCACTGATTGGTAACTCTCTTGTAGATGGGGGGGCGGAGCTAGCCGAGCTACAAGATGGACGCAAGCTGAAAGAGCTCATCTCGGATGCCCGCAGGAACATAAGAACAGACGGCACAAATGAGCCGATAAAACTCGCATCAACAGACCACTCCAATATAATCAAACGCTCGCTGACATCGACTGCTAAAATGGCCCTAAAACACCTTGGAACCACGGCATGGTAACTGGAAGTATCTGTGGCCTAAAGCGCGCCGCGGCAACCGGACGCCGGGCTGGAGTGTTTCACGTATCCTAGACGTACGGCACGTCGGCCGGTGAGGGTGACAGCCGAGCGCCCGGTCCGGAGCCCTGAAACGGAGAACATTCCCGCGAAATGTGATAACTGGGAGACGAAATTGGTGCCTGGCGACCCCCCCCCGATTGTGAGGACAACAGCCTGTAATCGGATGGTGAGAGAAAGCGGAGGGTGATGCGCACCGGCGCGCGGTGCAAACTGTGTAGCGGAGGGCCGCGCTGACATTACTCCAAACTCGAAGGGAATAGAAGCATAATCCGCATACCAGGGGGCATTGTGGCTGGAGAGTAACACGGACCGCCGATCTCCGGCGCGGCTCACTGAGGCGAGGACGCGACAGTGGTGGTGTACGCAGGGAGCAGGCCTGGGATGTCACCTGTTGCGGCCTGGGCCTGGTGCGCCAGTATTGGCGAGATATCAATCTACTGAGACCTCGGCTGGGAAGCTGACTGCGGGGGGACCCACGGGCTCTGCGGGTGCACCGGCTGGGACCGGCTGTGATTGCGCAGCGGCACAGAGTGGGGGCCGGCGGAATCATCGGTGGGACCCTCCCGCTGAGAACTAACAATAACTATCCGAGGAACAGGAGCGGGTGAGCTGCCAAGAGGGAATCCACCTAGCCGACACCCCCCAACACTGCGTGACTAAATCTGGCACTGACGCTACCGAATCACGGAAGCTGAAGCGACCCTAGAAGGATACGCAGTCTAACTGTGGAACCAAACGAATAACTACCCACCGGGTGCCAAACTACAAGTCGCAGAGGGCCAACGGAAGGCACCATAGTCGGCGGCTCGCCGGGAGCGAGGCCTACCACTGGAATATACGAGCCTGCATCAGGGGATACCTAACGTCTGACAATGGGGAAAACAGTTAAAAATCAACCAAAACTCACTTTTGACCAGACAAAAAAACCAACAGAGAACGTCACAGAAGAACATCCAACGACTGCGATGACACATACTGGAGTGACAAATGATGATGTACAGGCCATGTTTGCCACAATCCAAACTGCACTCTCCAACATAGATGGCAAGATTGACACACTAACACACAGAGTAGATCGCATGTCCGAGAGAATGGACCGCCATACAGAGAGAATAGATTTGGCAGAACGCTGAATATCGGATGTGGAAGATGTCAATACTTAGATGGATACTAAACAGAATAAAATGGACAAACAACTAGAGGTGCTGATGGCTAAAGCAGACGATTTAGAAGCGAGGTCAAGAAGAAGAAACCTACGCTTGATGGGAATAGCAGAAACCACCAACACTGGACCGATGGAGAGATATGTGGAGAAGCTGTTAATCACTCTGTTAGGAAGAGATACCTTTTCGGAAGTGTTTATAGTCGAGAGGGCGCATAGATCTCTGGCCCCCAAACCACCTCCGGGAACCAGGCCGAGACCCATAATTGTCAAGATACTCAATTTTAGAGACCGAGATGCGGCCCTGCGCAAAGCACGTGAACTGGGGAATTTACGCCACGAAGGCATGGAAATAGCTCTATATCCAGATTTCACACAGACGGTACAGGAAGCGCGGAGGAAATTTGGCCCGGCAAAGCAAAAACTGCGAGATCTACAGATCGATTATGCAATGCTGTACCCAGCGAGACTAAAGGTAACTGACTACGGAACTACAAAAATTTACAACGAACCTAAAGAGCTCATGAAATACCTGCAGTTGAAACAGGCACAAAGCAAGAGGCAGAGATCACCCAGAGACAGACAAGGAGACCAACCGGCTCTATCAGATGTGGAATAAGGGCCATCGCCTTTTGCAATTGATGAACTGACAACGATGCCCACCGCAGTCAGTGAGGGATGACGGAATACAGTTTGAATAGAAAGCTATGGAAGGCCGCGATGGTACCAGATCATAGTGACCAACAGTTTAAGACTGCATGTTCCGCTTAACTGGTGGGAAGTATAGGAACTATGAACACCGGCAGTTATCTGCTGCAGAGTGGAATCGCAAAACAGATAAGTACCATGGAGAAATGGGGAACTATCACTGACTGAGAAATGGGAGGGTAATTACACGCTCAGACTATGTACAATGAGCAACAAGGCTGAGATGAAGCAAGAGCTGGTACTGTAAAGAGATTGAAGCTCAATGTGCAACAAAATCTTAAGTAGGGCGACCCCTTGTAGATACCTCGAGGGAATACTAGGCCTGGCAACTTCCGCCCCCTGGTGTACACCACAACAGTTTAAATTGTTTTTTGAATTCGTATAAGAGGGATGGGGTTACAAGTTATGTTATTTATATTTGGGGATGTCTTCGCTGTCCTGAGATTAGTGAAGTGGGAGGAGGGAGGGGGGAGGGGTGAAAACCAGAAAATACCAGACGGAGACAGATAGACAATCGAACATTCATTTGCCCAGTGGCTACACCCAGGGCACCAGCAGACAGGGAGTTTTAGCAATAGACGACATGGATGACAGGCAGAAGGGTGAACGGCAGATGACGCTCTTGACAAGGAACGTACGTGGGCTCCAAAACCCACAGAAAATTCGTAAAGTGCTAACCTACCTAGATAGACACAAAGTGGATGTTGCTTGTATCCAAGAGACTCACATACCAGAATATAGAGAGAACAATATAGGGCATAGATGGGCAACATACCGGGTGGCGGCCTCCTATTCTAATTACGCCAGGAGTGTTATGATACTGATTAAGAGAAATACTCCTTTTACTCCTATCGCAACTATTAAAGATGATCAGGGTAGATATATCATAGTGCGAGGCAACTTTGGTGGCACAGATCTCACGATTGTAACAGTATATGGTCCAAACACTGATGACCCAGCGTTCTATGAGCACATTAGGGCTAAATTACGCGACTTACAACCCAGAGCCATTGTATGGGGGGGGATTTTAACACTTGTCTAGACCCCGCACTAGACCGATCAACTGGAAATGAGAGATATGGCAGGAAGGCTGCTAAGACGCTTAGAGAGGGAATGGACGAGTGGTCCTTAGTAGACATTTGGAGACTGAGACATGTAGGACGTAAGGACGGTACTTGCACATCAACAACATATAACACTTGGTCTCGGATAGATTATTGGCTAACCACACAGGAGGTTAGCACGTGGACGACAGAAGTGGAGCGCCTACCCAAAACACTGTCCGACCACGCCCCGGTAAGACTTACGCTAGCTATCCCTACACATACCCCACGACAATTCACATGGAGACTATATCCATCGGCACTATCAGACCAGGTCTACCGTAGTGAATTACGCCAAGCTATTGCGGAGTATTTTCACCAAAATACGGGCTCCGTTAGCAGCACACGCACAGTGTGGGAGGCTTTCAAGACCACCATACGTGGCCATTGCATCAGTAAACACGCAGGCATACTGAAGGACATCCAACAACAACTCACTATGGTGGAACGGGATATCAGATGCTTGGAGACAGCATATGCTGCCACACCAGATCCAAAATTGCTAGCGGATATACGGGGGAAAATAGATACATTTCATAAATTCGCAGAGGACGAGATAAAATATATCTCGCGTAAGCACATAGCAAGGAATTATGGAGAGGGAGGTAGACCCGGACGAGCCCTAGCATATAAAATAAAACCTGCGCACACTACTTCCTATATCACACAAATCACGAATGAACACGCTATCCCATTATATGACACTCCTTCTATCCTAGAAAGCTTCACAAAATATTACGCACAACTTTACGCCACACAAACTGTAGCTTCTACAGAAGGTATATCTGAATATCTAGAAGATATTGCGCTGGCCTGGCTGTCCGATGAGCGACGAGAGCAATTGAGTCACCATATAACAGAGGATGAACTGCGCGAGGCCATCAACTCACTTCCAAACAACAAAGCACCAGGGCTAGATGGCCTCCCAGGCGAATTTTATAAAGAATATAGAGACCTAGTGATACCCTATTTGGCCGAAATGTATGAAGAAGCCTATGAGGAAGGGCTGCTTCCAATGTCGTCACGTGAGGCCCTCTTGATAGCACTGCCCAAACCTGATAAAGATTTAACAAAGTGCGATTCATATAGACAGTTATCTCTTATAAACATAGATGCTAAAACTTTAGCAAGAATAATAGCTAAACGAATACAACCCCTTCTATGCTCTCTAGTACTACCAGACCAGGCTGGGTTCATTCCATCCAGATCAACATCACAAAACTTACGCACAATCTTTGCAATGCATCACAGCTTAAACCCCGATATGCCGGCAGCCGCGGCTTTACTGGACGCGGCGAAAGCTTTCGACTCGGTGGAGTGGAAATTCATGTTCACAGTCCTGGGTAAAATGGGTTTTCCCAAGCCGTTTATACGCTGGATAGAATTGCTATATACTGAGCCCATGTCAAGAGTGCGAATAAACGGGGTCACATCCGACCCGATTGGCATAAGCCGTGGAACGAGACAAGGCTGTCCACTCTCCCCAATTTTATTTGCATTAATACTAGAACCGTTAGCCTGCAAAATTAGGCAACACCATTACAACTCCGCTTTACAGTTTAGTCTACGCCCCATTGGTATTTCTTTATATGCCGATGACATGGTGCTATACACACGAGAACCAGATACATATCTCAACCCACTTATTAGAGAATATATTAGATTCGAAGCCTACTCACGCCTCAAAATAAACTGGGATAAGTCGGTAGTAATACCGCTAACAGCAAACACAACACGCCCCACTCTTGATTACCCACTAAAATGGACTACAGACCCGGTGAAATACCTGGGAGTTTGGATACATCGGGATCCAGAAATAGTGATTAGAGAAAACTATGGGAAGGCACTGTCCAAACTTGATGACCAAGTAGACAAATGGATTAAGATGCCCCTGTCATTAGCTGATAGAATAGCCATACAGAAAATGATAATCTTACCCAGATTTCTCTATTTATTCTGGAATATACTGATTTGGCTAACACAAGCGATTTTTGCACGATTGCGGACTGCTTTGCAACGATTGACATGGGCAGGGAAACATGCTAGAATCAGCTGGAACATCTTAACACAACCGTATCATCAGGGAGGGTTCGGAGCACCGGATTTTCAATTATATTTATACTGCGCACAAGCGCAACATGCGCATTATTGGTTGAACCCACATGCACATATTCCACATATAGCAGCAGAGCAAGATAGCGTGCACACAGACACCCTGACAGCGTATATTATAGATCCCCAATGATACACGCCGAGAGATAAGATACAAACAGTACAGTGCACGTCCAGAGCTTGGTACACGCTTGCATACCGTGCACAGAAACTCCCATTTTACGCCCCAGCAATGCCCATAGCTAACCATCCCCGAATTTCAGTCACGCAAGAAAAGAAAATGTTTCATTTAGTAAAAGAAATGGGACTAACGGACATGGGTAGTATGTTCCCCCATAACCAGTTTATATCCAGAACCGACCCAACACTATGCGCACACCAAACGCCCCTTCAAATATTTGCCTATTTGAGACTGCGTACAGCGATTAAAGACCTATATACCTCATTCCCGGAGGAACCACAGCAACTTAGAGCATTACATATTTTGTTCACAGCACCCACACGCAAAAAACTAGTTGCGCGCCTTTATAATTCATCGCTAGAGGAGCAGAGGAAAGGCCCCAACAAGTCACTACAAAGATGGGTAAACACAATAGGAGACACGATTGATGAATGTGACTGGGATTACAGTTGCACACAATTACACCTACTTACATCAAATGGCAATTTACGAATTATACATTTTAAATTTCTACACCAGACGTACTACACCCCGGTTAAGTTGCATAAATATGATCTCAGAACAGACGATAAATGCGTACGATGCCATGCATCTAGTGTGGATTTCTTACACATGGCATGGGCATGCCCCCACCTTTTCCAATACTGGCAGAATGTCACTGACACATTGACGACAATGCTAGCCGAGCACATCCCAAACAAACCGGTTATTTGCTTATTGGGGATCTGGAAACTTAAACAAATCAAGAGACGGAAACTCCTGGCTGTGGCACTCTTACTTGCTAAACGACGAATAGCGATGAGATGGAGCAGTAAACGACCCACCAGGCTTAAAGACTGGTTAACAGACATGACTTACTGCAGAGAGACACTGGAAACTTACGCAGAAGAATTACCACAGGCTTCTAGACCCCGGGATTTCTGGGAACCACTGGTCCAATTCCTCCAAACAACACAAATGAGCAATTGACCTGATGGAACTGGGCAACACCGTATAGGAGGTCGAACTGTTTGAGGCTGAGACTAGATCCATCGGTAATAGAATCAGATACAGTATATACACATTTGAACGAGGGCAGAGATAAGCAATGTTGGCCCACAAGTAAAGGAACACCCACTGGTCATGTCCGTAATAAGCTGTAAATGTGATGTGTTTATGTTCAAAATCCTTGCACTGTGATTGGGGGAAAAAATGTAAACCATTATGAGATGCTATTGACTGTCTATAATGCTCTGCTCTGTCTGGAATAAAAAATACAATAAAAAAAAAAAACAACTCTCTGGTAGATAACCCGGGTGGCCCTTTTCGGGCCACTTCCTTCACAGGTCCACCACAGACACCACAATTGATTTCAAACAAGCCTCTTGCTCATGTCTGTTTGTATCACTGCGGCCCCTTATAATCTGATGTGGCTTACAAGTGAATCTTGGTGGCAGTGGATTCATGCCTCAGATTCCTGTGGGTATGGCCACAGTGGACGGCTGACACCCGGACTGTTATCAAAGAGTTGCAAGTCTTCATCGGGACATATGCAATTGGCACATTACATTCCGACCGAGTGCCGGCACTTAGCTCTCTGGCTTACAAAGAGGCCATGGGAAGTTTGGGTGTTATCTTGCAATACTCCTCACCCTATCATCCTGAGGGAAATTCATTAGTCAAGTGGAAAAAACGTGACTTAAAGCAGTCTTTAACAGCAAGGGTACTAGGCTTAGGCCACAGTTGGGTCCATCACCTAAATAGGGTCCAGACGGCACTTAACAATAGTCAAAGAACATCCCTGGGTGATTGAACTCCATATGAAATCCTGTTTGGGGTGAGAATGTTGGTTTCAGGCTTTGATAATGTCAGTACAGTGGCGGCAGACACACCATTTGACATCAATGAAAGTTTGACTGTTTTACATGAACTAAATTAATTCTGAGACGGGCAAAGCAGCATCCATGTAAAACTCACCACCACTGAGGAAGTGAAGGCTGTCCCAGCAAGACCCGGTTAGGTCCCAAAGATTAGGGATCAAATCAGGTAAAAAATTGTGGATAAAAAAGAGTTTGGGCCATCCTACAGAGCACCTGTACTTGTCCTGGCTGTCGAAGGTACCAGAACTATACTTCTTCTGCCCCTTTTCGGTCAACGAGACAAAGTGTTTGTCTCCATTGATTTTATCAAACCACATTATGTGGCTGATTCTCAACAGTAAGCCACCTGGGCTCCTGGGTAGCCACCTTTCTCCTCTCGCTACCACACAGGAGGCTCAGATGAAAGCTTTGATAACTAAAGAAGATTCCTCTCTTCAACAAGAAATAGTAAACAACAATGAAGTATACCTTCTCCCTATTGCAACAACAACCACTGTACAATCAACTAATACAGAAATGCACATTTCAATTAGAAAACTCTACAACAATAAGGTCTATGTGAATATGCCATAGTTTGAGTCATCTCCTGGTTCTACAAAACCTGTTGAGCTGCCAAAAGTAGACCAAATGACATATGGCTACTTTGTGGACTACGATGAGATCTCATCTAATTCAACGGAACCTGAGACTCCCATGCCCCATCTGCTCCTTTCAAGCTATAAGTGTGTGCTCTCTATCTTTGGCTGAAAAAGATATACTTTGTTACTCCCTGGTTCCACCTTTGGATTACAATTGGGTTACTATTCCTGGTCCTCTGGATTGATTTGCTGCTTCTGAATGGACATTATCTCCCAGAATGCTCTGCAGTACAACTTGTGCACTTGGTATTGAAACCAGATGCATAATTCTACCGTGAACAAAGAGATTTGTCCCTGGTGAACATTGCAGCAGTTCCAGTTCCTGAAGGAATAGTGTGGGAAAAGGTATCGTATGATGTTTATGGCCCTACTGAACTTTTGCAAATTCTGTATTTCTTTAGAATTTCTTTAAATTATATCATCACCGCTTGCACTATTTCTGAGGATTGGGACATAGATACAGTGCATAATTTGCTAAACGATCTAAAACCTAGAACAATCAACTGTGTTTTCTTCTGAAGAATTGTAGGATGGTACATCTAATTATGGTGATATATTCTGTTATCAACATTATGGTCACCATTTTCTGCATTAAACAAGTATCCCGCGGGCCATTTATAATTGCACCCAGTGGAAATACTGTCCAACACCACCAAAAGGTAGTTCTAAAACACTTGCAAAGAAGTTTGCTTATTTTTCTGGTTTTTATACATCAGATACTTCATATTTTTACAGGCTTGCATCTATACCTGCAAAGAAAAATATGCTAGCAAACACCAAGCTGATATACTCCGCTTCCTTTCTTTCCCAGCTGTTTGTATAGGATTTCGACTTTTGGAAAGACACAATAGATACAAAGGGGGGACAAAAGATTGGCAGGTTCAGGGAACTGAGGCCTTGTTTAAAGCATGCCTAATACCACAGCAAATTATTTTCCTGAACAAAGCTGTGCAACAAACATCATGTGTCTTGGAATAGCCAAGATAAAGGACTTCAACATACTGCAAATTCCCACATTTGCACGTTTTGGCAATTGGCAGCACTACACATATTTTACTGAGGATACACTAGATGCCTTGCTACACAACGGCTCCTAAAATTCATCACACCTCAATTGAATGAGATGGTTTGTTTGGCATTTAGTCTAGATTCCTGGGTAATTTAAGAGGGTTGAACCCCCTTCCCCGGGGATTTGCCACCGGAGCAGTGTCTCCTTCTGCAAACTGAGGGCAAGCCTCAAGAGGATTTGGGAACTAGCATTGCCACCTTTTGGAATCACTTGGGATCCAGGTAGGTGGCTTTTGACAGAAGACTAAGCCACAACACTTAGCATTCCTTTCGGGCTGCACCATGACCAGTCAAGATCAAATATTCACAGACGATCTAGCATGTGTCTTATCAGGGGACCTCAATGACCCCAACATTCTGCCTGAGTTAATGCAGCAGTTGCAACTAGATCTGAATACATTAAAAGCAGAAAATGCAACACTTAGGGAAGAGTTGCAATGAGAGAGGACACATTTCACGCAATGGAGGGATACTAAATCCAAGGATAGTCGCCCAGTCTTCTTGACCTAGCCTGTGTTTAGAGAACCATTTCAGAGAGGGGTATTTACAACTACTGACCAGAATCTGTGTGTATCTTTCTCTGCACCCAGTCCTGTGCCCTTAGTAGCTCCTGAACACTTTCATGGCTGCAGTACTAAATTTGCAGCCTTTATGAGTCAATGACAATTACATTTCCCATGTAAACCTCAGGATTTCCCCAATGAGACTGCAAAAGTAGCATTTATAATCTCTTACTTGAGGGGAGTATTCACTAACAGGGCAATTCCTTTAATAGAAACAAACAATCCCTTTTTGCACAACTATTCTGCTTTTAAGGCTGCCATGACTAAGTTAATTGCTAGCACATGTTTTTATCCAATCTCCTGCATGGTTGACCGACTAAAATCATCTCAGATTGAGGGTTTCAGTTTACATCTAAATTTTGCAGAACACTCTGTGATAAGTTAGGGATAGAAGTACCGTTGTCTTCTGCTTTCCACCTACACACCGGCGGGCAAACTGAACGGGTCAACCAATCCCTAGAACAGGTGCCTCCAGTGAGTCGATCACAAGCTACCAGTAGCTCCCAAATATCTTCAGAGTATCTCACAGCCTTGAGTTTATTTGTAAATAAGCACAAGGTCAAATTTGCCTTTTAAAGTTAAGGGAAGGCTGTGTTTATTTCACATTATTATCATCAGGCTACAGATAGTTGGACCTGATAATGAGCAGTGCCAGTCAGATTTATGACCCAGGCAGGGTCTGGGGCATAGAGGTGAACAACTAAAGCACTGAGGTATGTAACTCTTAAATAAAAGTCCTTGTCAACTCAATATTGGTGCTGTGAACAAAATGATGTTTCTGAATGCTTTCAAATGGAAGAAAATTAAAATACAAAGTTATCTTAATGATTAAGCTTACTCTATGTTTTGATTTTCTCCCATTTCATAGTGTTGCATTTACAAACAGTAGGCCCCTTACTCCCAGTGGTCATTAGACACTGTGCCATAAGTATAACTGAAAAATACAGCCATTTTTTAAATGAGAGACATTTAAAGTGCAGAATTTATTTCCATATTATGAACATTTTTGCTGAACATTTTTCTGCAATTTAAAGTTTTTCCCATTAAAATAATAAAATGATTGCATCCTTGTGTTACATATGCAGTGGTGCCACATATGGCGAAAGGTATCTCCTGTGCTGGCTTTGTCCCCTATACAAACAGATCCCATTCATACTCACACATGTTCATACAGCCCCAAAGACAGTGCCCTTACAGACACACAGAGCAGCACAGTCATAGTGCCCTTAGTCAAATTGTTTTGTTCGAACCATAGTATCTGGCTCTATTGACATTAGGCCTAAAGTCAATGAAGCTGTGGTGGTGTCTGGTAACAATGCACTAGTTGTTTAGCCTTGAGTAGCTCACAATGATTTTCACTGATCAGAAGTAGCTCTCACTACAGAAAAGGTTGTAGACCCCTGCCCTAGAAACTACACTAAGATGCTTATTATCCACATACACAGGACAATGGGATCAGACCTTACCCCTAGCTGAATTCACTTATAATAACAGTACCCACTCAGCTAGAGGTTACACACCCTTCTTCTTTATGTCAGGACAACATCCTCAGGCTCTTCCCATTAATATATCAGGAGTTTCTAAAATGCAACCTTTAGTAACAGAAAGATTAGAACAGCTACATGAGATTCAAAAACACGCTAGGATAAGATTAGCAAAAGTCAAATTGGTCATGAAGGCACAAGCTGAGAAGAATAGAACCCCAGCACCTATATACAAAGAAGGAGACAGGCTATGGTTATCAACACAACACCTAGAACTAGACGGCCCAAGGAAACTACGACCACAGTTTATAGGTCCTTATGACATTGTCAAGATAATTAATCCAGTGATCGTCAAGCTGCGTTTCACCCTGAATCCACTATCCACCCAGTGTTTCATGTTTCACTATCAAACCATACCACCACACCACACGAAAAGATACCCCACACCCACCCGTTCTGATTAATGGCCAACAAGAGTACGAAGTTTACCGTATCCTGGACTCTAAACGATCTCAGGGAAAACTATTTTACCTTATTGATTGAAGAGTTATGACTCTTCAGAGCGTCCCTGGGAACCGGCCCCCTCGGTTCATTCTCCCATCAGGTGAGACGATTCCATGCCCTCCACCCCACCAAACCACAACCTGTAAGACTGCCTTTGGGAGGGGTAAGGATTCCTGCCACAGCTCACCTCTCTTAACTATCACAATATACCGGAATGACTCATATCATTCCTCCCAACACATAAATTAACAAACAACTTGTACCCTGATTTTTGACCATATTACATGCTGTTGATAATAGCTAGCTACAGCTAGTGTTCCCTGGTTTATTTCAAAAAGCTTAATAGCTTTTATGAATGTTTTACCATGCATATGCAAGGTCAGGTTTCAGGCACCACAGAAACATCCAGAAAAGAAATCATAATAAGCATCAAGCAACCGGCATAGATGACCTCACTGTGAACTTTCTGGAAGACAGCGCTCATCAAATTAATCCCCTGCAAATGTTCCTTGCTATAAGCAATCAGAATGCAACCATTTTGAATATTCTAAAACAGAAGACAGCTTCATCAAATTAACTATCTGCACCCGTTCCTTGTTACAAACAATTAGAATGTGACCTTTATGAACGTTCTAAAGGGGTCTTCTTTAAAGACTGTCCACACTCCTCCCCTTCGCCTAGCCTCTTTGCCTGTCACTTACCTGTTTCCCGGATTCCAGGACTCTGTCTGGCCAGCTCCTTTGTTCCTTCCACTTTGACCTCACCATTAAGGATGTCCTGGATCTCGCACCTGGATGGAAAAACAAGAAGAAAATGAGAGACGCATTAACATACTTGATTTCACTACCTGCTGAGCTCAGTCGCAACATCTTGCTTGCAGACAAGGTAGACAGTGGTTTTGTTCAACTTGTACATTCTGTTGGCAGGGTTCTGCCAGAAAGGACTTGGGTGAAGCTAACCCCATCCAAATTAGCTTGTGGATTTGATGCTGGAATCATACTAATTTCAGTTTTTAAACTTTGATAAAGGAACCTCTATGGACTATCTAAAACAACTGACAACAAAACTAAAGGTTAGTTGAGCTACAAAAAGCTTTTGTGAGGTGATACCTTAAAAGATATAGCTAATATTAGACTAAAGGCTTCTTATTTGTTTGTTTATAGATAACATATCTGCCGGTACCATTCATCAGACTGGGATGAATGCCTGCTGCAGTATTGCAGTTGATCAGACGAGCAACAGCATTTTTTTCACTCCATTCGCTCTCTCCATTCCAACCCCCTTCCCCCTGGGATTTGCCACTGCAGCAGTTTCTCGATCTGTAAACTGAGGGCAAGTCTCAAAAGGATGCGAGAACTAGCCCAGGCGCCCCTTTGGAATCACCTGGATCCAGGTAGGTGGCTTATGACAGCCGGGTTTTGATCGTTCCCTGGTTTGACCACAATAGTGTAATCAAACTCCTTCAGACGTAACCTCCACTTCTCAATGTGAGGGAGCATCTTGGCTTTCAGATTTCCTAAGTTGGTGAGCAATGCTTGATGATCTGTGACAAGGGAGAAATGCTTTCCATTTAGAAACCCATGGAAGTGTTCACACTCCCATACTACAGCAAAGCTTTCTGTCTCCGTGTGACAATCAGCAAGTTCAGTCTGAGATAGACTCCAGCTTGCATGGGCCGCAATGTGTCTCTCAGCATCACTCTGTCCATTGTGTTTGGCAAGGATCGCTTCTAACGCACTGGGCTTGCATCCCCCACAATCTCTGTATGCAAATATGGCTCAAGGTAAGCCATATCAGTTGCATTTTCAATTGCGTGATTCTTTTTTTTAAAACTTAGTCACATTCAGAGGACCATTGAAATGGAACGTCTTCCTTTGTTAGTTCTCTTAAAGGGGCACTAACAGCGGCAAAATCGCGAATGAACCTGGAGCAGTAGCTGGCCATGCCTGAGTGTTGCAGGCATTCTGCGGAATCACAGAACTATGCTTGGGATCATAGAACCTTAGTAGGCAGGGACTGAGTCATCCTACCACCTGAGTACCTATGAACCTGGGAACAACTAGCTATAGTGTCTCACTTGTCCTCCTATTCACTCACAGAGGAACAAGTGTTTAGACACCCCAGAACACAACACTCCAGACCCTCTCAAGAATCGTGTTTGCAGGACACAGCCTTTCACTCTTACACTCATACTAGTCTACAATAAGATCTGACATAGACACGAGAAATGTTTAAAATGTTTACTTTAACTATCGCACTCTAGTGTACAGTAAACATGCCACAATAAGTAAGAAAGTGCCTAACACAAATACGGTCAGCATAGTAATTAGTTAATAAATCATAAACTGAGCTGTCATTATATAAGACAGGGTAGCCTAACCTCCCTCCCCTTCTACAGAAGCAAAATGATTATATATCAGAAGATCTCTGGGTGTTTCCAGCAGACCCTGTACCTTAACATGCACAGATGAAAGTCCTACATCTCAGGTGCTGTCACAAACTCTTCCATGAAAAGATCCCTCTCCAAGTGAGTTGTTACCTATCCGTGCATACCTTTATGAGAAAAGTACGTTTTACCAAACAACAGCTGCATTTGTGTGTTTTGTCTAGGTGGTAGGGCCTGACCAGAATGGAATAAAAAAGGGCATTGTTGTTTGACTTTGTCAACAGTGTTCAGACTAAATCACAGGAAAGAACAGAATGCATAAACAACAGCATGTTCTGTCTGAAAGTACAGTGTGGCACAAAGCAAAATATGTTTGTAACATTATGTGCGTAAAGAAAAGGGCAATCTGCAACATGCTCATGCTAACATAGGGAAAACAACAATGGGCCTACACAGAACATATGACATAAGAAGGAGTGCACCATAGTCACATCTCCTGGAGGGTAATTAGGTGACAATGCTTGTACCTTTTCAGAATCAGGAGTCATTCCATTTTCAGGAAAACATGCCCAAAGCATTTAAGTCTGTTTTTGTGAAATTCACACTTCTCAGCATTTAGTGTGAGACCTGCATCAGCAAGCACACTGCATATTTGTGTAAGTGGTTTGTCATATTCCTTTTGTGTGGCTTAAAACACCAGTATATCATCACAGTAGTTAGAAGCATGTGTGACCGGCTGAATTACTCGACAAATTACAACTTTAAAGATTTCTGCAACTGATGACACACCAAAACTTAGGCATCATTATGATGCCGGTCGGATGAGCGTCCGACTGGCACAGCTTTGGAAACTGGACCGCTGACAAGTTGGCAGTCCCTCTGCCATTATTACAATGTGACAGCATTCACGGCGGTCACAAAGTGTATATTTTCTATTGCAGCTTGTGCTGCCGGTTGCAGCACAAGCCACAATAGAAAATATATACTTTTAAAACATCCCTACACCATGTGGCAGGCACCATGTGGTGCCGGCCGCATGGTGCAGGGATGTTTAGGGGGCAGAGGGGAAGGGGCCCCCCAAAGTCACTTTTCACCTGCCTTTCATGGTGGGCGAACCACCATGAAAGGGCAGGGGGAAAGGGACATTGTAATCCCTACACCAGTGTGTGAACTGGCACCACACCTACTGTAGGGATTACTGTCCCTCCGATGGTCCGAAAGGCTCCTTGAGCCCATTGGAAAGCATTGGATGGTCATTACGCCTGCTCCCTCCAACCGTACACATTTTAATGCACCAGTCAGACCATAGCAGGTGATGTCAGTCGAACCGTAACCGACGGCTTGTCGGTTGCCGTCCGACCGACATTAGAATGAGGGCTTACGTTTTTTATATCTGAACAAATCAACCTCCGCTGAAAGAGTAGTACTGTACCTACAGTTTTCTTCCACTTCAAGTTGATGATAACCTTTGTTCAGATTAAGGCGCAAAAGAGTTTGGCACCATTCAGCTGCGTGATCATGTCCCCAATATGTGGACCTGGATGTCTTTCTCTTTCGATTGCTTTGTTGGCCTGTCACATATTGACACAAATGCGCACTGAACCTCCACTGTCCTTTTTTGGCTCCCCCACAGTGGATGAAACCCACATTGTCGGACCTGTAGAGCACTCAATGATGTCTTCCTTTAGCAGTGTTTCTAGTGCTTTCTCAACTGCTACCTGTAAGCATAAAGCATTTTGATGGTGTTGCTGTGCAACGGGGCGAATATCTTCATTAATGTGAAGCTGCACCTTCATTGTCTTAAGTTTCCTCAGTCCATGAAACAATGTAGGGAATTGACTCACTATTTCAGAATGGTAATTCAAGTTGTAGTTATTAGAGATCAGTCCTACATCAGCAGCATCGAAGCTTAATAAGCATGCACTCAACGAAGTACCTAGGAGAACATGAATAAGCACTTGCACTGTTGTTTCCTTGTACCGCATGGTTGCCACAAAGGATCCTTTGTCTGCAAGGGTGTAGAAGCTGCCCAGGTGTACACTTTTGTTCTCGACGGTGTGAGATGTGTTATCTGAGACAGTTCATTGTACTTTTCTGCTGGCATGATGCTTATTGACGCACCATGGTCTATAATGAAAGTCGTAGGGCAACCATAGTTATGTTATGTTATGTTACTTTTATTTATTATGCATACAAATCATACCGGTACGGCTATCTCAGCACGAGTACCATGAACAGGCAGAAAGTACCAAAATTAAAATAGGTTAGTCTTAAGCAATTTCCTGAATTGTAGATGATCCTTGCAGATTCACATTCGGAGAGGCAGCTCATTTCATTAAAACGGGGCTAGGAAAGAAAACACCTGTCCCCTGACCGGGACTTCTGACCCTAGGAACAGTGAGCAGAGCTTTGTTGCAAAATTGTAAAAGTCTTGAGGGGGAGTAGCGAGTAAGCTTTGAAGATAGATAGGTAGGCCCTTTACCAAATAGTGCTCTGGAAGTTAAACAGCAAACCTTAAAGATAATTCTGTTTCTCGTCAGTAGCCAATGTAAAGCATGCAAAAGAGGGGATGCTGCAGCTCTAGAAGGGAGATTGCAAATTAGATGGGTGGCGGTGTTCTGTACCACCTGAAGTTTAGATAGCAGTGTCTCGTTTGCTGAGGCCAGGAGCTCATCGCCATAGTCCAGATAGCTGATGAGCAACGCCTTGACCAAGATTTTCCTTGCTGTAAGTGGTAATAAAGGAAAGGCTCTGCTCAGCAAACACATCATGTTTAAGCATGAACCTACAATGGACAAAACATGTTCTTTCATGGTAAGAGATTGATCCAGCCGTACACCAAGTTTTTAACTACTAGTTTATGTGAAGGTGCCATACCAAGTTCTGGGGGCCACCAATCAGGCTTCCAGAGCTATTGGGCCTTCCCAAACAGTATAATCTCCGTTAATGCTGCATTTAACTGGAGACAGTTTTCAGTCATCCAGGTAGCAATCGCCTTCATCCCGGCAGAAAAATATTCTTTCATTTTGACCAGATTTTTGTCTAGGGAGATTAGTAACTGTGTATCATCCACATATGATATAATACTAAAGCCAAAGGCTCTGACAATTTTGGCAGGGGTGCACCATAAATGTTAAAAAGTGTAGGGCTGAGGCATGAGCCCTGGGGTACCCCCCCGGTCCAGTGTCATGGTACAAGAAGTATAGGAACCCAGAATGACCATTTGGGTCCTATTGGAAAGGAAACCAGAAAGC
This sequence comes from Calotriton arnoldi, assembly GCA_963921515.1. NCBI lineage: Eukaryota > Metazoa > Chordata > Amphibia > Caudata > Salamandridae > Calotriton > Calotriton arnoldi. The sequence goes on from CAWUFW010012084.1 coordinate 454,359, forward strand.
CATTGCAACGCTGTTCCGTGACCATCAATCTCATGCAGCCTACCAAGTAACCCAGGATGAGATACAGTATCAAATGCTGCAGACAAGTCCAGCAGCACCAGCATAGATGGTATATTAGCATTGAGAGAGCATCTGATGTGGTCAGTGACCGCTACCAGGGCTGTCACTGTACTGTGTGATGGTCTGAAATCAGACTGTGATGGATCTAAGATTCTATTAGACTCCAGGTATTCTATAAATTGTTTATTTATATGTTTCTCTAATAGCTTCCCCAGTAAAAGGAGCATAGAGATGGGTCGATAATTGGCAAGACTGGTCGCTGCCAAGTTGGCCTACTTTTTAACCCCTTGCGTGCGGCATGAATTTTCGCGCTGTGCGGGGATTCTAAAGAGTGGCCGGGATTCTTGCGCAGGGGGCCGTCCTGCGCACACGCCCACTGTGACGCGTGACAGCTCCCAGCCGTCCTGAGCACGCAAGGGGTTAATATGTCTGACCTGACCCAGCTTACAGTCCGATTGAATTTTCCTGTATTGATAGATCAATTAAATAGTGAACAAATTGTAGGGGCAAGCAGATTAGAGAGGTCTGCCAAAAATCTGGGAGGTCAGACATCTAAGGGAGAGCCTGACTTAGCTGAGGCAAGGATTTTCTGAATTGTCTCTGGTTTAAAGCATTCAAATTTTGTTAGGCTGGTGGCACACTTTGGGGGAGTGCACAACAATTGAGCTACTCACAAGCCTGATCAAGTGGACTAGAGAGATTCTGATAAATCATTTTGATTTTGACTTCAAAATAGTTAGCTAAGGAGTAACAGAGTGATTGTGAAGCATTTGTTTCTTGGGAGCATGCATCAGGGTTTATAAAAGTATTAAGGACTTTAAATAGGACTTTGGAACAATTTTTGGCCTCTAGGATTTGGTTTGATATAAATAGTTTGCGGACTTTCTTGATGTTGCGATGGTACAGGTTTAACGATACTCTGTAAGTACCATTCACTTTGAAAGTTATTTTAGGACAACGTCCAAATGAACTTTGCTGCCTCATGTAGTGATTGTTTTCAGATGTGTATTTCTCCTTGCAAGCAGCCAATCCTATATGCGCACATCAGTCTATGATTGACATCACCATTGCAAATGCATTTTCCTCACTGTCATCAATGATGCCGTTACTGACCCGTTGGAAGATGAATTTGATAATGATCGACTTTGTTTCATTTCCACTTGCCTTAGTCGGTGTTGCCATTTGGCCTTGTGGGAGTGACTAGAGTGCTTGGGGAACTTTCTGGCATCCATCTTCTTGTCTCTTCATGATGCACTTAGGAGGCTTATTTACAAGCCCCTTGCACCACCCGTGCATCCTTTGTATGACTCTCCGGCGGTGCAGAGTGCAGACCTATATCTATAAGGCCACGCAAAGCCACTTTGCATGGATATTTATGGCCTCATAAATATGGTGTAAGGCCACATAGTGCATGTTGCTGCATTGCCTCACAGTGCATCAGGGAGGCATTCCATGGGCATTGCAGCAGGTGTTCTCACACAACACCCATGGGTTTTGACTCATTCCCATATTTACAAGAATATGTAAACCTAGGAATGGGTCAAAACAGTACGCCCCCCCCAAGGAAGGCTTACCGGAGAGAAATATGTTAATTTCTCCTTGTTTTGCCTCTTTCTATGTGTGCTGCATTCTGCAGCACACATAGTAAGCTGAAAATGCCTCCATAGATTGTTTTTGTGCAGGAAGGTGTCCCTTTCTGCACAAAAACAATCCTGCCAGTAACACAGACACCCTTGCACCATGGTGCAAGTGTGCCTGCGTTGGCACTAGGCACCAAATTGTGTGCCAGCTGAAAGGGCAAAAATGCACTGTATCTCGTAAATATGTTGCATTTCTGCCCTTTCATTTTGGTGTAGGGCAACGCAAGAAAAAGACTTGCGGCACTGCCATATGCCAAATCATTGTAAACCATCTTTCGGGTCCTATCACGCATGCTCATGCTCCACCTCCCCGTCAGAGCGGGAGAGACCCCAAGCCTGGAGCCACCAGGAGGTTGGTTATACCTCTGAAGTTTAGGAGCTTCCTATTGACACTAGCACATGATATCCCATTAGCAGGTCACCTAGGCTAAAACAAGACTTGGGACAGAATTGTCCCTCACTTTCATTGGCCTCATATGTCTGAAGACACCAAGGAGTTTTGTTGCTCCTGTGTCACCTGTCAAGCCAGTGGTAAGGCAGGTAGCACTACAAAGGCCCCCCTGATACCACTACCTATAGTGGGGGTTCCCTTTGAGAGGGTAGGGATTGACATTGTTAGTCCCCTGGATCCTCAAACTGCATCTGGGCACAGATTTATACTGGTGGTGGTGGACCATGCCACTAGGTATCCAGAGGCAATTCCCCTTAGGACCACCACAGCTCCTGTGGTGGCAAGGGCCCTCCTTGGAATCTTTTCCAGGGTGGGTTTTCCTAAGGAGGTAGTATCAGACAGAGATGCAAACTTCATGTCTAGTTACTTAACTGCTATGTGGAAGGAGTGTGGAGTAAATTATAAATTTATCACCCCTTATCACCCACAATGCAATGGTTTAGTTGAAAGGTTCAACAAGACCTTAAAGTGGAGTTCCTTTTGTGGTGTGCCTGGTATGTTGTTGCTGTGTGTGTGTTGCACAAAGGCTTTACACATTGCCTCCGGGATAAGCCTGACTGCTCGTGCCAAGCTACCAAGGGGGTGAGCAGGGGTTATCTTTGGCGTGTAACTCCCTTGCCCTGACTAGAGTGGTGGTCTCTGCCTGGCTTTGGCGCAAGACTTAGCTAACCAGAGATCCCATTTCTAACAGGTATAAAATACCCAAAATGGTGAAGCCCAGTCCCTTCTCCCTACATCCTGCCATCCCACTGACCCAACTGACCCCCCAATCCAGAGCCCTGCCCTTCCAAGGACCAGCCCAGCCCTCACAAGGATCAACCTAGCCTTCCCTAGTTTTTTAGGTCGAGCCTAGAGCAGTGCATGCGCTGCTTGCTTGACTTTTAGTAAGGGGGTTTTCAAAGTGCTACCAAGCCGGCCACCAGCTTGCTGTTACACACACAAGCGCGCGTGACGTCCACAGCTGTCATCTGACTTTCTACAGCGCGTGAAT